>JAMKPW020000017.1:0-405311 GCA_024184665.2 Zalaria obscura | reverse complement strand
GGGGGGGGGGGGGGGGGGGGGGGGGTGGGGGGGGGGGGGGGGGGGGGGGGGGGGGGGGGGGGGAAGCAACACTCTTTGTCCACAGAGAATGCGAACTTGAATTGGTACCTATCTGGGTGTTTCGCGAAGCGGTGCAATTCTAGATGGGACAGACAATAATTTCGATCGCCCACTGCTTCGGAGAGAAATGATAAGTCATGGCTTGCGAAAGCGGAGTGGTTGACTACCTAAGTACATGTACGTGTATTCTTGTTTATCATTTTGGCCCAGCGTTTGCATAACGCTAGGCAGACAATGGTCATGATCTTGCCAACTCCTTTCCTCGAACCTTGCCGTAAAACGCCATGCTCTGCTATACAAATCAGGCAATTCCTATTCATCACCTCCGAAGAAGTCAGTCCAGCTGAATCCCCCGCCACCTTCATCGCCGCCTCCACTTTGTCCACCGTCACCATCGCCACCTCCACTTTGTCCACCGTCACCATCGCCACGCCCGCCTCCCCACCAATCATTCCCCTCGCCCCAAACTTCCTCTTCCGGCGGTTGCTGCCCAGGCTGCCCAGGTTGGTCACCCTGACCATCTCCATACTGACCTGCTCCAAAAGGCTCATTGTTTGTCGGGCTCGCATCATCAGCTCCTTGCTGTGCGTCCCTGTTTCCATAGGCGCCCCGCTGCATTGCCTCATACCCCGCCATAGTCCCCGCACCGGCCATTGCGCCCTCTCCCGCGCCCACAGTCCCTCGTGCCGCATTACCTACGGCACCGGCACCCTCTGCCGCACCCACTTCTCCCGCTGCGCCAGCACCAGCAGCCCCAGCCTCGGCCCCAGCAGCACCTCCCGCTGCACCTCCAACCGCACCCCCTTCGGCGCCAGCGCCACCCATGCCCGGGAACCACAGCGGCATAAACCCTCCAGCACCTGCACCACTATGCCGCGAGAAATAGTCGAAGTCGATGCTCACCGCCGTTGCGAGCATGACGGCTCGTTGATCAAGCGTAAGCGCTGTCTCTCGTCCCCAGCCCTCAACCACTTCGCCATCGCCTTGCGCGGGTTGCTGTTCCGGCGACGCTAGGCTAGCTGAGTCCATCCGTAACGCGTAAACACCCGTGTCTGTGAAGATCTCGCGCGCAAACCCGCCGAAATTGCGGTTCACGGAGCCCAAGGTGCGGTCTTCGGCGTCCTTGAGGCCAAAGTCCCAGGAGAGGAAGGGCTCGTTAATGTGTGCGAATTGAGACATACCCGCTTCGATCTCTTCGGGCCTTGTTTCCGCCTCGACGAGCGCTTTGGTCTCGGTGTTCGGTTTGTCGCCAGAGGTGAGTTTGGGAGTTGACGGGGAGTCTTGAGGTGGTGTCAAAGGCCGGTAGGTGAAGAGATTGTATTTACGGCGGAGAGGCGCCCACTGTTGTTGTGCTTCGCCAATTATACGCATCGAAGAAAGAGGGAGAGTGGATGTTTGGGCGGCTGACTGACCGAGGGCGGAGGAGGCGGACGTGCCCTGGAGAGAGGTTGTTGGGGCGTGGCTGGATTCAGAAGAGGAGGAAGAGGACGGGTCGTAAATGCGGATTCGCGAGTTGATCCAGGCAAAGGGACGGTGAATCTGTCAGAAAGGGTTAGCTCGATAGACGCTGAGGCGAGATGGATGCGGGTAGACATACACGTAAGACTTCTCGCTCCTCCCTATCAAAGATGTGTGCTGTGAAACTCCTGTGCGTTTTGAATGCCTGTCTTGCCAATGCCTGACCTATCCCATGATCTTCCTCCGCCAGGTAGCCTATCGTCTCGCCTCGTCCGTTCATGATTATGTATTTATTCGCCTGTTCATATCCCAGGAAGACGTTCATCATCTCCAGTTGCCTTTGTATGACAAGAGAGCTATTGTTCAGGATTGACATTGTCGGATGATCCATAGACAGGATGCCGTTGGGATCGTCGGGTATCTGAACAGGCGCAACGAGGTCAGAAGATTGGTTCTCCGCCAGAGCCGTCGATACAAGCTCTGTCCGCGACGGTTGCTGCTCATCCTGCGGCTGTTGCGAAATTCCATGGTCTGGCTGCTGGTTCGATTGCTGAGAAGACCGGTCTCGTCCATGTTGGGGACTCTTTGGGATAGGTTTGGAGGGGTGAGCTGGCAGGCGAGAGGATCGAGATTTGTCGAGTATGCTTCGAGGGCCTGGCGGTCCACGGGTGGAAAGTGCCCTCTGTGCTGTGCGTGGTAGTCTCTGTGACCATCTCATCGAAGACATGATGGATTGGGTATACATATGAAGAGTCAAACAAGAGTCGAGATGTTTCGCCATGATGCATTCACTCGACTTATCGATAACAACGGCGCTAAATTCGGCAAAAGCTGCCGAACCGAAGCATAGCTCTCCTCCGCAAAGCTATATGAAACTCGCGTACAACGAGCACTCGCATCATATCTCCGTTCAGTCAAGAGACAATAGTCTTCCGTCATCTGAAGGTTCGGAAAAGCTATAGGACAGCTTTTTTCTTTATCTCACGGTTCTGCACGTCGCTGCAAGTTCTGCCAGCAATTTCTGCTTCCTCCAGTGAGTCAAATTTCTGAGTATCCCATTCAATCCGTTTTCGACCATTCACATTCATTACTTTTCGCAACGGGATAGAAAATGTCTATATTCGTTTACTTTGTGCGTCTTTGGGATATGAAAAGAAAAGGCGTGGTCGTTGATAAGAGGCGCTTAGCCCTGTCCCTGCTGCCGTATCAAACTTCTTCCTGCAGAAGGAAATTGTACAACGACATGGTGTCTAAATGCTGATATATTCAAGGACTCCAATAATCATCTGGCCTGACACTAAGCGTGCCATAACACGCGTGCCGTCTATCACATAGAAGCCTGCAATGGCTGAATCGGGCTCCCAAGTATTGCCAGCTAAGGCAGGGACGACAGCTGCGGCTAATGCGGTAAAACCACAACCGCAATCTGGGGCGCGGCCTAAGAGACCACAAAGACCAAACTATGCAAAGATACATGCCAACCCATTACCACTTGCCACCCACCCTCTTCCATCATTCATCCCGCAGTCACCTCTGTCAGCTCTCCGCATAGCCTACATCCTGATCCGGGATTACTTTCTTCCACCAACATCTCATCTGCCGGACCCGTATATCGGCTACTTCTCCGCCGAGACACGCAGTGTCCATGTCACGGATCCGTTGCATGTGAGGGCATTATGGGAGATGGGTTTCTTCGGTAAGGGCACACTGTCGAGAAGTGAGCCCAGTTGGTTGGAGCGCGAGAAGGCGAGAAGAGTCGCTGGCAAGGAAGGAGGGACCAGTGAGGAGGCTACCAGGAAACGAAGAGAGGAGAGGAGGCTGTTCAAATTGGAGCGTGCGAGGCTGGAGAGGGAGAAGATTGAGCAGCAGTTGAGGGAAGAGAGAAGATTGAACAAGCTCAATGAGGCTGGATTAGGTGTTAAGCCCGAGGCTAAGGGTGCTGAGGTCGAAGAGACCGAGAGAGTGGGGTTGGGCCATGTCTTTCCATGGCAAAGCGAAAGCACCGATCACGACTCCAAATCGGACGGAGAGAGTTTAGGGCTGAAAGAGGCCGAGATGACGTCCATTCAAAGTCAGGATGTTGTAGAGCCGCCCCCGGAGGCGATTGAGCAAGTGAAGGAGACAGGAGTGGCGAGGTTGAACGGTTCGGCGCATGCGAACAATCGCGCTCAGGAAGACGAAGCACCACAGGCTCAGGAGACTGAGCTTATTAACCAGGAACACCTCCAACTCACACTCGAGGAAGCGTTCTTTCTCGCGTATGGCCTCGGTGTCCTCTCCATCCACCATTCGCCACCCAGCAAAGCGCAGTCACCGCTACTCACGTTAAACCTGCCAATTCCTGAATTCTTCAACATCTGCCGCCAGCACTCGACCTTTCCAACGTCTCCCCTTCCGAATCTTGCGCCCGACGATCCCTTCCTCCTTCACTACGTAGTCTACCACCACTACCGCTCACTTGGCTGGGTCGTACGGCCGGGTGTCAAGTTTAGTTGCGACTACCTACTCTACAACCGCGGACCTGTGTTCTCGCATGCCGAGTTCGCCGTTCTGATCGTACCGGAGTATAGTGCGGAAAGCGGTAAAAAGACACAGATGGACTGGTGGTGGCTGCACGCTGTTAACCGTGTACAAAGTCAAGTGAGGAAGAGTTTGGTTATCTGCTATGTCAATGTACCCGATAGTTTGGAGGGGGTTGAAGGGCTGAATGGGCAAGGGGAATTGAATGTCGGGGCTGTATTGAGGAGGTACAAGGTGAGGGAGTTTGTAATCCGGAGATGGTTGGCTAACCGGAGTCGTGATTGAAGGGACATGGGCGGAGCAGGAAGAGTCGGCGAATGGCAGGATCGGCATTATGATGCAGTTTGGCCATTGTCATATGTGATAAAATAGCCATATTGTACCAACATCTTTCACAGTAACTTACATGTGTTGAAGTGAATGTCGTCCGTTTCCCCGGACTTTGGCCGGTGCCGAGTCAGGACGTCATCTTGCTTACATCCAACCTCCAGAACAGTCATTAGCTTAAAGATTGCCCGTATGCAATGCCATGAACGCTCTGCAGACGCGGCTCATAAGCCATTTTACCTCTCAATCACCGCATTGGCGATTCCAGGCCACACGGCAATGGATGCGAAGTGCATCCACGCAGGCGCCGCCAACGTCGCGTCTTGCTCGCCTTGAATCACGCCTTCCGCGCTTCCTCCGTAAATACACTACACCACTTCGCACCGCACCGATCTCGCACGTTGCAGCCTTTCTTCTGCTTCACGAGCTCACGGCTGTAGTGCCGTTGTTTGGTCTTGCGGCTGCTTTCCACTACTACAACTGGCTGCCGCCGTATATCTCGGAAGGCGCGTGGGTGAAAGAGGGTATTGAACGGTTCGGGCGATATGCGAGGAAGAAGGGTTGGCTAGGGGAAGAGGGGAGCGGGAAACTACACTGGTACGGAAGAGGTGAGGGTGGGGTCAGGCTCGTTGTTGAGTAAGCGATCGTCTCAAACCATTGCATTACGAGCGGACACTGAGAATCTGAACAGGCTTGCGACTGCTTGGGCTATCACGAAGGCGCTTCTGCCTCTGAGACTGATTCTCAGCGTGTGGGCTACACCTTGGTTTGCGCGGAGGACTGTGCTACCCATCAAGAACCTCGTGCAGAGATTGTTCCGCAGAGGACCTTCGAAAACTGCTCCATCACCAGCTGCCGGCACTGGAGCCGTTGGTGGAGGCGCAGTGAGCAGCCTGCAAGGATCGACCAACGCTACTAGGACTCCGAAAAAATAAAGAACCGCATTGTTTTTACCCACATATCAGGCGCTATTATGGTCGGCTCGAATGGTAGGGGAACATGCTTTGCATAGGCAACCTTTAGGCATCCTAAAAGACATAGCACAGCTCGGAAGGCCCGAGATGATGCGCGGTCGGATGGAAAGAGACGTGAAGATCAATACCGCCATGAATGCTGTTAGGCATTTCTGATGCCAGCATCAGATCAAAACCTCAGACGCGCCCCACAACTGGACCACCTCAAAGGATGGACGGTGAAGCAAATGACTCGTGTAGTGACATATGTTAGGGACATGTGAAAGCGCCGTCATGTGACAGCGCAAGCATGTGCCATAGATACTACCCGGAACGCTACCTTAAGAAGGCGGGTCTGAAGACGGGTCTGAAAACGGGCTTGTCTGACAGGACTCTCAGCGGAGAAGTTTGTCAGAACATTATGCCGGATTTTACTCGTACAGGACGCGCAGAAGCGACATACAATTGCTCGCTACATGATGTGGCTTGCGGCACAGCATCTCGCCAGCGCTCGCTAGACTCCGGGTCCGCCCTTCCCCCCGCTGATCCCGCTGCGCGCCATCTATTTCCCTCACACCCCACCAACAGCATGTCGGACCTTTTCCCTATATGCTGCACGCAATATACATATAGCGGCACATCTAGACCGGCATCTAACTACCGTGAGCCCAAGTACATGAATCGGCGGCGAGATAGCCGTCCCGCGATGCAGCAACCCTGCAGAAATGAAGCTTTAAGTCTTGACTGGTCGCGTAGGAGGACTCGGTGATGTCGACTGTGCGGCGTAGCTCTTCTCTGTGGCGCTTGCTGTAAGCAAAATTTCATGCTGCTTCAGTGTATATGAGGTAGGTACGTCCGTAGGGAGCTGTGTGCTGCATGCTATTCATCCATTCCTTCTGCTTTCACCGCGTTAGTCCTCTCATATTCCCACTTCCCATCCGCCTTCACCGTCGCGCTCTTCTAGGAGACAGGACATGAGCTTCCAACTCAATTACGCCGTCGACATGGTCGAGCAACACCGAAATGGGACATTGATGCCCTTTTCCCGCATAATACATGTATCATGCGAGAGATTCGAGGCTCCGGAACAGCCAAGCCTGCCATTTACTATTCGTAAGACTCTCCACATTGGTATATGCAGTCGATTCGCTTACTCGAAGAAGTACGAACGGACAGCCTCGAAGTTGTTGTTGAGTCAGCGAATTTATTGTCTCCCATTGAAGAATTGAAATCGAAGCTATGACACGAGCCATGACGAGGTACGTTGATGTGTTTTACGACGGAGGTGGCATATCACTGATTGGCTTCTAGCATAATGTATAATGCGTAGAGAAAAAAGAAGGCCAACCACGATGAGCTGACAATTGGTCCACGAACAACTTCTCGCTCGTACTGATGAGCGAAAACATGAGGAACGATTGAAACGCACCTAAGCACAGCGGACTGTGGCCATGAAGAGCTATATATCATATAACGATCCATATCAACCCTCTCAAACCCAGTTGTCATGCAGTCATCGCTGTACAGGCCATTTGCACCGCTCTTGGTTCTATGGCAGTCAGGATATCTTGCTTTCTCTCTCCTACGTGTACCAGTGCCCCTTTCGACGTCGCTCTCTTGTCTGCTACGACTTCATTTACGAGCGAGGTCATGTGGTGTCCCACACACACCCTTTCCACGAGCATCATTCCCAGGAGTCAGCACGGTAACGCGTAACATCACCAGGCGTGGCAATGGGCAATGTGACTATGACCAGCTGGCGTGAGTATCGAATAGGCGGCATGTTGAGGCCTTCTTCATCCACGCCCACCTTCTTCTCTCGAGCTACAGCTGCTTCTTATCTTCCCAGAGTCCACCAAACAGCATGAACATACCTACTAACGAGGCGGATGATATCCCAGCCTCCCAGATCGCAACAGATACAGACTCTACAGCCAGTAACCCTGTAGTTGACCAGCATGCAAACATGGTCCCGGGCCGTGGCCCACCAATTATCTCGTCTCCAAATAAAGCCACTCTTCTAAAGGTCGAAGATGACCACCAATCCTCCCAATCCGCGGAACCACACACAGTCCCACACCATGAGCTAGCCTCACAGTCCTCGACCGGGGAGGACCGCCTCGAAATTTTAAGTACCATACTACACAAAGTAACGGCTCAGCTATCCGATCAGGCAGTCCCAATGACAGAATTAGAACCCAAACATCGAAAGCAAACTGATCAGCGAACTCAGCTCGTCGAACTACCCGGCGATCTACCCGGCAATTTGGTGAGCCCATCGACTGCCACGAAGAACGCCAGTGACCCGGTTCCAGAGTACGGTCCCCATGAGTCCCTCCGCCGCGCCCGCTATTCTCGCATCGCTGGGGCCGTGAACGGGTCCCGGCCCGGCAGCATCTACTTTTACGCACAAGAGCCAGAAAACTTGGTTGAGCAGGCTCGTGTTTTCTCTCGGCAGGCCAGGAACCAGTCAATGTTGGCGGATCCGGGGTATCCTTTCAATATCGGCCTGCCGCTCTGGAAGCCTGGGGTAGAATAAACAAGCCAGATCGACCGTTGATCTGTGTAATGTCTATGGGCAGGGTGTACAGTTTATGGCAGGAGCAATGTGATTTGGATGACCTACCGAACGACCTCTCATTTACATGTATCTTATTATTGATCATGCCTTTCATATACCTTTCATACATCTATATAACACAGACGCATATTTCAACGATGAAAAAGATACCTCTGCAGATTCGTGTGTACGGGACATGCCGGACTGAAATGACCAGGAAGAAGTTTGCATGTTCGGTAGCGTCCGTTCACGAACGCAACTCGACTGATAGTGCCCAAGGTCGCTCTTTCCTGACCTGGCAAGTCAGGAATCTAGCCTCTTCTAGTTCGACCCGTATTTCGAAAGTAGAGCCTACAGGTTCATTGGTGAGTGCCACACAAACTTAGTGCATCATCGTACATTCGTCTCTACATGATCTATACCTCTAATCAAAAGTGATGCTCCAGCCCTTTCCAATTCCAACACCTGGATCCCTGACAATAGCCCAATTGGCTTTTCCAGAACCCTCCTCTTGCCAGCTCATCGGCACCCTCCTCTTTCCGCTTGCACTTCCACCTTCTTCGGCAAGCTCAACCTCCGTCTTGCTCTTCCAGCTGACCGGAGCATTGACTATGACGACCTTCTCGACGCGCACCTTCTCCATCGCCTTGAGGTACGCCTTTGTCTTCTTCCCAGGCGTAGACAGATCCTCACTGCTGAGGCTTTGAGTCGCGGCATCATAGTGGAACTTGCGATGGATGTATGCGCCATCCTGATACTCGAAGCTTTCGCCGTCATCGAGGTAGAGATCACCTTCTGCGTCGCCGGAGTCTCCGAGGACAAGCACGAGCGTGAAGGGGTCGAACTTCATGAGTCCGCTGCTGCGGCGTGGGCGGTCCCGGCGTGGGAAGATGTGGCCGGCGCGCATGATCAGGGGAATGCGGTCGAGCGGGGCCTGAACGGTGACGTGGCCGGGTCCGCTGTAGACGGTGTAGTCGAAGTAGTCAAAGTACTTCTCCTTGTCAGAGAGGTAGATGTCGACGCTGGTGGCGCCCTCTTCGGTAACAGGCTTGGCGAGAAGGCCAGTCGAGCCGAGGAGGAACTGGTCGTCGATTGCGAAGGCCTTCTCGTCGCCGGGGAAGGCGAAGTACATGGGCTTGACAACGGGCGTGCCGGACTCACTTGCGTGATAGAATGCTGTGTACCAACTCGGCAATAGTGAGTAGCGGAGACGTTGCGCTTGCGTGATGATGCCCGTGTAGGGCTCGCCAGCAAGATATGGCTCACGGCGGCGGGTATCGATGTGCGCGTGGGCACGAGAGAACGGGTAGAAGGCACCGGCTTGGTACCAGCGTGTGAGGAGCTCCTTCGACGGATTGCCGAAGAAACCTCCGATATCCGCGCCAGCGAAAGGGAAGCCTGACGCGCCCATGGAGAGGACCATTGGGATTGAGGCTTTGAGGTGGGACCACTCGGCTTGATTGTCGCCTGTCCACATAGCACCCATACGTTGGCTGCCAGCAAAGAAGGATCTCGTAAGAACGAAAGGACGACGGCCACCGGCCTTCTCCTCTTCCTTGGAACGAGCGAGAAGGCCCTCATAGGTAGCGTTGACGAGGGTCATGCCGTTGAGATTGTGGACATCACGGTGCTCCCAGTTGCCAGAGTGCAAGTTGTCCTTGGGCATAGTGGTTTCTGGTCCGTTGAAGACTGATGGCTCGTTCATGTCATTCCACAGCCACAGGTTGGGCGCTGAGCTAGGGAACTTCGTGTATTGGAAAAGGGTTGCCCACCACTTGCGCGCGTTTGCACCGAAGGCATCAATCCAGTATGAAGAGCCTGGCCAGCACCATCCTTCGTAGATGTTGTCGTCCTTGTTGTGCACGGCTAGGTCCTTGCTCTTGAGCTCGTCCACGACCCAGTAGTTTGCTTCGTTCTTGATGTGCGGGTCAATGATGGCCACAAGCTTGCGGTCATGCTCGTCAAGCTGCTTCTGCATCCCAAGAGGGTCTGGGAAAGTGTCTGGATCCCAGGTGAAGTATTTCTTGCCGTCGGTGTACTCGATGTCGAGCCAGATCACATCGTAAGGAATGCGATGCTTGTCCATTTTACGGTCGACGTCCTTAACGTCTTCGTCGGTGACATAGTTCCAGCGGCACTGATGGGCACCAAGAGAGAATTCCGCAGGAAGCTGAGACCCTCCGGTAAGCTCGCTGTAAGATTTCATAACGTCGTGAGGAGTAGGTCCAAGGAAGACGAACACATCCAGTAGACCGGACTCGGAGAACCAGTGCGTTTGGGTAGTAGTCTGGCTACCAATACCCAGACTCAAAGGGTTAGCTGAAGTCTTGCCCTTGACAATGTCCACCCATGTCTCTGCAGCGTTCATCCAGAAGACGCCAACAACAGAGTCCTTCTTGACTGCCTGCATGAACGGGATGCTTCCGTACAAGGTCATGGGGCTGTCCATCTCATACTCGAACACATCGGCGTTGTAGAACCTATAAGGCTCGGTGTAACTGTCGTCACCACCACGCGTCTGTCTCAGCGATAGCGGGCCAGCATGCTCAGCAAGACCAACGACATGCTCGTATCCTGGGAAAGTGATATCCAACGCCACACTTTCCGGTCCCCTTGGCTTGCTGTCCGTGTTTCCGCCAAACGTCTCCTCCCACCATGTACTCTCGTCCTCAGTGACTTCCTTGCTTGCCTCTTCCACTACGGCCTCCTCACCCTCCTTCTTCTCTTCAGCCGGCTTGTCGACCTTCGCTCTCCAATGTTCCATGTTCAGCAAGCCCCTCTCGTTCAGCTTGATTTGCACTTCACCGTCCCTCCTGAACTCGATGCCAAATGGAGCGTGTGTGATCACGGCCTCGAACTTGCTTCCTGGGCCATAGACAACCTTGGTACTACCGGCTTCACCTTTGCTCACAGCAGCACCCTTACTGACCTGCGTGCCGCCGACAATGACCCAGTCCTCAACCTCGTTGTACCGCTCTTTCTTTGCCTTGCTGTCATGACGAAGCTCGATCTCTCCCTTCTGTCTCTTCTCCTCATCCACGGTCACCCTCGCAGTACCAGACTCGAGGAAGGTGATAGTGACGGGTAGGCGGACAGCATGGTCAGAGTTGGCAACAGACTTGAGGATAGTGCCGGTCAATTTGCCGTCCTTGAAGGCTATGGAGGCAGAATCGAGCCTGTAGGGGCTGTCCCATGAGGAGACGGAGGAGGCTGTGTCGGCATATGCGCGGTTACGCCTACAGAATCCGGACTGGTCACATGTCTTGAAGTTCTCATGCTTCACCATAACTGCAAATTACGGATGAGTGAGGTGCATATTGGATGTGCAATGCCACGCGCTACGGGGACCAAGGAGCTCGAGATAGCTTGCTTACCTGCAGGAGTGAACAGACAGCACAATGCTAATAGCAAGCAAAGAAAAGCTGTCCATCTCGAGGACAATCCAGAAAAGGAGCGCATGATGTTGTTTATATAACGAACAAAGCACCCTCTGCTGCCCCCTTGTAGCTCAAATGAATGAGTGTTTAAGAATGTAGCTGTAGGATAACGGGAGCTACGTACCTGTAGAGTACAGCTGGAGCGAGACTCCGGGGTCGACGCTGATGCCTGCAAGTACGCAAGCGTGCCCAGAGTTACGGAGACCCTGAAACTATAGGTATAGGCGCTGCCCCACCACCCGCATTACCGCCAAAAAGTCGGTCTGTCCATGTCTGAAGCTCAACCCGCCATCTTCAAACATCTCAAGCCCAAAGACCGCGGTCATCTAATCACTGTCAACAGAGCAATTGCCCAAGAGCAACAACAATCCCTCAACATGTCCAACGAGCAGACGTCAGTTACCTCTGCAGCACATTCGGTGGTCTTGGTATAGCTGCTGACCTACCCAACAGCTTCATCGCTGTTAAGCCAGATGGCGTTCAGGTATGCATTGGAGCCACCCACGATCAGAGCAATGGGCAATATAGACTGACTTCCTGTTCAGCGTGGCCTCATCGGCCCAATCATCACCCGCTTCGAGCAGCGCGGGTACGCCAGACCTCTCTTACCACTACGCATCTCCGAAGTCTAACGTATCCTTTTCAGCTACAAGCTTGCCGCCATCAAGCTCATCACTCCATCCAAGGAGCACCTCGAGAAGCACTACGCCGACCTGTCTGACAAGCCATTCTTCAAGGGCTTGATCACCTGTACGTCTCAACAAGAGCTTGGAAACATGCCCAATCAGTATCGCAAAGAGGGAAGACTGACATGCATATAGACATGGGTTCCGGCCCAGTCTGCGCCATGGTCTGGGAGGGCCGTGACGTCGTCAAGACCGGCCGTGTCATCCTCGGTGCCACCAACCCTCTGGCTTCCCAGCCAGGCACCATCCGTGGTGACTACGCCATTGTACGTTTCGCCAGACGCCCTTATTCCATCTTGTGACATGCGTATCAGTCCGCTAACAATAATCATAGGACGTCGGCCGCAACGTCTGCCACGGCTCTGACGCCGTCGAGAGCGCCAAGAAGGAGATCGCTCTTTGGTTCAAGCCAGAGGAGCTCGTCTCCTACAAGCAGGCCCAGCACGACTGGATCTACGAGAAATAGATTACTCGTCCGATCTAGATAGAAGTCTCCAAAAATCGGCAATTGTAGATGCAGGGTCGAACAATAGAGAATGATCATACTCATGCTAACCTCATTGCCTGTCCAATGGGAATCCCATAAACGCCTTAACCGTCCACACATTTAATCCTGCCATTTCCCGGTCTCCCATTCAAGCTTTGGCAAACCGATACCCATACCTCTGCTCATCTCCCAGACCTTTACCTGGGCCCTTGCCTAACTCCTCCCTACCCCAAGCCTGCATAAGCGCCTTTGACATAACATCCCTTTCCCTTTCCATCTCCGCCATCCTACCCTTCCATTTCTTCTCCCTCCTACTCAAGACGTCCGCAACCCTTGCATCCAGCGCTGCATTCACCTCTTCCTGGGCAGCTCGCACATCCTCCAACTCCGCCCTGCTGCCCGCAGCATCTCGTCTCGACGCCTCGAGCTCGATGCGAAGACGGTCGAGCTCCGTGACCAAAACATCCGCACGTTCGCGCTCACGTCCAAGTGCCTCCAATGCCTCCTTATCCATCTGCTGTGCTGACGCCGAAACAGGCGCAGGAGCCTGGCGCGCGCTTCCAAGCTCCTCCCTTTGCTCATCCACGCAGCGTTGCAGCAATTGAAGCCTTGTATTCAGCGCTTCGGACAGCTTCTCACTGTGCGTCTTCGCCGACCTCAACTCCTCCAGCTGCTGTTTCAAGCCGTCCATCGCGCTCTGGCCGGTCTTGAGACTCTGCAGCTCGGCCTCAGCCCTGTGGCGCGCTCTGCGCTCTGCATGCAAGGTCTCGAGGGTGGTGGTGTGCTGCGTGTGCGTCGTTAGCAGCTCCTTGCGCAGAGCTTCTAGCTGAGAATTCAGATCCGAGCGCTGCGAAGTCCATTCCTGCTCCCTTTGCGCAAGCGTCGCGAGGACGTCCGGACCGACGTCAACCGACGTGTCGTGCGAAATGGCAATCTCCAACTTCTTAGCCTCAAAGGCCGCCCTGGTCTCCTCCAGCTCTCCCCTCAGCAACCTCTGCGCCTCCGCCGACTCCTCCGCCTGCTTCCTCAACACTTGAAGTTCCCTCTTCACGGCATCTTTCTCCTCCAGCGCGCCTGTAACCAACGAGTTTTGCTTCTCCTCTCTCTCTTCTGCTTCACTCAGTTCCTCACGCAACTGCCACGCCTTCTCCTCAGCCTCCTGCTCCGCATTCTGTGCGGACAGAACTTGCTCGACGAGGCGATCCTTTTCTTCCGAGAGGTCCGCGAGCAGGGACTCCTTCTCCGAAAGCACCTCCCTCAGTTTCTTCTCACGACTCTGCGAATCCTTCAGTTGCACGCCAAGATCGTGTAGTTCCGCGTCCTCGCTCTCTCGCATCTGGTCAATTTCCCGTTCCTTGGCCGACGCGTGCTCTTCGGCCTGTTGTTGCGCCGAACGCGCCTCCTGAAGTTGGACACGTAGATTAGTGTTTTCCGCTTCGAGCTCGCCGGCATCGTTGCGACATTCTTGTGCAAGCTGCAACTGAGACCGGAGGTCGGCCAGCTCCTCGTGCAAATGATTCGCAGTATCACATGCTTGCTGCAGCTGCCTCTTCATGTCTGCCATCTCTTGCTCGTGGCGCTGCGCATCGTTTTGAGCAGTGTTGGTCAGGGTCCTGATATGGTTGTCCAGATCTACGAGCTCGTTCTTGCGGCGCTCAAGCGCAGACCTCTCACTGCTGAGCTGTGTGCGCAGATCCTCGCTTTCTTGCAGAGCCTCCTGGCGCTCTCGCCGCGCTTGCTCCAGTTCTTGCTCGAGCTGTGTGAAATCTCCACTCTCGGCGTTCACAGCTGATGGCTGCATTTGCGGCGCAGGTGATTGTTCGGGATAGATCGTCGGGCTAGAGGGTCTGCCAGGCGTGAAGTTCCTCGAAAGCGCTGACGGTTCCTGGTTCTGTGATGGCTTGTGAGCCGACATGGGTCGTGCAGGGGTAAGCTCGCTGTAGTAGTCTTCAACAGTGGGCTGCAGGAAGTTCTTGTTATGTTTCACGGACTGTGGTGTTGAGGTGGTAGCGTATGGGTCCCACACAGAGCTGTCCTCCGGTTGCGCAGAGTCCCGCGGTTGCTGTTGTTGCGACTGTTCGTCCATTGAATCGTTGGCAGTCGGACCGCTTAGTGATAGCATGTTGGCCTCGTTAATCAATGATGAATTTGGGGACATGGTTCCGTCGTTTTGCTGTTCCGCTCCCACCGTGCTCACATCCTCATCGTCCCTGTTTTCGGTGCTTGTCTCAAAGTCTCGCTCTTCTGTTCCATACTGCTTATGATCAACAGTCGCTTCGGAACCTGCATCCTCTTCCTCAATCCATTCCTGCATATTCTCCTTGACCTCCTGCGCTTCTTCCTTTTCCGCCGGAACCGATTGCTCCTCCACCTCATTCAATTTCTTGAAGTTCCAGGCGTCCTTCTTGCGCAATGTACCCCTCATCCACTTCTCCATGTTGATGGTAAAGTCGCTCGGTCCATCTATATCCTCGCTGAGAACGCGGTCCAGATGTTGCTGTGGAAGAGGAGAGGAAGGCTCGCTGTGGTCGTCTAGCGTGAGCGCATTCAGGTCCAGAGAGTACTGCGACTGGACAGGCGACGCAGGAGAATATGCGCGAACTGGTGGACTGGACTGCATTTTGCCACGCTACTCAAGCTCAGTAAGAAACATGCGCATGTAGTGTGTAGGAATATTCTGAACTGCTTTGTGTTGACTTTCCGTATGATGTTGTTTACCGTCGGACGCGCGAAAGTGTGGGGAAGGCTGTGAAACGGCGGGAAGCATCCGCAGTGGCGCTTCGATGCCCCAGTCTAGTACAGATTCTATACAACAGGTTGGCTCTGCCATGTGTACCGGCTTCCCTCATTGCATAGAGGATGTACAACTTTGAATTGAACACGTAAACAGCTGAGATAATATGCTCTCGTTTCATACTAATTACATGTATCTATAAAGCAACGAAGCAAGAAAGCAAATGCCTGTTTGCCGTTCACCGACCATGCGTCCACCGGGTATCGGAAGAGCCGCAATAGAACGCCGACAAACACTAGCAATGGCCCATTCATATCCGCCTTTGCGCCGTAACCCGTATCTCAGTAGCTCCTCCATCCTGTCGGATTGCGCATTTCCGGAGCATCCCTGTTACCGCCCTCAGGAGCTGCTTCGGCCGGCCTCTTAGGTCCTACAATCCTCTTGAATGTGTCCATAAGGTGCTCCCACGTCTTCGCGCCCAGATTCACGTCGCGATACTTCTTGATAATGTTCTCATCACCCGTGGCTCTTCCATCCCAGTCGAGAAGGTAAGCGCCGCCTCCTGGCGTACCATCCATAGCGTTCGTAACTTGTAAATCATCCGGAATCGGAAGGCCGGCTTCGCTGCCCTCCTTAGGAGGATACATCTGGTTAGTGATCTGGAAGAGATGCCTTTCACCGCTTTCCTTGACGTTCAGAATCCAGGGCGTCATGACGGCGTAGAGGACCTTTACCGCTAGCCTTACAGGGCCGGTCAACTCGTTTGCTATACCAGTCTTGACGGTGCCAGGGTAAGAATGCGTCCATGCAGTTCCAGGGTATCGTTTGGAGAATTCCTCCATCATGAAGTCGGTCATCATGACACAGTGTCCTAAGCAGGCGTGGAGGGTGTAATTGTGCTTGAGATCCAGATCTTCGAGACGGATGTCTCCCTCCGAACCGGCCGCCAAGACGGACATGAAGCGAGATATTTGACCAGCTTTTGAAGCTGCTGTCAATTGAGGCTCCAAATTCATAGCAAAACGCATTCTACTGTAATAGTTGACACACATCTTGCGGTCTAGGCCTTCGGGGGTTTCTGAAGCTCCGTTAGTCATATGTATCAAATCTGGGGCACCTCTAGGAGAACCCGCAGTCTGGAAGTCCACGGGTCGGCTCCGCAATCATCAAAGTTAGACTCTGAAACAGGGGACACCTCACCTGTACGACCCTTGAGTGTCATATAGCCAGCGGTGCAGAAGAGGATGTTGATGCACTTCTCACGACGCTGAAGCTCAGCGCAGACGTTATCCACGTTCTTCAAAAGAGCCACATCTACCTTGATGTAGAAGGCCTGAGACCCGGGGTTGCTCTGTATCAGCTCACTGACGAGCTTGTTGCCTTTCTCCTCATTTCTGTACGACGTTAGAAGCGAACCTCGAAGGTGAGTGGCAACGTTGGATCGTAGATCACGTACCTTCCGAGTATGTAGGCACGCGGTCTTGTAGTCTTCGAGAAAAGCTCCCTGGCCGTAGTCTCTCCTATACCGTTTGTACCGCCGACTGCGGAACAAAGAAATTAGCATATGGTGACATTCGTTGCGACGCGTCTATTTCTGGAACCCTGTGGGATCAGGAGATGCGGCGAGGAAGTGGGAGACCCTGGCTCACCAAAGACAGCTACAAGACCTTGCAAACTCTTTGCTCTCTGATTCGACTCGCGGACACTCTCAATGCGAACCATTTCGAGGTCGCCAAATAAGAGAGACGCAATCTTATTAAATCGGGCGGCTGGAGACAGCCAGCTGCACTGATTCGGCGTATAGTCTCCCCTGCCTTAGTGTGGATTCCGACGACCGTTCCGCGCGATGACCAGTTGTTACGTAGTTTCCTGAGCTGGCACGACCTCACCTGCAGATTGTTCGCGAATTTTCAGGAACAACGTCGAAGCTGCTCGTCAACTTTAGGGTAGGGATTGATGTTGGTGGTGGTGTGCATAGAAGGTGCTAGCAGCCCGAAATCGAAGCCCGGTCCTAAGGTACCCTTGGGCCAACAGGACGCTGTACGACAGAACAGTACTTGCACTGGCAGCACCTGTTTGATATGACGGCGCTTCGCCGGTGAGTTGGACTGAACAGAGAGAATGGCAAACAGCAGCATAAAGACTCTTTGACACGACTACATGTGCCCAACTATTGTGTTTGGAAGTCGCGAATCCTCCAGGCAATGACGTAGGGCAGCACCGACCGCCTGTATGGATGTGCCTGTGTTCGCGTCGTACCTTATGCCCTAACCTAGGTCAAAGGCAGCCGTGCTTATCTTCCTAATTCGTCTCGTATCTGTGTCAGGGCAAGATCGCACCGCACTGCTCTCCAGAGCCTATCTTCGCCAACCTGGAATCCCTGGCCACGGGTATCAAGGATGTGTCTACAAGGCACGGAACCTGGCAGGGTCCAGCGACGATCCGAAGGTGAGATGCGGGGCGGGGAATCGCACCGCTTCCGCGGATATCCACCACAGCTTCCACAAGCACTTGAGGTCTTGAGCTAACAAACGCTTCGATGGATCGACGAGTGTGAGTGAAGCGGAGGGCATTCCGCTGGTATGCCACTCGTGGCATCTGATTTGCAGAACATTACGAGACACAACAGATAAGGTCAATGTTCCATCGAGGTGTGAATCGAGAAAGTCGTGACTATCATAACTATCCAATTGTCACGTGCTTGCTACCGTGATTCTACGCAGAAGGGCCGATCGGTTGCCTTCCTTCCACCGAGCTCTGAGTACCGCCATCACTGTCAGCTGGTCTTCGGCTTCTTCCTGACCATACTACTGCCCAGGACGTTGACTGCGGGCGCCGCTGGCTTTACCTCAGCACTCTCCACCGGAGCGTCGGCCTTCCGCTTCTTTCGAACCGCAAAGGCAGAGATATCGTTTGCTTGTCTACCGTCGTGTTAGCTGTAGTATTGGAAAATTTGCGGGAGAAAGTACTCACTTCTCGTTCGATAACCCAGCGGGAGTGCCAGTGATTGCGTGTACGTCTTGATGGCTACCTTCAATGGCCTTCCCCCAAACCCCTGGCCGTCCAGCGGTCAGGTGGACCTCTTCGAACCATTTGTGACTGCTCTCCATCGCAGCTCCCAGGGTAGCGAAATCCAGTCGTAGCAATAGATCATGAGTCCTGGTGTAGGCTGCCTCGTCCAGCACAATTTGACCGCGACTGGATTCTGGCCACTTAAAGTATACCGATCCCTCCGGCCCCAAGCCTGCAGAGTGAGCTGACGACGACGTCTTGACTCTAGGCTGCCTTGTTATGACTGGCCCCGTGAGCTTCTTTCTACGAGTCTGCTTCCTGGGTATCCTCTCATCCAATGAGGGCAAATCGTGCCCGTTGCTGAGAGGTGGCAATACAGAATGCTGGGCAGATGAATCGCCGCTATCCAAACAGTCATCGAAATCTGAAGGTGTGAATACGATCCAAACGAAGCCAACTAGTCTTCCCGAAGAGCATTCTTGTCTGAAGGCCATGGTCTCCCAGAATTGATCCAAGGTTTTGATACTTCTCCATACACCACTCCCTCTTTTTGTGGGACTGGATTGCGTCTGTGAGTGTGACGTATCCGGAAGCTCTTCGTCCAACTCGTCCAAGTACCGGGCTTTAGGGTCATCTGGAAAACGTGGTACCAAGCATCGCGGCGGCGCGGCTGGGTTGGCCGCAATCTCTTCTAATGGATGTCCGTACTGCCAACGACGCTTGTCTGGTGGATCGGCCCGCCAGGAACTTGGGAAGAACGTAGTGGTCTCATTCCTGTCAAATCCAGGTACGATAACGTAGCCTCGCGAAGCTGTTGTGTCCTTGTCGAACTGACCATTCTCTCCAACTGTCTCTTTAGGTTCCTGCCGCAGCACCGGGTCTAGTGTTTTGCACCACCATTTCACCAGTTGGCGATCATTGAGGACGTGCTTTCCCTTATTATCCACACTACCAGGAAAGAGATACTGGTCTTGTGCGCGGGCGAAAAGGGATACCACCAGCCGTTTCCCAGGTCTTTGACGGCGCTCAACCAGCCATGATATATAAACAGAGGCGATAGTTCGTACAGGCGAGGCTTGAGACCGAGGCAGTTGCAGCTCCGTCAAGTGGCCGGTCGAGTCTGCCTTGGCGACAAATATCGTCGTAAGGCGTTTCGTGGTATATATGAGGATCTCGATAGCGAATACAATTACTGCTTGTCCGGCAGCATTATTTGGCGTAGTGATGGAAGCGGTCAGGAATTGGGACTCGCAGAAGGTAATCTCGGGCTTCTGTCCAGGAGGTGGTGCGAACAGCGGGTCGCATTTGGTAGGGGGCGTAGAAACATGGTGAAATGTGAAGCGATGCCCCGCTGGCAACTCTGTCCCAAGCAGGTCGTACAGCGATTGACTATCGCTTGTACTAGTCGGGTTTGAAGCCATCGAGCAATGAGCTGGACGGTCTCGTTGCTGAACCGCGTCGGCGGACGCGATCTGCGGCAGCGTTCCGAAATTGAGCCGCAGAATGGGACTTTCAACTTTCCAAGCGTCCGTCAATGAACAATCTCCCGAAACGCATACCACAGCATCACAACCCCATTCGGCCGTCAAAATAAGCGTGTCAACCCCTCTGGCGCCTTTGCGAACCATGTCGCGGAATTTTATCCAATCTGCATCTCGGACGTTCAGGATCCAACCCCGCCAACTCTACCAGCAACCTTCCTTTTCCACATCCGCAACTCTATCGCAAGAGAGCGGTCTTTTAGAAACATCGGACAGAGACAGGCCAAGATGGCAGCAGACACCAAGAGGAATGGCGATGCCGGTCCGTTCACGACCACTACCGAACCAGCCAGTGTTCGAAGTGAACGACAAACCTGAGGTATTGGATGAGGCGTACAACAAGATGCTCGGAAACGGGGGAGATCAAATGTTGCCAGAAGAAATTAAGTGGCTTGCCATCACACACAAGAGCTTTGATCATGCGCGGAGGGGTAACAATGACAGGCTGGCATTTCTTGGTGGGTAGTTATACAAGGAGAAAGAACCGAATGCATTCTGACGGTACTGTCATAGGCAAAACTCTTGTGGACATGCAATGCTCGCTAGCAATGTTGAACGCGCCGTCACCAACCGCTCAGGCACCATCACACCCATCTCTGCAAGGTTTGGAGAACATCACCCTCTCTGCGAAACGGCAGACTCTGGACAAGGTTAGATTGGCACGGTTAGCGCAGAGGTATAATCTTGACAGGGTGGTGAGGTGGAGACCAAGAAAGGTACGCATTTCGAGAACTTTCACTAGGCAATGGGAACTGATTTAGCTGGGCAGGCGACCAACTTGCGGAGCTCCGGATTGGAAGTTGTCCTCGCACACACGATGTACTCCATCATCGGTGCGATATCGTTGCAAAGAGGAGGGGAGGTGGCTACCCAGGTCGCGAGAGAGAGGATCCTACGACCTCTTGGGTTGCTGTGATTGCCGCGGTGGCGCAACAATTTCGCAAAGCTTCCTTCGACGTATCCATGCCCCATGGCCGGGGTAACACTTGTGGAGAGAGAACACGGCGCATGAGATGATGTCGCGGAGCTTGAATGCCTGGCCGTACGCCCGTCTCTTGAGCGAACATATTGGGTGTAGCTCGGCAATGTTTCGGGTCTGACGACATGGAGCGAAGAACGATAGGAATCTGGAAGGCCCAATGGGAACGGGTGGAGAAGCACTCGGCCGATCACCTGAGTGCCATATCGCCTCCAGTGTATTATATGTAAACCAACCGAGCTGATACTTGTACAGCTCCCATTCCAGGAAGAACCCTAATTTCACTGTGCCGAAGTCGTTCTGCGTGACTCAGATATCTTGTCTACATTACATTCACGATTGTGGTGTTAGGGCGTAGTTTATTTGGCTGTTGAAGTCCAGGATGACTGACGCTGATTCGCCAGCGCAGCTTGCCTGCATGCATCCGTAAGCATGACAAAGTCACGAACACACACTTTGTTTAAACCCTCGTGTCATCTATAAATTCTGATTCTGGAGAAAAGGACACTGCGAGAAGCGGTCGTTGAATTCGCAACCCAACCAGACACGATGAAGGCTCTACTGATCACGAAAGTTGATTCGCATACCCAGCTTCAACTCACAGAACGTCCGACACCGAGAGTAAAACCAGGCTACATCCTGGTCAAGATCCGCGCAACTTCAATACAACCAAGCGACGTCTTGAACTCCAAGGGAAGCTTCTCCCTCACCGCCTTCCCCATCATCCCAGGCCGTGACTTCGCTGGCACCGTGGTGGATGGCCCCGAGCAATGGGTGGGTAGAGACGTCTTCGGTACCAGCGGAATAGACCTGAGCTTCACTTCCGACGGCACGCATGCGGAATACTGTCTCGTGCGCGAGGCGGGGATCGCGCCAAAACCCAGCAATCTCAGTTTCGCGCAAGCGGCGGCGCTTGGTGTACCCTTCACGACGGCGGCGCTGACGTTGGAGGCTGCACGCGCCGCGAAGGGGGATACTGTCGCGGTCATTGGAGCGTCTGGAAACGTCGGATCTGCAATCATGCAGTTGGGGAAATTGGGCGGTTGCAAGATGTTATCAGTCGCTCGCCGTGCCAATGCTGATGTGAATTTGAGGGAGGATCCGCAGTTGGATACGCTTCTGTCTGCGGCTGACGGCAAGGGGCCCGATGTGGTGATTGATACCGTGGGCGATCCAGCGCTCATGCGGAACGCATTCGACAAGACGTCGGAGGGCGGTCGTTACGCCTTTATTGCTGCGCCGAGGTCGGGCAGTACGGAGATGGCAATTGACCTGACAAAGGCCTATCGCGCAGAGAAATCACTCATTGGATGTAACTCTGTCAGCAGCAGGCATCCGCTCAAGGTCCTTACGCAATATCTGGCGGATATGGTTCGTGGCTTTGAAGCTGGCCAACTTGTTGCTCCGAAGGAAGATGAGCTGAGTCTGATTGGCATTGAAGAGGCCGTGGAAGCGTACGATACCAAGGGCCAGCGGTCTATCATCGTCTTTGACGAGTGACAGGGCGTGTGAGGGTGATTGAAGGGACAATCCTTCATAGGCAGACTGTTTACCCAATGCTCTGCTCAAGGAGCCTTCTCCCTATCTTCTTTCGACTTCATAACCCTGAACGTGAGACTGACTCGTCTCCAACAATCCGCCTTCCCTGTCTTACGGCCTCGTACGATCTCGTGCTGCCACTTACTCCTAGCATCCCCTCTTAGTACGACCAAGCTCCTAGACGCAAGCCACACATCTTTCCGTAGTCCGGTTCGTGGCGCAGTTGCAGCTTTTCCTGATCTCACACTGCCGTCATGTGCAGCACTCAGTTCGTGGAAGCGCATGCTGTCTCCGCCTGCTAGGGTCAATGAACAGACCGGCTCCCCAAATCTGAAATTCTCCACGTGCGCCGAGATTCCTTGTCCGGGGAGATACTCATTTACTATGCAATACTCGGGCCGTTCATTGATTGTGTACAACCCCTCGGCCACCATGCGGTCAATGAGGAAGTTGAGCTCCAATGGTATAGCAGGAGCCGTGATGATGTTCTGTTCGTACTGCTTCCTTACAGCGGGAGATGCATTTCTCGGCGGCATGAGGCAGTATGTCCCGCCATAGTGCATTGTTCTGCGAGACAGATCCGTTCGCCATGATTGAGCGTCCAGAAACTGTAGCAGACTTGTCTCCTCTTTGGCGGTGATGAAGTCCGGGAATAGCGAGAGCCCCGGTGGAACTCTGGCAGAGCCTACTTGGCCATTGGCGGTAAAAGGCCGCTTCAATGCCGAAAGTTGCTCGGCTGAACCGAAGTAGTCGTGGAGAGTTTTGCGATTCTTCGGGCCTTCACTTGCCATGACATTTATCGTATGGCAATCGCGTGGTTGAGGAGTTCATGGTTCACTGGCCGTGGCGGACACATCAACTCAGTGCGGTGGTATAGGTCATCGAGCAAGCTAGAGTTGGGGCTTGAAATGGCAATTAAGCGTGTAAGCTATCTAGGTGGGTATGCTTGGTAGAGCTTGGCTGGCAAAGGCGCGGTGTTCCATGTTCCAGGTTGTGGCGCAGACGGGAGAACGTTGGAAAGTGGATGCAGAAGGTTCCATCCCGATCAAGTCCCTGATGCCGGCGTAAACTATGACGTGCTGAGGACGGGTCCATCTCATCACACGCGCAACCCGCCTGCCGTGTGTGCGCCTGTGCGACTCGCAAGTCGTTCGATAACTCCGTCTTCACCTTCTCCCGCTCTTCTGAAACCACCCAGCATGCACTGCTCAGATCCTCTGCTCAGACAGTCCGCTAGATTGTTGCGGACCCCGGTCATAGCATGTCAGATTCTATAACCACTGCCGATCTTCCCGACAACCCTAATGCGATCCCTGACTACGGCGCTCCGCATGTGAAACTCGAAGCGTCTGACGACATCGACTTCTCGCGCTCCTCATTCGACACCTCTGATCATGAGCAGGACGGAGAAGCTCATGGCCCAGGTCCAAACGAGACCAGTCAACGCGACTCTGCCTATGGCAGCTCACAGGCCACTATTCCAGAGCAAGATGGATCGCATCACAAGCACAGCAAGCTACGGGCCCTCGGTCACAAAGCCAAGTTGAAGGCGAAGGCGGGTAAGGACAAGACCAAACGCCTGCTGGACATTGGCGAAGACAAATATCCTGGCGGCGATGATGCAGACGCCTACAAGGACATTGCAGGGAACCCCGCCTTCGACCCCGAGGAAATCACAGGACACACTCGCCTTTCCGCAGGAGGCACGGCTGACAAGGTGATTGGGTCAGCTTATGCTTCCGCAAAGGCTGTTCTGAACCCTCGCAATGCTGTCAAGAGGAAAGCCGCCACGAAGGTGGCTATCCAAGACCGGCCGTATATGTCGCAACAGGCAGATTTGGAGTTCCTACAGGCACATGAAGACCTTTCCAGGGCGGAATCTTCTCAGGACGCCTCTCCCTCTGACGACACCGACGACGATCGTTCTGTGAAGGAGAACAAGGCCAAGGTCGAGTCGTTGGAGGCCTTGCGCCAGAGTCGGAAGGTTGCATGGATCACTTCGAAGCACATGTACCGCGTGCGCGTGGTACCCAATGTACATCTGGACAACCCTCCATGCAAGGACGACTATTACGTCTTGGACAAAACGACAGGTGAAAGGTACTTTGACTGGAAGACTTATCTGGCTGCGGTCAACAGGCACATGTTGAAGAGTTTCGCCATCAATCGCATGGGGAACGTCGACTTCGCCGCCGTGCCTCTGCCTGCTTTTGATAGGGATGTCACATTGCGGTACGTCGAGCGCATAGTCATCGCATCTTCACCTTGGCAGTCTTGGTTCGCTGATCTGCGGGAGCTTTACCGATGGGAGAATCCGAAGAGGACCGGGATGTGGGCTGCCATATGGTTCGTCATCTGGTGGCAGAACTATTGTATGACTTTCGTCCTGCTCTACACGGTGTATATCGTGCTCGAGAACAAATACAGGCGGAAGCGGGTGGACAGCATGCGCGACTCATACCAGCGAGCAGTCGACGGTAACTCCAGAGCTTTTCGGTTCACTGACCTGATCAACAAGCACGGTCACGATAAGTGGATCGACCCGCTCATCGAGGAAATGGGCCCAATCGTACAGATGCAGCTCAGCGACCTTGCAGATTTTCTGGAGATCCTGAACAATTTCTACGATTGGAAATTGCCTGGGAAGACATGGGGAACCCTGTTTTGGTTCGCAACCGCAATTTCCATCGGCGCCCTGGCACCTACGGGCTACAGCTGGAAGATCATATGCATGTTCACCTTGCTGTCCTTCTTCCTGGGTAGACCGATAGCGAGCAAGCACCCACAGTATCGTCATGTCATCAACGCTCTCAAATGGATTTTTTGGGATATACCGACCGATCCAGTGTGGTCAATGATGTATCTGCGAGAAAGAGCACAGGAGACACGGGCACGGGTCATCGGCCAGCGAGTCGAGGAACTTCACAAAGACGAACAAGACACTGATTCCAAAGCTGTTGCTGCGGTCGGCTCCATGGATATCCCTGAGGTGACTACGACGGCGCCAGCGGTTGACAGCGTTGTAAGCGACAGCGACAGTTGGCACACAGCAGATTCGTCTTCAAGCATTATGGGAGGCATAGATCTTCTGTCCTTCCGCTGCCGGATTAAGCGCACACAAGGAAGGCTGAAAATCTTCTCGGACGGACTACGGTTCGTGCGTGCGTCGCCGTTCGCTTCACAGCGGAAAGAGAAGTGGCGGCGTCGCTGGCAGGAGCTGGTGGAGATGCAGAAGGTGAACTTTAGTACGGCAGCAAAGATGATGACGATGGAGGGCATCCGGCTGGAATTCATCGATGGTACTGTGGTCGATTTGGAGGGTGTTAAGAGACGAGATAGGGCGTTCAACTGCATCCTGGGCTTCTCGGGCTTGCAGTTCCAGGTCATGCAACCTACCGATATCTTTCGGGGCACCACGGAAGCAGAGGAGGTGCAGTATGACGATATACTGAGCCCCGATGCGAAGCCCTTCGACTGAATCATGACTGGCATACGCCTATCTCTGCTTTGTTTGGTTTCCTGCTTTCTGCATAGCGTTGCGAGATACCACTGTTTATAGCGATGGAGTTATCAAGTTGAGGTGTGGTTGCCATGAATTTGTATTGGTTCCCAGTGCCCAGAATCACATCGTCTGAGCAGTTTCTATTGGAAGTTAAGTCGATCATGTGGTTGTATGGCCGTTTGGTACGACCGTTTTCTGCCGAATGTTTGGTCGAGGCCGGGATGACGAACATTTGCGTGCCTTATCGATGTTTCCCCTCACCTAACGGTTGACATCCGCGTCAAGCAACCTGGAAGATGTAGAGTAATACGAGTGCTTATTCGCCTCTGATCGAGGTATATCCGAATGTTGTAGTTCGTGCATAAGTCAATCAACGATCTGTGTCAGGGTCAGGAGACGTCTTCCTCAGCAACACCGGGTACTGTTCTCTCCGATATACACCACTTCTGATTTCAGTCCTCAGCGCACAATCCACAAGTACGTCATTTGTCCAGACCTTGGCTGGTACAGTAGATACTATTCCCGGAGAGGATGAAAGAACAAGCAGCGATTGCCTGGCAACGGTTCAGATCTTCAGGACGTGGGAAATGAAGAGGGCCAGCCGGAAGCCGAATGAGGCTCCTGTCAGCCCAGCGGCGATAACAGGTTGCTGGAGCCACCCTCGACCGTTGTATCCTTGGGGTAAGCGGGAAGGCTTCGATTGCTGATCTGGCCGTCTGAGGCTCTGAGCTGAGTGGCCGACTGGGCCGACTAGATGAATAGGCGCGCTATTACGCGGAGGGGCGCGGCAGTGTGTTCTGCGCGGTCGGTGCGTCCGTATGTTCATTTGAGGCTCTGCGGCTGGCTGTTGCGGCGCTGAGATGAGGTTCGGCGGTGTTTCGCTGCTGCAGACTGAAAGACTGGAACTCCTGGTCTACCAGCTGTACAACATGCATCTCTGCAATGATGATGACTGAGAAATATAGATGCGATCAGGTTCCCACAGAATGATAGGCAAAAGTGAAACAGCTTTGGTATTCAAGGAATGCGATTGTCAAAAGCCGGGCTGCATCAGCCACAGCTGAGTGCTGACGGTCGCCCGCACGAGCCCCAATTCGGTGTTGCTGTAGGGATTCCCGTTGTAAACGGTCGGCCTTCGATGCGGCCCTCATCTCATGCACTAGAAGGCCGCCGACCTGCACCGGCTACGCAAGATGCCATTTATTGTTATAACCACTTGTCAGGCCTCCACTTTGGCTTCTGGATGCGTCTGCTGCAATTGCTGCTGCTAGACTTTGCTGAATAGTCTCGTGCCTTCTAACGGCTATCCCAGTGCAGGCCTGGGCGCAATGCATCCTGCTTTTGATGAGGCCGCTATGGCTCAGGATTACCAGGTGCTTGAGGAGCTAGGAAGTATGTGCAATACCGATACCAATTGAGGGAAGAATGCTGACAAGCGTGACTGGCAGGTGGAAGCTTCGGAGTCGTCTACAAAGCAATCGAGAAAAGCACTGGAGACCTTGTTGCCATCAAACATGTACGCTGCCCAACAACCTCTTCCTCCCCCCACCTCTAACATAACGTAGATCGACCTTGAAGGCAGCGACGATGATATCCGAGAAATTCAGCAAGAGATATCATTACTGAGCACATGTTCTAGCGACCACGTTACCAAATACAAAGCCAGCTTTGTCAGAGGAGTCAAGCTATGGATCGTTATGGAGTTCCTAGGAGGTGGATCATGTCTGGATCTGGTATGATACAGATTCCTCATGACCATTTGGAGATCGTTTAGCTGACCGCATTTAGCTGAAACCCGGTCCTTTCAGCGAAGCACACATTGCCATTATCATGCGCGAACTCCTCCTTGGTCTCGACTACCTCCACGGCACCGGCAAGATACACCGAGACATCAAGGCCGCCAACGTCCTCCTGTCCAGCTCCGGTCGAGTAAAGATTGCAGATTTTGGAGTAGCAGCGCAATTGACGAACATCAAATCACAACGCCTGACCTTTGTGGGAACCCCATTCTGGATGGCGCCGGAGGTCATTCAAGAGGCGGGCTATGATTTCAAGGCAGATATATGGAGTCTGGGTATCACGGCTATGGAGTTGGCTCAGGGAGAACCGCCGCATAGCCAAGTGCATCCCATGAAGGTGCTTTTTCTGATTCCGAAAGAAAGGCCACCACGGTTGGGGGGGCCACAGTGGAGTAGAGACTTCAAGGACTTCGTGGCACAGTGTCTGGTGAAGGAGCCTGAGAAGAGACCAACGGCAAAGGCGCTGTTGAGGCATAGATTCATTACTCGGGCTGGCAAAACAGAGGCACTGAAGGAGTTGATAGACAAGGCGCAGAAGTTGGACGGTAACCCCGAGAAGATCGACCGCTTGAGATATTACGAGGAGACGCTGCAGAGCATGCATCCTCCTACCGACGAAGAAGACTGGGTATTCGATACGATCAAGCCGGCCACCTACCGCGCACCACTTCCCAAGCACACCATCAAGCGACGGAAACTATCACGCATACCTTCTGGATCAGACAGCGGAGCCGACAATGCAGCAGAAATGATGCAGCAAATGGATCTCAACTCTGACCCATTGCTACAGTCCCCAGGCTATTCACCCGACAAATCGACCACCATCCGCACACCAAAGCCTCACATCCAGTCTCCGACCCAGCAAAGGAGGAAGTCCTCCGCAATGACAGCCCGCAAGGTATCAGTAACGACACCAACAGCACGCCGCGTGAGCCGTCAAGTTTCCGGATCAACCCCGACGGCACGGCGTGTCTCACAGCAAGCGAAGCAGCCACTGGGCCTCGACATGTCGTTCGGGAACGGCACGTCCACCGTGCGGCAATTCAAACGCGTATCGTCAGGAAGTCACGATTTCCAACCTCCCTACTCTCCTCCACCATCCAGCGCCGCCCGCAGCAACGACAGCCCGGACATACCCATCCACTCCGACGGCGAGAACCAGCCACCATCCCTATCCCAGCACAAAGCATCCCCTCCTCCCATCCTAGTCACAAAGGAAGCCCTCCTCGGCCGGCGCGCCTTCACCAAAGCCCTCGACCCAACTTTCCAAGAAGCCGTCGCCACAACCAGCGACCCCCGCCGCCGCGACGCAATCTCCCGCGTCGCAGAAGCCTGGACTCTCCTCGACGAACTAGACCCGGAAGGCGAACTGCTGCTACTCAAGTCCCTTTTTGACCGCGTGCAAGCGGACCCTAAGCTCGCGGCGGCCGTCATGCCGGACCGGGTCGTCAACGCCCAACTCGCGTCTCTGCGACTACCGGCTTCGTCGCGGCCGTCGGCGGCATCGACGCCGCCGGTGTCGCCGAGCAAGAAGAAGGCGATTATCACAGAGCGCGAGGTGCCACGGTCGCCATCGTCGAGTCCGACGAAGCAACAACAACAGCGTGACCGTGACGGGACGCCGAAGCTGGTCATGGCGGCACAAAACCCGCACCTTAAGAGTCTGCGACGTCAGCAGAGTCAGCAGCATCTTGTGGAGGAGAAGAAGATGCTGGAGGAGGAGAAGAGGAGATTGGAGGAGAAGGTGCCGGGGAGGACCGAGAAGGGCTTGGAGCATGTTGGCATGTTGGCTGATGTGCTTTATGGCAGGTGGACGGAGGGCTTGAGGGGGAGGTGGCCGCTTGCTTGAGTGGACTGTGGTGTCGCGTGGAGACGACACGCAAGAACAGGAGGACCAGGCTCCTTGGATTGATGCATTGAGATTGATTGATTGGTCACCTAGGGTTTGCACAGCATGGCGTTCTTGATGATTATGGTAGGCAAGGCAGGCCTGGAGCCGCCTTGCCAGGACAGCACGGTTATTGATGTTTCTTCTCCTTCTTTCAGCAGGTGTTTCGATGCGAAATTTGGAATGGGCTGGCTTCTTGTACGATACACTTCTTGAGATTGGCAGCTGGTTTCTGCCATGTTGGTTGGTAGTCGATTGGAAGATGGGTTCACGTATTTGGGGCTGCTGTATGGATGTTGACACCGCAGGCGAAACTGTACATAGATAAGCGAATGAATTCATGCAAGCATATCAGCAACGGATAAAGCAAGATTGAGTGATGTTTGTTCCTGTCATTGACATTGATATTTTGGTATCCGTATTGGTAAGTTAAACAATATGCTGTAGTCGCAGAAGCCCGGTACGCATGCGTGTGTAGACCTAGCTCTGCAGCCCTAGCGCCATGATCCCGGATAGCGCGCCTTCCACCTGCGAGCTGGAAATCAGCCGCTTCCAATCTGGCGGCGGCCTGTCAGGGAAGTGGCGATGGAACATTCATGATGCTGCGTGGGGACTCTCGGAAAGGCGCCGACTGGCTAGATGCAGCGAAGAGACAGGCCCGGTGATGCTTGTTTCGGAGAAGACTCCGTCTGAGCGAGAGAAAACAAGAATGACACAAGCATGTGTAGATGCATGTGGATGATTAAAGTAGCTCCCTTTTTGTCCCTTGTCCCGTCCTTCTGTTTTCTGTCGATGTTGGGTTTTCGAAAATGATGCGATAGAAGCAAGCAGTAATGAGAGTTTCCCAAGTAATGATCTGAAAGTGAAATACCGACTTGGCTAATAGAGGATACGCCGACGCTGAATGCTGTTCCAGGAAAATGCTGGGTACTTTCTTCCCAAGAAGGTTGGGTAGTCGGGGTACCGTCTTTGGCCTGAAAATGCGGGAGCCGCTTAGCCGACCCTTCCCCCGCCAGTTGATGCATGCTGAATGGATGAGAATTCCCGAAACGCCCTGTAACGATGCATGCTGACGCAGTCAACCCATCTTTCATTCTAATAAACAATTCCCGAACTTTTTGGTTTCCATAATCATGAATTTAAGCGATCAAGCAAGGTCAATCTTCTTAGCAGCTTCCGACGAAGAAATCGGCCGCCTCGAATTCCGGATGATGGCGAGGCGTTCTGACACCCGGGGTGTGGATTGGCGTCCATGTTCCCGGAGTATGCGGTCTGGTTCCGCCGCCATTGCTTTCGCCATCAAAGTTGCCGTCATTACTCTGGCTGGCTAGATCCTCGTCCATCTCCTCGTCCATCCAGCTGAGCCCATTGGCAGCTTCCTCAACAGGAAAGACCTCACGTGCATACTCTTCGATGCCGCGGTAGCCCTCCCACAAGCTGCGCGCTTCCTGCGGGTACTCAAGTTCCGGTCCGAAGTAAGGAACTCGCTTGTCACCTAGAGTTTCTTGAAGACATTCAAGATGCTCGCGGTATCCGCTAGGAACCGAAACGGCGATATGAATGGGTCCGTGAACGTATTTGACAGGTCTACCAAGGCCGCGAGAAAAGCGTGCGCAAACTTGTAAGGGTGTCAACTTCTCAAAGGCGAGCGTTACTCTGCGAAGTTGGTTAGTATGGGTCGCAGACCGTTTTCCCAGAGATAGCTCGTAGAAGTCATGGACTCCGGCCGCATATCTCTTGAAGATGTGGAAGGGGGACGTTACCTTTGGCCTTTCCAAGCGTTTGCGCCCATCTTGAAAATTTGCAGAAGCGCCGGGCCAACGTCATGCTCAGCATCCAGCCATGGCAAAGGATCCTTGGGGTGGAAGGGTGCTTGCCAGATAAAACTGCCGTCTTGTTGCAATTCCATGCGGAAGAGAGGGTAGGGCAATGAAGTGAAGTTGTTGTTGTAAATTCCAGTGTAGACAAAGGTGGCCGGGATTCCCAATTGACGAACGTAGTTCTCTACGGCAAACTTCTGCGCCCATAATGGCAGTGCTCTGTAATGTGGATTAAAGACAGAGTGATCCGGCATGGAAGAGTAGATGTAGTGGGCGACTCCAGCTTTCTTGGCGGCGTCTGCGCAGGCGCGACCGATTGCTACCTCGTCTCCCCAGTGCGTCGTGTTGATGAAGGCCAGGCGCGCATTGTGGAAAAGTCGATCCAGGAAGGGAACCAGAGTGTTCTTGGGTTGCGTGAGATCGCCTTCTATGAGTTCGACATTGGGCAGCGCTGCTAGTTCCTCGGCGACCAGCCCCTCGAGCTTCCGCACCTGCGCCTTGACGTGCCAGCCCACAGCGGACGCAACCCTGATGAAGGAAGCCGTCTGTCTGCCGGTCGACTTGATTGTGACGACGACCTTGGTGGGCATGAGGAATGGCATGCCAGCACGTGATTGTGCGCTGAAGATGGGTGCGGCTGCCTTATTTGGTTAAGAGTTTGCGGCGTCGGAAACTTTCCGCTCCAGATGCAGAGAGATTTGCGTGTTTCTGAGCCGGCAGCGGGTGAGAGGTGGTATAAGAAGACTGTAGGCACAGCCGCTTGTTGGGATTGAGGCGTGAGATAAGAGTAGATGTGTGGAAGCGATCAGCGGCGCCGTGTATGCGATGTGCCAAGCAGACGAAAAGGCGCAATAGCGACTTGTGATTGCAGATGCGATTTCGGAAGCGCAACCGGCGGACGCGGCTCCAGCTGTTGAGGTACGGGCACTAGCCCAAACAGCCAATGCAACTCAAACGTGGGACTACTGTGGGGAAAGGGCAGCAGGAACAGGCAGGCTACGCTAGCGGAGGTTGTGATGGGGGGTGAACAGGAGTGAGCAGCAAGGTAGAAGGAGGAGGTGGCGCCGGCTGGTTGATATCGTGATGATGGCGACAAATGTGCTCGATACCTTGAGTCGAGTAAGGTAGTGCAGCGGCCTTGAACAGGGTTGGTGGAATGCGACTATGCTGAAGCAAGCAGGCGCAAAGCAGTTATGCAATTGTTGTCAAACAGAAATGAGAAGGAGGGGGCTCAGAGGCCGTCGGCGGGACTGGAAGCAGGCGAGAGGCGAGAAGCTAGGCGTTCGCCCATTGTTGCTGCTGTGAAGGTGTGTCCACGGGTTCGACTGGTAGTGCCGGTGCTGGAGCTGGCTAACGTCCATCATGGATGACTTTTACCTAATCGTAGCGACTGGTAGCGGACCCCTACGTCAGCCCGCCAGGCCACCATTCTTAGGCGCGACACATCAGACGTCTGGTGTTTGAGGACAGAGACACGTTCAAGGTTGTTACACGTCAGCACACTCCTTCACCGCGTTGTAACTTGTGGGCCACACGGGGAGAGGCGGCCAGCGGATGTGATGCGATATAGTGATGAAGAGGTGTCGGCCAAGGAGACCGCCAGCCGCCAATAACGATCTGGGATTCTCGGCCTGCATGCGGCATGTGGCGATGCATCCGGACCGCCTAATGCGGGGGAAGCCAAGCTTGTGCGAAATGCATGCGCCCGCCAAACGTGAAAGGGAGGGCAAGGAACAGGAAAGGAAAGGCAGCAATCCATGACAATCCATGACACTCCATGTGTAACACTGTCGATCGCGAGGGGGGCTTCTCCTCGGTCCCCTGATTCAAGCTACACCTGTTCATCCCACATCGATATCCCCACGCTCTAGCACTGTGCTACACTATGCTAGAGACCATCAATCGCTCTGCTTCCTCGGATGCCCAAACGGTAACATGAGTTACATACTAGCACTCGTGAGCAGCAATCTCTACATGACTGCTGTAATCGTACCGATTATCTAAACGCGCATGGCCAGACGCGCCAATGTTGCTGACCTCCTGCAGACCTTTGGACCAGATACCAGGTTCGCTGGTCACAGTAGACCATTTCGAGCGGTAATCACGTCTTCAATTTTGCCATGTCCATGCGTCGTCCACGAGTATCTCGGGATCGAGTGTCTCGGGATGTGAAGCTGGGGGCCTTCCGCTGCTTCCACACCCTGCAGTACGGAAGGTGCTACACTATTACCTACCTTGAGCACTCTACATATAGTCACGCCACGGAACGATAACACCTTCCCGCTTTTGACAAAGCCATTTGAATAAATCATGGGTGGTGACAAGAAAACGTGCTCAAGCGCGGCCACACGGTGTGCGAATGAGATTTCTCTTACGGCATGCGCCATCAAGGTTGCAAACGAAACAAAGGCCACGTGCTGGATTCATGTTAGCCAAAGACAGAGTTTTCATGTTCAGCTGGCCAGCTCTTCCAGCTCTCCCAAAACGCTGGCCATGTCATAATTTCAAGTTACCCCACGTGCAGCCAGCAGAAAACGGTCCAGTCCATCGCGCTTGCCCTACTTATGAACTAGGGTTACCGGCTCTGAACCTTGACACGCCATTTCCCGATAACCTCCCATCATTATCCATAATTATCCAACTTCGCCTGCTGCACGATTCATGTTATACACCATCGTTCCACTCCCGGCGCCTTCCATCGTGTTCGTGGGGGCGCCTCTTGATCCTTCAGCTTCCATTTCTCACATCAAACAAGCCACCCATGGCGTAGCTACTGATCCATAATCACGCAGAATCCGCGCCTCCAGTGAGTACATCTGGGTTCCTTGTCATGGCTGGATAGTGTCACCATCGCCATTCATGCTGCAGCCAAGAAGATGACATTCAGTAATGGATCCGGACTGCCGGCGCGAGCAAATCTACCCTTTGTCCGGCACTTGGTATGCAGACTGGGACTACAACCTGGACAGGGCGTAATCAAGGTCGTTCGGTTTACAGGTGAAACCTCAACATTCAATCTGTACCACACAGGTGGATTCATATCCGAGAATATATCGAAGCTACACGGGCTCTTGTAAGGAGCTGTACAGTCTGAACCCGCGGACCCAACCATGCATAATGCATGGAAGATCACGCTATGCACCAACAGCAAGAATTGTGTATCTAAGGTTTCGAAACAATTCCGCTGCTACAATCTCTTGGCTGGGTTCAACACTCCTCAATAGGCCTTATTGCCCTCATGGAATCTAATGTGGAGGCTCGAATGCATTTTCCACATCAGGTACCTCCATTAATCCGAGAATTGACACTGGACGAGATTCCAGACAGAAAACGCCGTCAGCGCCACCACCATATCATTTTGCTGCAAGCTTATCGTTTTACGAGGGTTGCGACCTTCTTCAATACTCAGTGCCTTGAATTCATGACCAGTGTGCACCAGAGTGTTCGAGCCCAAAAGCGGTACAAGACGGCACGCAGCCACACGCCGTCTAACTTGGCTTCAATCTGACTTCTAACACGAGACTCTAACGCACTCGGCCCTGTTCGGTCTGTACTCATCGAGGGGAAAATAGCCTGGGCCGCTTCTATGCGTTCGTATCCTCGCGTTCCCACTGTTTGGCAGCCGTTGCCAAACCTACCAGCGCAGCATCAGCACGTGTGCCGGTGAATCGCTCATAGACGACGCACGTGTGATACATATTCCCCTCAACCATGGACGAAGAGGCCGAATTGGCGGCACCGTGATGATAGACATATAGACATCCTTTCCGTGATTACATGAGTCAATTTTCGAAAAGTCGGCTTCTCTGCCGACCCGTCATGACTGACCGCAAGTCTTCTCGGGCACTCCATCCGAATTCATGACCTAAGTATATCGAGTACCAGGGTTCAATAACATATGCTTGATATAGCGCTCGACATTGGCATCGGTCCTATTCCGACTTGCACAGTAAGGAATCGAAACATGGCTTTGACCGACACCGGGAATCGATGTTGTAGCAAATTCACGCTCGAGTCGGAACACTGTTGATCTGATCCCTCATCAAACGCATAGACTCACGTTCGTTCCGTGCAAGCCGCCAAACAGACAGGACATAGCCATGCATCGTCACAACACTTACGGGTCTCCATTTTGAAACCCAGTACGACATGCATACACGTTGTACCATCTGACCGGTCTATGACAACCTCCAGCATTCCCCCTTCCCTGTTGCTATTTGAGACACTCCTTCTACATCATAGGTGCGGCTTCTTAACAAACATAGCCAAAAAAGCGAACCAAAAGCATTAGTCACGGTATCGATCTCCAGTCTGCTCCAAACGATGTCTCCAGAGCCCATATGGATGCCGCAAGGGGTTGCGCCTTTCAGCTCCCTTCCACGTATTAGGCAACTCATCTCTCCGAGCTCGCGAACGTCGACCGGGAAGTTACGTGTGGGAAGGGCACGACGGACCCGTGCTCCTTTGCGGGAGAAAAAGGTATAGCAGGCGAATCTGCGCCTTGAGATGATGATGTGACCACGGACGTTCCGGACGCAAGTCCCTACCTTAAATCACCTCACTCGTAGGAAAAGGCAGGTAGCTTTGCGGGATTGGCAGATGCACCTGGCCCGAGGTCAACGTTGCAATTGGGTTGCCGTGTCTTGATACGACATGTTGAACGTGAACGAACTTCTCTAAGACGCCGGTCCCACGCGGGTCCACCACGTAAGTTATTACCTTGCGCACAAACGGGCAAATCAACCTACAACAAAACGTCTTGATGAGAAGGGGTGTCCCTGTCTGACGCGACGTTACCTACCTTGGGCCAGAATTGCCGAAGTATAAGATCTGCAGTGGAATGAATAAGGCAGGGCATGGAATCTATGTGTCACGACAATTGTGGAGAAGAAAGGAGTGACTGGACTCGGTGGTTGGGCTGGGGCGCCAAAACAGGAAGTCGGACGGGACGAGAATCAGGGAAACACTTGGCCTGTGGTGTGAGAATAACGTGAGCTTGAGGGCAGGCTTGGCTTGTGGTGGTCTTGTTTCTGAACTGCGTGTGTTGCGAGAAGCACGTTGGACGCGACTCCATCCGATGGATTGATTCTTTCAGATGCCGGTAGTGTGTTGGTGTTGGACTTCGTGTATTAGATGTTTCTACCTTCCTGTCTTCCGTCCTACTCTCTTCCTCTCCTCAGATCCAAATCTCTCAACATGACCATGACCACCACGACCACGACGACGACCACGTAAACGCTCACACCCAGCTCATACACGCAACCTCATCTATGCGAAAGCACGAACCAAGGCAAGGGAAAAGTGCAAGCACACGGTATCATGGCCATTCTACAGCGCCCCCAACACCCGCAAGCAATCAACCAGTCCAGACTTGCTTCTTATTGCACCTGACTAACAATCTCATTTGCCCTGCTCAGACTCTCCACCATTTGCTGACACTCCTTCCGTCTGCGGATAGTGTAATCGCTCTCCTTCAGCAAGTCGTCGAGTTCGGTGGTGCGGTACATTTGCTCCAAAAGTTCGCGCTGCATCTCCTCTTTCGAGAACCTAAAGATCATCGTCAGCACTCGTGAACACTCTGACAAGAGCCTGCATAGCGTGGGAAGCCCGCGACTTACTGCACAAGAGTCAACATGATGGCCTTGGGCACCATGTCGATCATAGTCCTGCGGACGATGTTGTAATAGCTGGTGATAAGAAGCTTGATGACCTCGACCTCCTGCGTCTCCTTCTCGCTGAGGGTACCACTGGCCTTGAGGGTCGGTGGCGGTGGCTCCATAGCCGCCATCTTCTTCTTGTTCTTGCTGGCGAAGAAAGAGCCGAAGAAGCCGGAGCCGACCTCGTTGCCGTCGAGCGAGGGACTTGCGGACCGTGGTGGGACGGCGGCGGCTGGAAGAGGCTTGCCGGTCTTGGGGTCGACTTGCGTTGGGCGTGCGGCCATGTGACGCTCGTTGACGATTGCCATAGCCTGTATCTGATGTTAGCAACTGTGAAGAACGGAAGTGGGATGCTAACGTACCCTGTGTCCGTTCAGGAAGTCCGGGTGTCCTGTGTTGATGTAGCACGCCTCCATAGCCACAAGATCCCTGACAAGCTTGTTCGTAGGATCCATAACCTTCTTGAAGAAGCCAATGACAACTCCGTGCAACTTCTCCTTGAGCGCTGGATATCTCCGGAACAGCGGCTTGTTCAATAGCTGTCCAAGGATTCTTACCAACTCGTCGTACACGAGAGAAACACACTTCAAGCTTGGGTCTTCCAGTCGCTTGATCTGTTGCTTTACGATGAGCTCAAAGGCTGTCGTGCCAACAAAGAGAGCGGGCGAGGAACCGGAGGAGTTGTAGAGGATTGTGCGAATGTCGATATCCTTCACCTGGTCGAAGGGATCCACAGCCTTGACACCGTTCGCGTAAAGTTCGTGGAAAACGAAGGATATCCTTGCACCTCCTGAAAGCTCTATGCTCGACAGCTCCTGGTTGTTTCCTTCCAGCACAGTGCGGTATTCGTTTGAAAACTCGGTGATGATATTGAGGACGATGTTCGCGGCATTTCCAAGCATAGAATCACCCAATGAGGAGAGCTCTTGGCTGTACTTTTGCAACGAAGAGGAGATCCTGGCCTTGATATCTGGGAGTGTTTGCTTGATGTGCATCATGAGGATGAGGTTGAGCTTCCGCGCGAGGTATGGTGTTCCGCAGTACGAGCTCTTGTTCCGGTATGCCTTGTGGTTCTCGAAGAATGCTCTCTCGTGCTCAAGGGCGTAAGAAATCGCCTTCTTGTTTTCGATGTCCCTTTGTCCTCTGTTCACGACCGGCACATAACCCAACCTAAGCGGAATGATGCGTCCAGCAAGAATGTCCACGACGTCGGTACCATCGTCCATAAGATCGACCTTCGTAAGAACACCAATTGTCCTCTGTCCCTCGGGGTCTACTTCTCTTGCCAATTTCAGACCGTCGGAGTTGGCCAAATCAGTGTTCGCGGCGGTAACTGCCAGAATGATCGCGTTCGGCTTGCTGATCTGCTTCAACACCATCTCCCTGATCTGCTTCTCAATATCTCTTGGCTGGTCGCCCACAGGCACCTTCGTCAAACCAGGCAAATCGACAAGCGTAAGAGTAAGGACGTTGGGAGAGTAGATGCGAAGGTTGATGGGTGCTGGAGAAATGCCTGCATTTTTGCCAGTCTTTGATTCCGTCTCTTTTACAATCTCCTCCCTGATCTTGTTGAAGTCGTAGAACTTCTGGCCAGGCAAGTGTAGGAACTCTCCCCACTCATCCAGGTTCGATTCTTTGTCTGTGGTCTCTACTTCTTCCGGTACGCCATTGGCTTGGGCCTTTGGGCTTGCGGCGCGGTTGATAAGCTGAAGAATGAGCGGCCGTCTAGTGACGATACCAGTTCCTCGTGGAAGGCTGTTTGGTGGTTAGCTGGCATTCAGCGCAAGAGACGCCAGGGTGTAGCGCACAAGTCCCGTCCCACAATGTTCTCCAACACCGAACTCTTTCCGCTAGACTGCGATCCTACTACTGCAATTTGGGGCAGGTCGATGGGGTTTTGAACCTGGAGAACAGCAAGTCAGCAGCCGGATGCGGCATTCAGGGATAGCTCGAGTAGAAACGTACGCCGACAGTGGTGAAGACATCCTGAAGCTTGTTAACAAGGGTAATCAAGCCAGGGTCGTTTACGTTGATGCTGCGCATGCCGAGTCAGTTCTGGTATGTTTCTTTGGCTATCATGTGAGACACACGCGGCTGGATTGGCTGCCATCTCTGGCAATGGGCGTGGGTGTTGTTTATGCGCTTTCGACTGGTGTAACTGTTCGTACTGTAGAGAGTGGTTCGGGAATATGTATGCTATTAATGGGCGTAGAAGGGGCGGTGCTGCGCGTGAACAAGATAGGCAGCTGTTGTTTGGCTGTTCCTCGTGCCAACCCCAAAGGTGTCATCGTACAGTCCACCGCCCACACGCTCAGTCCTCAGGGTCCGAGCTTCGTTGACACATTACGTGGCCAGCTCTAGAAGTGGCCAGTAGCTGTAGGCACCCATAATGCAACTCACTCACCTCCTACAAGTAGCCTCTATATAAACGTATATCATCTCTCTCAGCCGCCGAGACAAACTCGGGAGAGGTTGGACAGGAGCGGACCATGGGCCCTATTCGCTACGGGCTACCAAACGCTCTCCACATCATCTTCTCCACGCCCGGTTACCGAATATTAGCTCTGCATCGCTTCGCGCCTCTATCATACAGCAGGCATCAAAGAGAGAATGTATACAAACAACATATCATGAGTATCCAGCAGTAGTATATATACATCTATCCAACGTCTACTCTAATCCACCTCCTCCATTGCACTCCTCCCACTCACCCTCTTCCCTTTCCTACTAGGGCCCGGCTTAGCAGGCACCCATGCCCCATCCTCCGACCACGTCGCCGCCTTGGTATAATCACCCACCAACCTCCCACTCATGTAAGCGAACCTGAAATACTCCGGCAATCCTTCCTCCCACCGTTCCCAAGTCCACTCTCTCTTCCCGTCGACCCACGTGCCTCTGTCGTCGTAGTCTTCAAATGCCCTGAGCCGCTCCACGTCATTCACGAGCACGGAGATGCCGTCGTAGGCGCGGGCTTTGTAAGGTGGCGGGAGAGGGCCGAGGGTGAAAGTGATGTTAGTGGGCGTGATGATGGGAGAAGGGACTTGCGGGAGCAGCGTGCCCAACTGGGCGTCACCGCGTAGCTCGTCGGGAGTTTGCAGGAGCGAGTCGAAACCCCAGCGTGCAATGCCGTTGATGAACAATCCAACCAACAACCCTTGGTACAACAGACTCGGCCGGTTCTGGAACGAAGTGCCGGGGAGGAGAAGTAGAGCTAGGATGTAGTGGTGGATGCGAATGTTCATTCCTGGCACGGCAAGCAGGAGGAGGAGCGTGACGCCAAAGGTGGCGTAGAGGGCTAGATACCGCGGCATTCGCCCTTCGACTCGGAAGGCCCAGGCTTGACCTAGCGCGATGAAAAAGATGCTTAGGACGATCAGCACAAGCGCAGGCACGGCGCCTGGCTGGGCCTTGATGTCGTGCGGGGTCAAGCGTTGGATCGGAATGCGGTCGAAGGTGTAATTATTCAAGGCGCCAACCCAAGCGGGGCCAAGCCAGAGAACGGTCTTCTCGAATTGCGCTGTCAGGGAGGTAAGAGAGCGCTTCACAGCGTAGCGATAGATGACAGTCGCGCAGAAGGCAGCAGGAAGGAAACGCCCGACCGCGATGGAGATCAGCGAGTGATAGTCTGTCAGGTTGGGAGGGTCGGAGGCAAGGCCTGTTTGGAAGAAAAGGATGACGAAATTGGACCAGAAAAAGACCGCAGGAGAGGTGGTGAAGAGGGACAGAGTTGCCGTAAAGATGATGGAGATGGCGAGGAGCGGCCAGCGCAAATCTCGACATTGGGCTTGTGTGCCATCTTCAAAGGCGAACGTTTGAGGAAAGTACGAGTCAAAAGCAACACTGCCGATACCGTGACGCTTGCTGGCTTGGTAGTCTTTTTGCTCACCGAGGAGCGTGAGAACACCGCAACCGCCCTGCTTATTGTTGACAAAGCCAGCATGAATGGCCGAGCCGCATATGAAAGAGTCACCTCGGTAGTAGGCACTACCGATTGGATCTGAGCCATTGGTGGGACCTCCAATTACCAGTGGCTTGTAGACAACTTCCTGGTCTCCCACAGCATGCGGGTTCAGAACATGCGTCTTGATGCAGTTTGCTGGGCAGCGAAACGCCATTGAATGATTCGAGAATGGCCGACATTGGTCTCCGTTGACCCCGCAGTCGTTGCCCTTTCCCCAGTAAGTATCTCCGCAATTCAATCTGACAGGCGAACCGTAGCCTTCGATGTCGCTTGCGAAGGAAGACTTCCACTGGATGAGAGAGAAAGCCAGTAGCCAGAAAAAATAAATGGCGAGGAGTAAGCCGGCCCTCTGAGCGCGCTTAGGCGCATACCTGTCCAGCAGTTTGAGGGGCGCGTGTTGTATCTGTGGGAATAATGGCTCTATCTTGTATATCCTTGGAGGTTGAGGTCCCTTCACCCATGTAACAACTGCTCCTGATACGCGTTTTATTGGCCCAGGTATGCGCTGCTTCAATCGCGAGATCCAAGAATCATCCTTGTCCATGTCCAGCTCTTCATCTCCCGACTCACTGCCATGAACGGATTCTGGCGGAAGTAGTGTATCATCTTCAGAGGGTTCATCGTCATGGTATCGCTCGTTTTGCCGCAGATTATTGGCTTCTTCGTCTCGGTGCTGTCGGGATCCCATGTCGCAAGCTTCGAGCCTACTCCTGCTCCCGCTTGCGATTTCGCTCAGCTCCACCTTGATTCTCACCGGCTACAATGGTCCCTAGCCAGCATTCCAATTGACAGCGTTCCAAGATAAGAATAGATGGGTCAAGATACTGGGGATATTGATACAGAGGGCTAGAGAGAAGAAAGAATGGTTACAGTACTCGGACATAGTACGGACATACGCCAAGCATAACCTACGATGAGACGTGGAGCGATGAAGCTAGCAGACTGGCGCCCGGCAGTCAAACCAGATGTCCGCCGACAGCGGCATTGAATGCTGCCATGCTACACGAGCTGTAGTACAACCTATCACAAGTGAATATAAGACGTAAGATAGTAACATCCAATCGTATCGCTGTTTATGAAAGAGCCGTTCGGTTCATATTAAGATGCAGGTCCAGATCTCTCAATCTGCAGCTTGCGGAGCGGAGTTCGGGAGCGGGAAGGTGGAATGCCGCAAATGCAAGTGACGGCATCCACCTGCTTGATTGGTAAGGTGTGGAGCTTATCGCGCCCTATCTGCCTACAACCCGACCCAAAGTCAGTCTGGGGCATTCGCCATCCCCACTGAACATCACGCCTTCAACTACATACCTGCGGTATACCTAACACATCAGAAAGCCATCGCCCCCAATGGCTTCTCCTTCAGACCCGAGGCCTCCGCCTAAGGACCTCTCTCACCACCTCTCTCGCAATGCCAAATCTCGGGAGGCTAGTTCTATGAAAGCTTTCTACAAGTACTTTCAGATTCCAGGCATCGGTCAATTAGCAGGCGGTCTGCCAAACCAGTACTACTTTCCATTCGACACCCTTGAAGCCAAGGTCGCACTCCCGGAACGATGGAAGCCAACACCAAACAAGCCGGTCGATCCACCTCCAGAGAGCAATCTTTCAGCCGCTCAGAAACCCGCCGTCCAGCCCCAGGCGAACCTTGTCGTGCCGCATACTTCGGGAGCATCGAACCCAATCAAGAAGATTGATCTGGCTTCGGCGCTGCAATATGGCACTGCGCAGGGATATCCACCTCTCTACTACTTCCTCAGACAGTTCACGCGCGAGAATCTGCACCCAAACTGCCCGTACAAAGGAGGACCAGAAGTTATCTTGACTTGTGGAAGCACGGATGGATTCTCCAAGGCACTACAGACTCTTACCAACGAGTGGAATGAAGAGAAGGACTGGATCCGTGACAGAGAGGGCATACTTTGCGAAGAGTTCTGCTACATGAACGCCATTCAAGCCACAAAGCCAAGAGGAATGAACGTTGTTCCTGTGGCCATTGACGACGAAGGCATGATCGCTGAAGGACCCGGTGGTCTGAGAGAAGTACTGGAGAATTGGGACCACAAGAAAGGGAAAAGGCCACACATGATGTACACCGTGACGTGAGTATCCTGAAGCCACTATCGGTCCTGCATCCGCCTTGCTGACCATATCACAGCATGGGCCAGAACCCAACTTCCGGCGTTCTATCTCTTCCTCGCCGCCGGGAAATCTATGCCCTGTGTTCTAAATACGACATTATCATCGTCGAAGATGACCCGTACTGGTACCTCCAATTCCCCTCCGCAACCTCTTCCTCTTCTGTCTTTTCCCCCGATTCATCAGACTGGAAATCGAGTGGCTACCCTTTCCTCGACTCTCTCGTTCCTTCATATATCAGTATCGACACAGACGGCCGTGTCATCCGCCTTGACACCTTTTCCAAGACGGTGGCACCTGGTTGCCGTCTTGGATGGATCACCGCACAACCTGCGCTTATCGAGCGTATTCTCCGTATTACAGAGACAAGCACGCAGCAGCCAAGCGGTTTCGTGCAGAGCATGATCGCCGAACTCATCATGGGCCCTGCCGCCGCTGACGGTAAGGCCAGCAACCCAGGCAAGGGACCCGGCAAGGATGGCGAGGGCTGGCATGCCGAGGGCTGGGTGCGTTGGCTCGAGGGTCTGAGAGGCAATTACGAAAGGCGCATGAACAAGATGTGCAGCATTCTGGATTCCGGCAGCGAGCTAGTGAAGTCCGGCCGACGCAACTCTCTGACTGAGGACTTGGCCGCTGCAGCCCTAGACGATGACGAGTGGGCGGTCGTTGAGAAGACACAAATGTACTCATTCGACTGGCCCGTGGGCGGCATGTTCGTTTGGGTCAAGATGCACTTCGAGACGCACCCTCTCACATCATCCGTTCCTGGACCGAAGCTGGCGAAGGCCCTCTGGGTCCTCATGACAACTAAACCGTATCTGGTCCTGGTCTCCCCTGGCCAAATCTTCAGCCCGACGGAGAAGATCAGGGACGAGCAGGGATGGAAGTACTTCAGACTGTGCTTTGCGGCTTGTGACGAGGACGAGTTGGGCCCGATTAGCCAGCGCTTGGCGGATGCCGTTGCGGCATTCTGGAGGATCAGGAGCAAGAAGAAGATCGAGGAGTTGTTGGAGGACGATGAGCAGACGCTTGAGGCGAAGGTGGAGGGGCTGGGAATGCTGGCACAGATGGGCGGGCCATGCTAGATGATGGGTCAGGTCGTATACATAGACGAGTCGCGGTCATGATTAGGGATGTGGTATGGTATGAACGGCGTTCCGGACGTTCCGGTATCATTTATGAACACGCAAATCTACTTGCTTCTAATCTTATCCCAACCTAGCTCTTCGGCTTAGGCTTCCTGATCATGAACACGTTCCTATATACCACCCCATCGGGTTTGTCGTCAGTACGGATCAGCGTATCCAGCACCTCCGCTTCCTCGAACCCATGCTTCGTATACAACCGCACTGCATCCGGCGACGCTTCCAGATACGCCTCCCACCCACCCTCATCCGCCTGCTCAAGCCCATACCGCATCAGCGCACTCCCAGCCCCCCGTCCCTGGTATGTCGGGTGCGTTGCCAGCATCTCCAGATCTGCTCATTGTCAGCAGATAGTAAGAGCTGTTGGTCGTGTTAGGTTTGGAGCTTACACCAATGCCCCCTCGTCCCCATAAGCCTCACATGCTCCCTCGCCCACGCCCCGAATGTCTCTTCACAGAGCGGTTTATTGGCGCCCGTAGGCCATAAAGGCAGACTTGTGTCAGGCTCTACGCCTGGTTTGGGCCGGACCCACTTCGCGAAGGCGACGATGTTGGAATCCTCCCCCCGTTCCCTATCCCCTCCATCGACACCTCCACTTCCGCAGCAGCTCCCACTCCCACTCCCCGTGCAATCATCCTGCTCCCAAGCATTCATCCCCGCCCCCGCACACCCTCTCGTTGCGCCTTCACCACTCACCGCCCCCTCCTCCTCCCCCTTCCCCATCCCCGAACCGTTACTCGCCGCACCTTGCTCATCCACTACTTTAACCCACAAAGCGTCCGGATCCCCAAGTTCGTCCCCGATCATTTCCTCCCACCATTTCCTCACGCTGGGAACACCTCGCGGCCAGCAGGCCAGCGAGTGCGGGTTTTGGAAGGCGGCGAAGTAGATTGTCACGAGGCGGGGGATGTCGGGGAAGAGGATGGGGCGGAGGGTGAGGTGTCTGGGCATTTTCGACAAAGGGGAATGGGGTGATGAGGAAAGACGAGAAGATGCAAAGTGGTTGATAGTAATGGTTGGAGGTTGGAATGCTGGCACAGGTCGTCGCGTGCTTATGCAATAGGACGGGGATGGAACGATCGATGGAGGAAGTGAACGGAGTCGCATTTATTTCGTCCTCAGGTAGTCGCGTTTCGGTGTCCGAATCTGGAAGGTAGATTCAAACCGGCGCGAGCTCGAACCATCGTTGCAGACCGTGAGTAGGCGTAGGCGAACCCTTGTGCTATATACGAACGTCGCGATACGGTCTGCCGTGCCTCGTATCGCGAACCGAGTGCCGCCTAAGGCTGACTCAGTTGCTAGTGATTGTATATGCATGCTTATGTATGCGGAGATCTTGGCTTGCGTCTCCTGTCAACTGACTCGATAAACACGCAGCTAAGAGGATTGACGTCCGCATCTCTAGTTTCACTATTTGATAGGCTGAACGTAGTCAACATTGTGGCCGGCTATGCAACCCTATCCTCCCTTAAGCCATTCCAACGCCAATCGCTATGCAAAAATATCGAAAACCCCAGGCCGTTTCAAACCGTGGTATCCTTTTCCAATACAGCAGAGATCAAACTCGAGCGTCCGGTCTCGAAGACTTTGGCGCCGAGAACCTCTCCAATCGTATCGACCAGCTTCTCCTTCAACTCATTTCCTTCAGGGTGGCCATTCATCACGTTGACGGCGTCCTTCTCAAGGCTCTCAAGAGCCCGCATCAGCGCAGCAACAACCACCTGAGCTTGCTCCTTCTTCTGATCGTCAGCAATGCCTTGCTCCAACACCAAGTCGTAAGCCTTGAGATTTGGCAGAATGAGCGTTCGGATACCCGCAGAGCCAGATATGCCTTGTAATCCCAGGATGGCGCCATAGTGGGTACCGAATGGTTTGTGCGAGTCAAGGAAATGCTTGAGACATGATCGAGCAATACGTGGCTTGAGTGTCGACGAGCTTTGTCCGTGCTTTCTGGCTATCGAGGCCAGTAAAGATGCTGCGAAATCCCGGAGCGCAAAGTGTGCGGTTGGCCCATCACGGTCTGGTGATCCGAGATGCTTTCCAATCAAGCAGGTGAGCACTGATGGAACTATGGAGGCGACGTAAGGAGCAATGTACAAGCTCGGATTATCCAATAGGGCTGTGACAAGCTGGAGCATCTGCGTGAGTGTGAAGAGGCTCTTGAGATTGTGTGTAACCTTGTCCGCCACGAATTGAATGAAGTAGGGTACTAGTTGATGCAAGCCTGGGTCTGTCCGTAAGCTGGCGTAAGCAGCAGCGCGGTATTCGTCGTTTGTCTCGTCCAGAATAGCGGCGCATATACGCTCGAAGTAGAGTTGAAGTTCCTTTGATAAGACGTGCTTCACGAGCGGCTTCACGGCGACGTTATCGTTGCCGCTGATGGCTGCTAGGTTGGGGTTTGCGCCTGGTCCTTTTGGTAGGAGCTCTTGATGTCTCTGGTCTGCTGACGTCGGGTTCTGCGGTATCGACGGCTGAACGCCCTCGACAGCTAGCCAATGTGCTGACGCCTGCATTAGTCGCAATCCCGCCGTTTTGATGTAGGCTGCTACTCACCAGTGAACGATATTTCTCGCGGCACCTTCGGCAAAGGAGCGTTGATGAGTTTCTCAAAGTCCACCTCCTCATCTTCAACGTAGAATAGCGGCTGTCCGGGTCCAATGGATGCCTCTCCAAAACGCAGCGGTCTGGTCGATTCGTAGCCGTACAAAGGCTCCACATCCAGCACTCGCAAAGCCTGTGATATGTCTTGTGTGCCCAAGGTCGTTCTCTTCCCATGCCGCATGAACTTGAGCGCCTCTTCCAGCACCTGCCCTATCCGGTATTCCACGTCGCGCGCAAGGTGCTCGACAACATCCTTCTGCAAGGTCCCCACACCAACTGACTCTGCGACGTCTGTGATATTGTCCGGGTTCCAGACGGACATCTTAGCGCCGTGTGCGCAATCGCGCAGGTATGCTTAGGTAAGGTAGTTTGTCGATGGATTGCGGGCGGTACTCAGAGGTCCCAAATGCGGTCTGGTATTACTGCGCGAAGTGACTGTGGCCAAGTATTCTCCGGTGAGGGGAGATCCGACGCGGCAGCGCGTAAGAAAAAGTTATATGAGCAACGCCAGATAGTCTACTGGCGTGTCCTGGAGCAAGTGCATGTCGTTGTCGCAGATGTATGCCATTCACTTTCCCAGCAGCTCACGGCGCGTTCCGAGAAGCCGCACAGGCCAAGGGTTTCGCCGTCTCAGCCTTCTCAGGGCTCCAGCTGTTTCCCCGCGATCGGCATCCAGATGACATGACTCGCCGATGATGCTTCCAGATCCAACTGCATCCAAGTACATCTGATCGGACATTAACCACTCACTTGGCATCTCACGTCCAAGCAACGATCGCGCTAAGCAGCTAGATCCTAGTCTTCACGATACCGACAATCTTGAGCTCCAAACCGATATAGTCGTCGTTCAACTGCACTCGTATTATATCGACATTCTGTGTTGGTACGTAACTTCACTTCTGGAGCTATAGCTTCAATAACCCCGCTCCTGCCCTCGTTGCGAGCTAGTATCATGCCCTTAGACAACACTTTAATTGCATCTGATGAAATCTATACTTGATGTGCTATCGCGAAGTTTGCTAATCCACTAGCGCGCAGTAAATCACCGTTGACACCGACATGGCTGCTTCAGTGCCCTCTACAATGCGTGCCTGGCAGTACTCCAGCGGCTCAGGTGGACTGGAGAAGAACCTCAAGCTCAACCCCAACGCCCCTCTGCCTCCATCCGCACACTCTTTGAAGCCGAATCAGACCCTCGTCAAGGTTCACTCTGCCTCCGTCAATCCAGTCGATCACAAGCTTCCCGAGCTGCCGTTCATTGGCGGCCTCGTTGTTCGCGGTCCAGCAACTCCAGGCCTAGACTACTCAGGCACCGTAGTGGCAACAGGCTCCGATACTGGCCTCAAGGCGGGCCAAATGGTCTTCGGCAAGATCGAGCCGCCACCCAGGTACGGACCGCTGGCCGAGTATACGGTTGTTGACTCCAAGGCTGGCTGTGTACCGCTACCTGACGGCGTCGATCCGGAACAGGCTGCCACCGTTGGCGTGGCAGGTCTGGTGGCCTACCAAGCGCTCAAGGACGCAAAATCCGGGGACAAAGTCTTCATCAACGGAGGCAGTGGCGGGACGGGAACATTTGGCGTCCAATTCGCGAAGGCGAAGGGCTGCTACGTCACTACGACATGCTCTGGTCCGAACGTCGAGCTCTGCAAGAGTCTGGGCGCGGATCAAGTCATCGACTACCGCACTGTCAATGTTTTGGAGACGCTGAAGAGGAGCGGTACGCAGTACGACCACGTAGTCGACATGGCTGGCTCACCAGCAGAGCTTTACTGGCACTGCCATGAGTACACTAAGGAGGGCGCAAAGTTCGTGCAGATTGGCGGCCAAATGAGCTTTGGCGCGGTCATAGATTTGCTCTCACGATTTGTCTGGCCTACTTTCCTTGGTGGTGGAAAGAGGGCCTTCCAATTCGCTACTACGAAGACAGACTATGCTGACTTTGCCGCCATTGGCCGGTTTATGCAGGAAGGCAAGGTCAAGCCTGTGATTGCGGAGAGCTTCAGTATGGAGGATGCGCCGAAGGCGTACCAAAGTCTGAAGTCCGGAAGTACAAGAGGCAAGCTTGTCGTGAGAGTGAGCAGTTAGAACAGAGTTACAGTTGGCACGCCAATTCTCTCAGATGGATATATATGGTTTACGGTTTAACGAAACAGGAGACAAACTCTTAACACCTACCGCAATGCAAGCGTTTACACAATGAATATGAGGCAACTCTATCTGTCCCAAGTCTATCGCCATCTGGATGTTTGGCTTCGTCCCTTGCATAGTATAACTTGGTACATGTACGCTGTGGAGCTTTTGACACATCAATTTCGCTACACTCACAAAATCCCATGGCAGCTTTCCCAACCTCAAGAAAGGCTACCCCGAGTATATCAGTCGTGTAACATGTCATTCTTTTCGCGCGAACCGGCTCATCATGTGCTGCGTGGATGTACGGCTGAGTCTCTGTAAGACAACTCGGTCTCATTACAGTATTCACGCCGAAGGCCATACATAAGCTTGAGAAAGAAAAACAACAGCTTTCGCAATCAAACCAGGTACTACAGATGTAGGTGACGAACGTGGACAACCGCAAAAGAATGGACCGGGATCGCGGACGACGAGGATCGAACTCGTAATCTCTGCCTTGTCAGGTATCTATAAGTGTGGCAGCACCTGTAGACCCGTACCAGGCTCGGTGTCCGGGCCCTCGCCTGTATCTTGGGGCAGTGTCTTACCACTCGACCACATCCGCTGCCTTCGTTAATGAGAAGAGTGTGTCAAGATAGGCTATGAACCGTTCGATAACAGGGGGAGGAACATGGTTGTGTGAGGGGCTGAGAATGCATGTGATTAGGTGGTGGATATAGAACAGGAAAGGTGAATGTAGCCCAGGCTGGCATCACTCGCGCGTACAGTTGAGACGAGAGAACTTACCGTGCATTCCATACGTGTCTACACTGCTACACCTTGTGACCCCGTCGACCAAAAGGTGACCGAAGACCCCAAGGCAAGGACTGTTATTTTCTGTTACAATCTGCCACGTCTGTCCCCAGTAACAGAGATGAAGATGTTTCGTGCTGTAGTCTGCCATGGCCTGTTGGAGGCGGATGCCCTAAATTTCCCTGACGCCCCTTCGTATCCTCGAGTCCTTTGTTTGTGGAAATTGAGTATGCTTTCGCATCAGCCAAGTTATCCCCAGCCTCTCACCACCATCTTTATCATCAAGTTTCCATTCAAGATTGGCTACTCGCATTGCATGAGGTACATGCAAGTTATCGATACCTACCTAGGTACTCACTCATGCCATATATGCCCATGCCAAGCAATAGAAGCGGACCCAGGATCGCTCCAGCAAACAACGTTTGACAGGAAACGTGCCATCGCGGTTCCCCATTCTTCCATGTCTCGGTACATGTATCTATTAATCATTGCCAAGACGGAAGATGTCAGAAATGGTGGATATGTATTTACCTTCTCCGATGGCGGTACGGTGTGATTGATGCAGCACGCCGGATTAATCGGGAGAAGTCTGGCGGCGTTCTGCACGTGGAGCTCATCATTGGTCAATGGGTTCGATGCCCATCCAAGCTTCCAGGTCCGCGCACGTTGCGATGCGAGTCCTGCAGGAACCGCATCATCAAACATGATATCTTGGAATAAGCGGCTCACGGTAGATATAAGATATAAGTTAAGTGTGTTTCTTGTCCCATGAATTAGGTTGTTTCTTTCCGGCAGAATAAGTTACCCCTAGTTGTTTTCTCTAGCCATCATGCTCTCAAACATTCTCGCTGCCGCAGCATTGGCCGTGTGCACCGTCTCAGCTCAGAGTGATATTCCTCTTTCACAACCTCTTCAGAATATCCTTGCGTCCAGTAATTCCTCGCTCTATACCTATCCCACCGATCTGACACAGAACATTGTTCCAAAGGGAGTTCATTCGCACAATGACTAGTACGCCCCATCTGACCCCCTGCCGTTACCGCTCATAATATTAACACACGCTTCCCCCAGCTGGCGCGCGAAACCCTTCTACTCCGCCCTCTCAATCGGCGCCGTAAGCATCGAAGCCGATGTCTGGCTCTACAACGGCACCCTGCACATCGGGCACGAACAATCCGCCCTAACCAGCGCCCGAACCTTCGACTCGCTCTACATCCAACCCATCCTCTCCGTCCTCAAGCGGCAAAACCCAGCCTCACCATACCTCACCTCGCCGACGCACAACGGCGTCTACGACACCTCCTCCGGCCAGACGCTGTACCTATTCGTCGACGTCAAGACAGCCGGCAACACCACCTGGCCGTACGTGGTGCGGGCGCTGCAGCCGCTGCGGGACGGCGGCTGGCTGACGACCTTCAACGGCACGGGCGTGACGGCCGGAGCAGTCACGGTCATCGGAACGGGCAACACGCCTCTCGACCAAGTTCGGGGCGTGTCGCCCCGCGACTACTTCTGGGACGCGCCGATCCCGACGCTCAACTCCAGCTTCAGCAACATCACCGCCGACGTCTCGCCCATCGCGTCTACAGATTTTGCCGTCCAGTTTGGCAATGTGAGGAATGAGACGTTCAATTTCACCCAGCTGGCGTTGTTGCGCGCTCAGGTTGCTACGGCGCATGCAAAGGGGATCGCGGTTAGGTATTGGGATCAACCGGGGTGGCCGGTGGGGACGAGGAATGCGATTTGGAGGACGTTGTGGGATGAGGGGGTGGATTTGATCAATGTGGATGATTTGGAGGCGGTAGCTAATTTCTGGGAGAACAAAGGGTAGGGGACGTTGCTCGGTGTGTGGATCATGTGTACAGGGATTGCTGGCGAGTGGAGTAGAAGCTACAGTAGAGACTCGAGTAGGTCGCAGAATTGTGTGTCCAAAAGTTGGTCCGAGACTGTGGATGTGGTGATTACCTTCTTCCATAGCCCTTATTGCCAAGGTATGGTGCATATGATCTCAATTGATGGAACGTGAGAAAGGAAAGGGTGGAGACATTGCTGTTGGTAGTAAGTGTCAGCTGGCTTGGCTCACGTCAACATACGGAAGGCACGTACGAAAGACGTACGGAAGGCACGACAGCCCGGAGCTGCATGTAATGGAGCGGGACAATGCTCGCTGCATGTAGCCGGTGAGCATAAACTACAGAGATACGCATAGAAATTTACAGTCGTAGCAATCGTCTAATACAGCCGTTACACAATGACAGCTTTACGAAGGTACGACATAGAGATTAGAGAATCCACATGTTCAATAATTTGATTGAGATAGCGCCCAGACAAGCAAGACGGTAACAGAATGGGAACACGGCAAGAGCGAAGTAAGATGAGAGCGCTTGATGTAAGCATGTTAATCATGATAATAATACAAAAGGTAACCTGCGAAACATCTGTGTCGACGACGCTAACACGCCTGACAATGCAAGTCCCGGCGCTTCGAACGCAACACCATGAAAAAAGCCCAGCCAGTACTCCTCGTATCGACTCTAGTAAGTCGTAATGTCGTTGGCCGCATGATTTCCTCCAACATCGTTGATGACTCTAGTAAGTCTCGTGCCGTTCGTGACATTCCGTTCCCCAGGGACTGATAAAGTAGAAACGCCGAACCATGATATCGTAACAGTGAGAAGGCTGATCCGTTCAATGTGAGATCGCCTGCGATCGATGCTTAAACGCCGACCATAGTTGAAACCGTGTCACAGACGACGGTTGTGTGTGCTTCCAGTCGAGTTGTGTCGTGACGGGTTCTTATGACGCAGTCGAGTGGACGGAAGAGTTGCTCGTCTCTGGTCGCAGGGCGCCCATGTGTTCGGCTGGGGAGCCGCGACGACGAGAGGAGGCGGTTGCGATCTCGAACTGTTGTCTGGTGTGTTCGTGCATGACGCTGGGAGGAATCAGTATCGTGCCTTTGGGTATCAACAATAGATGAAAAGACGAACCGTTGGTATGTTGCCATCGCATCCTCTGGGTGTGTCAGGTCGTACTGGTTGGCAAAGTTGCACTGAGCCTCCATGGGCTGGGAGAAGTCCTGGGTAACGTAGACCATGTCTGATGGAGCGGCCATTGTATGAGATGTGGAATTCGGTTGATACGAAAGTGATACGAAAGTTGTGTGTGTGCGGAGAAAAGAGTAATTGTATGTTCGAAAGGAACTTGAGCAGGTTGTTTAGTATGATTACTTTGGGTTGGAACTGAGGTTTGGCTTGCACAAGACTTGCATGGACTGGTACAATCTTATATATGGAAAGAGGGCGTGCGGGTGGCTACCTACCCACGGCTCTCATGCAGACCCTTCGGACCCTTCGGACCCTTGGACCCCACCATTACCGCACACCCATGCAGGGTGATCTACATTCATGATGTTAGCCTGCCGCACTGGCGCCGCCCATCACTCTCGATTGTAAGCCCTCGGCTATAGTTCTGTTGATCATGCCAATCAGCGTGCCCGAAAGGTAGCAAGCTCCGGCTGGTCTCCGCCGGCGGGCTAGGCTTGTGGCGGCCGGCCGTCGGGACCCTGAACGCGGGGGATTTGGACCCTGCAGTGACGTTAAGCTTGAACGCGACCAGAACCGACAATCCAGCCTGGTGGCCGAGACAGCCCTGGGTCGAGTATGGGTCGAGAACATGGAGGCTCCACGCATCTCTGATTCTGTCGAATTTCTAGAAACACCGCAAATCAAGACGTATACATGTTAGTTGCAGTGCAATCTTCCATCGCGCCCAGCCCAGCACTCCCATACTTTCCAATATAGTGGAGAGAATGCAACGAGCTGTAGAGGATCTTCGGCGTTGAGAAGGATGGCTGCGGGAAGTGACGTTATTCGAGTCAGCCGCATGCGCCTTTGGCCATATTACTGGCCTGTAAAGTGTAAACTCTCTGCCGTCCAACCACGCACTGGCCAGCGAGGAGCATCATAGGCATCACTCCTCCGCAAGTAGTCGAACAGCCAACATTGAAGTTGACTGGCCCTTGCTAGCAGACGACGGCGGCTCGGTGCCTTGGTACCTTACCCAAGGCAGGTGGGCGGGAAGAGGTTGGACGGTGACGGCTGTGACGCAGTGTGCGGCTCCCCAGAAACCAGGAGACCCTGCGTCACACGTCAACCTTGAACTTTCCAGTCCATTCAGCCAGGCTGGACAACCAACCGACGACGGGCAGTGCGCGGCTGGAACTTTAGTCTGACGTCTGACTCGCCACCAACCGAACAACCTTGCACCTGCAGTTCATGCGCTCCTGGTGGATGGTGCACGCGAAAGCGTTGAGCGCTAATACATTACAGTAGGCTCCCGGCATACAGTAACAATACGGGCTCACTGCCTGAGGTGCGCTGATAGGCTTGATCGACACTGCATCCTTCATCTATTCGTGCGCCTGCGTTGGCAATAACAATCCGACTGCAGCACTTGCTTGCAACGCCTATTGCTGCCCTCTATTGCCGTTGCTTTCTTATTGGTGGCAACTCTACTTGTACACAGACACCTTTGCCGCTACCACTGGCCTGCGTCCAAAGTAGGGACGTCATACCTATAACAACCATGCTCCACCTTTGCCTTCATGCTTTCGGGCGCTCAAACTCAACCGTCTGTACAAGTCTACCCTCCCTAATCTGCTTCTCCCCTCGATCGACGATTCAGGTCCCGATCGCGGGGAGATGAATTATACAATAGGTACGACTTGCCTCCCTTTGCGCACCCCGGTACAAGCAAGACCGGGCGAGCCAGTCGGTCACCTTCCTGAAGGCTATCCGCCTGTTTGTCTATTTTCCTAGTCATGGCCGTTTCCGACCTGTGTGTGGGTCTTCCGAAGCAGGTGCACGCGACGTTCTCGCCAAGCTCCAAACGCGACACCATACCGTACTTGTATCATCAATCTCGATGTGTGTGTGATGTGATGCCGATGATGCTCCCACTCAGCACCGGATCTGATGTTATGTGCTTCAGACCCCTACGATTAAATCAGAGAGCCAGAGATCTCTGCGCACTCTATCTTGAATTTTTGATGCAGGTGGCACCCAAGGCGTCCCGCTGTCTCTGCATGAGGCAGACCTTTGGCCGGTCATTTTGCGGCGTCGACGCCCGTCTCCGTGTATGATATCAATTCATCATCATCGGAACTGCCGACCCTTTTTTAGACCGTCACAACCTGGAATCATCGTCACAGGGGCTTGTTAGGTAGCAGATCCACACTATCATGTACCACGAGACATGCGGCGAGGTCAACAACGATGCGAGATCTCATCGTCGATGCCCTTGGATATTATAATGGTCCCTGGTGACAGATGAGCGTCGCTTCCTGCTTGATCTGGATTCAATGACTCTCAGAGCACCAAGACCAGGACGAGTAGGAGAATAAGGACAAATATGAGCACTGCAACGCAGCAGCTAGAATATGTGTCTATGATTGTCAGCTCAATGTAGACCTCCAAATGCGCATCGGCGACTTACCCTCGTTCTTCTTGATGACCCACCCTATCTTCTTCAATCCCGTCTGTAGCTTGCCGCCAACGCGATCGGCCACGTTATCGACATCATCCAACAACTCGGCTTGTTCCTCCAACTCTCTCCCCATTGTATCAGCCTGCTGTCGCAGTGTGCCCACAGTTCTAAACACGCCGTCCAACTGCTCGTCTTGTTCGTGCATCATCTGCATCTGCCTCTGTTCCTCAAACTGCGCATAACCATCCTCGTCCTCATCATCGCTGTCGAAGTCATTGGGATGCGGTAGCGCATCGCCGTTCGCTTTTGCTTTTCCCTTTCCCTTGTTTTGTGTGTCGTGGACTGTCTGCAGCAGCTCTTCTCGCATTTCCTCCACCTCTGCGCCCACATCTGCCACGAGTTGTCGCCGCCGCTCGACCTCATCGATCTCTAATCCGTATCTGTATGGGTCATGCTCGACGGCTTTGACGCTGTCAACAAGATCCTGGAGGTCGCCTGATAGGTCCTGCAAGGTGGTTTCGAGCTCGGTGCGCGCTTCCACTAGTTCGGGAGAGGTTGGCGAGAGGGCCGAGGAACGAATGCGTTGGTAGGATGTGAATAATGGACGGGTAGTGTTTAATAAAGACAATACATCTCTATAAAATTGTCAGTTTGTAGTATCAGGATTCAAGATGCCGGGAGTACTGACGCCTGCACCTGCAGGAAGGGGTCCTGGTCGGCCATTGTTTGGAAAGTCGTTTGAGTAAATGCCACCTAGAAAGTGACCGTCCAGTTGTTATCACTGCGCAATCATGTTATACGTGTGGAGACAGTATGCAAAGGTGTATGGCACGTGGAGAGTGCATAGGGATGGTTGACATAGAGTGATCGTAGCGGAGCTTGCCGTTGGCGGGATGGTGCATGAAACACCGGGGTAAATCTCCATCCTGCCAAAAATACTTTATTTAGGATCCACTCTCCAAACGCATGGCTTTGGCTCCGAGATAGCGATCTTTATCTCGTGTTAGAGCATAGTAGAGGCTCGAAGGCTGTTCACCCGTAAAGACAGCGGAAAGCCATCACCATGGGCCCTTCAGAGCCCCTTCCAATACCGGCAGGGTGGCCAAGCTCAGAGGTGTTTGCTGAGTCGGTGCTCCAATTTGTAGCATCATCTGAATTGCTCCGGACTCTCTGTGGTGGAGTACACGTCCTCGACTTTTTCACAAGGAAACCAGAACTGTATTCTGTCGTATTACCCGAAGAATGGCGAGCTTTCTTCAGACAGCACGATGTTATGGACGTTCTAGACCTCCTTATGCGGGAGGATGTAGAAAACCTCAACTCTACCAGTACCGAGCAATGGCGAAACGGTCCTGTCCCTCCCGAATCTCTTATTTCATATATCAACACGATCCGAAGACACAGTCTTCGACGTGAATTCTCTCCAATCGCACATTCAGGGAAGAGAGAAAAGCTGGCCCGCCATGTCGTGCAGGGCATGAACGTCAAGAAAGTTCATGAAGTAGATCACTTCACACGCTATGTGGAGAAGCTGACTGCTGAAATTGCAGAATCTCACGAGCGGCCAATCACTCATCTGGTCGACTTTGGCTCTGGTCAGAATTACCTTGGGCGCGCATTAGCAAGTCCGCCTTTCAACAAGCACATCATCGCTGTTGAGAGCAGGCAGCATAACATCGAAGGCGCCCGAAACTGGGACATTGTGGCAAAGTTGGCGCCGAAACCCCAGATCAGGAGGAACAAGAAGGAATATCGTGCACAGAAAGCTGCTAGACAGGCTGCGCTTGCGAGAGGAGAAGAAGTGTCGGAAGACAGTTCTCGACCCGAGACACCCGAAATTCCTGGACCGCCAACACCCCCAGATGAGCCTGCAGAGTCCGCAGAACACGCACGAGAGGAGTGTGAGGAATGCACACCGCAAGAAGATAAGAACCGCGCCACTCTGCAGATATCTGCGGAAGGTGTGGGTACTATCCAATACGTGGAGCACTGGATCCAGGACGGCAACCTTGAGAATGTAATAGGTCAGATTGTGGACGAAGATGCTGTCCGAAAGAATGCTTCCACAGAGCTCAAAACCACACCGGATCCTGAAAGCACTCCCTTCATTGAAGGTGGAGTAACACTCAAAGACTCCCTCAAAGCCACCAACCCAAGCCTCATGGTCATCTCCCTTCACTCCTGCGGAAACCTCGTCCATCACGGTCTTCGATCCCTCATCCTCAACCCCGCCGTCTCCGCCGTCGCAATGATAGGCTGCTGCTACAACCTCATCAGTGAGCGGTTGGGTCCCACAACCTACAAACATCCCCGTCTCCGCTCCAGTCATCCTAGACTCGGCAAGACGGCCGCAGCCTTTGACCCTCACGGCTTCCCGATGTCAGACCGCCTCTGCAACCTCGAGCACGACCGCGAGAAGGGCCTGAGGCTGAACATCACGGCGCGCATGATGGCGGTCCAGGCACCCCAAAATTGGGGCAGGAAGGACAGCGCTGATTTCTTCAAAAGGCATTTCTTCCGCGCTCTGCTGCAGAGGGTCTTTGTGGACCAGGGTATCATTGATGCGCCGACTACGAGGGCGGATGAGGAAGAGGTTGGCAATCTGAGTCCCTTGGGCTTCACAGGCGGCACGATACCGATCATCATTGGCTCATTGAGGAAATCGTGCTATCGTGACTTTGTATCATATGTGCGCGGGGCGGCAGTCAAGCTAGCGGAAGAACCGGAGAGGGGTGCTGTGTTTAAGGAGAGGCTAGGCGCTATGTCAGACGATGAAATCAGAGACTATGAAGAGAGGTATCAAGAGAGGAAGAAGGAGCTCAGTGTCATGTGGAGTTTGATGGCTTTCAGTGCGGGAGTTGTGGAAGCGACTATTGTGATAGACAGGTGGCTTTGGCTGAAGGAGCAAGAGGGGATTGCTGAGGCTTGGGTTGAGCCGGTGTTTGATTTCAAGTTAAGTCCGAGGAATTTGGTGGTTGTTGGTATCAAAAAGTAGAAAGCTACATCTATACCCAATCCAGGAGGCGTTCTACCGGTTGCGACTGGAGAGATCTTGGAAGAATTGAATATCGTACATTTATGTGTTCCGCTGCACTAAACGCTAGCGGATGGCAGGTCCGTTGGCGCATCCCATTGTCTTCGAAGATATGCCCACTGCCTGGAAGCTCTGATCTGGTCCGTGGCCGGTGCCAAGCGCGTCCATTCTTCATACGCACATATCCACCAACGCCATTCGATGCAATATTGCCCCGTTTCCTTCCCCACAGGACACCACTCCCCTAGTTGCTTCCCCTCTTGTTGTTCTTCTTCTTGTGAGAGTTGGCATCCCTGCTCTTAGCCTCCGAACTCCTGGTCATAGCCCTCTGCCTCTGGTACTGTCTAACAATGTTCTCCACGCTGCCAATATCATGTCTCGGCTGGCGCATGTAGTACAGCTTCGCTCTCCTTGCTCTCTTCTCCTTCCTTTGTACCACCTCGATACCCTCCACATTCGGGCTGTAGATCTTGAACCACATCTCTACGCCCACGCGGGTGAGCTGGTTCCGGAGTAGGATGGCGGTGTCGATGCCTACACGGCGGACGTTGAGACACACTCCGGCGAAGGGGTCGCCGTTCTTGGTCCGCACGAGAAGGATGTCGCCAACCTTGGCGCGCTCAATGTTGGCCTTGTCGAAAAGACGGGTTCGCGCACCAGTTGGGTCGAGGACGGAGATCTGGGATTGGGTGACGGCGGAGATGGGGTCCTTGCAGACGGTGGTTGCGGATTTTGGAGGCGGAATCACGGGTATTCTCTTCATGTTATCAGGCTTGTCTGGTGCAGTATTAGCGGCCGGACGATTCGATTGGGACACCAGATGCTTGCTTACGGTTTCCTCTCATGATGGCTCCGGGGTGGAAGTTCTGAATCGGCATCGTCTCCTTCTGGGCGGTCGCGTAGCATCGTTGCTGCACCCTCCTCTCCGATCTAATCTGGCGCAGTGTATGCTTCAGGCCAGCCAGTGGCCGCGCTGGTGCGCAAGGTGTGGACATGTTGCGCGGTAAGGTGGTGAAGGTGCTACACTTCGGAGGTGTCTGGAGATGGAGGCTTGCAGTCCGCAAAAAGTTCGGCTTGGCGTGGATGCTTCCCTTTCTCGACCAGTCCCCCTTCCACCACCTCACGGCCTTCCACCACAGGCTATACATACACCGCAGTCTCGCTGTTCCTACTCTATATCATTCCACCATGGCGGACATTTGCAGATCTTGTGCGCTTAGAGTAGCACGCAATACTGCTACTCTTGCGACCAAACGTCAAGTCCAATACCGAGCATTCTCTCAGACCGTTGCTGCGCGTAGACATGGTATGCTACCGTACGCCGACTAAATACTTCGAACTGTTGGCTAAGTCCATCTTAGGTGCTCTCCCACAATTCGACGAAACTTCAAACGAAGAGCTCGACAACGTCCTTTCAGAACTCCGAAACAAGCACTTCGTCCCAGCCTACCTGAACAACCGCCAGCGGAACCTCATCTTCAAGGAGAAATACAAGACCGAGCTCGAGAATGCCCCCGCATACGCTACACTTGGTGGAGAAGACATCAAATTGGAACACATTGATAGGATACGGGACGTTACAGGCTACAGGAACTTAGTGAACAACGCCATAAGCTACGCACAAGAGCCAGAGGACTGGGCGCAATTACCGGCGGTCCTTGAGGGCTTGCACACTGCTAAACAGACTGTGAAGGGCCACTTGCTGGCTAAGCTCGTGAGAAAGACAGTCGAGGCGGGTCAGGCAAGAGTGTTCATCAGATGTCTGCACAGGGCGGAGAAAACTGGAGTTACGCTGAAGGACAACGACGAGATTTTGCAGTACATATTGTGGGGAATCCATCACCAAGCACAGACCGGAGGCTGGGTGGAGAAGAACGTGCAGAAGGCTGCCCGTCTATCGAGCGAGGTTGCTCAGTTGCTTGAGGATGAGAGGCATGGCACAGGGCGCCATCTGAGCGAGAATGACCCGCGGACGAGACCGCAAGTCATTGGTGTATTCCTCGAGCTTGCTGCGGTAAATGCCTATAGATACACTGGCAGAAATGATGCGGACGGCAGCGTCAAAAAATACGCTGAAAGGTTGATGGCAAACTTCCAGGGCGGTCAACTGGTAAGTATTCACAAGACCCAACGAGAGATCCGGGTCCGGCAGGATTGCTGACACTCTATAGCCAACTCAAAAAGTTCCAAGCAGAGGTTTCCAAACGGAGTTTAACGCCAAGTTCCCAATCTGGCAAGGCCTGCTTCTCGCGAACAAGGTCCTCGGAAGCAGCATGCCAAAGGCTCAAGAAGCTCAAAGCATTCTTCAAGAATATGGCACCCGGCTGCAGGAGATCGTGGACTCTCTGGACTCTGGAGCGCAGCCTGGTTCCTACCACGCCCAGGCTCTTGAAGCGTGGAATGCTCGCATAATGGATTAGATACCCCTGTACATTTACGAATCCATCGAACTTGCATTTCTGCACTTCTGTCAACAGCTCCTTCTTTCGCCCTCTTTTTTTCCAAAAGCGGCAAAGGATCACAGACTCTACTTTGAACCTTCTCCGGCAGGGAAGGTATCATGTTTGCGATCGCTAGCGTGTGCGACTCAGACAGCCCATCTGTTCGTTCCGCTACCCAAATCAGCGTGTACTCTGACATTTCGGTAAGCGCCCGTATCTTGCAGTTCAGTTTGTTGTAATCTTTGGTAAGGCGCTATACCGAGTTGAGCAGGTGCATGCGGACCGCCATATCAGGTACTCCTGCGCATGACTTATCGCAGCTCGATACATGTATGTTTTACGTTACAAGTCACATTCACAGCACAGAAACCGTATTCCCAAACTCGAACCGCCATGTCAGACGTGTTTCCGCTGCGACCCAACGAACCGACCCCAGAGCAAATCCGGACCAACCTACTCGCCTGTCTCTCAGTCCAACAGTCCGCCGCAACCCAAGGCAAGCGTCCATTCGCCGCCATCCTAGTCGGACCAGACAATTCATCTGTTCTCTTGACCCATTTCTCTATCTCGCATGTCGAGCACGCCGAAGCCTCGCTCGCCCGTCTAGCCGCGATTCACTACACGCAGTCCTACTTATGGCGATGCACATTGTACTCGACCTGGGAGCCGTGTGCAATGTGTACGGGTACGCTGTACTGGGCGAACATTGGCCGGCTTGTTTATGCGGCGAGTGAGGAGAGCTTGAAGGAGATCACAGGCAGTGAGAATGAGGAGAACTTTACTATGAGTTTGCCGTGTAGGACTGTGCTTGCGGGCGGGCAGAAGGATGTCCAAGTCTGGGGCCCGGTTGAGGGGATGGAGGAGGAGGTGGTGAGGGAGAGCGATAGGTATTGGGCGCCCGTGAGGGAGCGGTTGAAGCAGGTTTAGAGTTTTAGATGAGTGTTGTCCGCGTAGTCACGCGCTCTTGGCCACGATTCACTTCACGAACTCGGCTCGGCTCTTTAGAACACGTGATATCAATACTGCTAGCCATTCAACAACTTCCATGTGCGGCACACTTTAGCGAGCATTCTCACAATCCAACTGAACCGTACTCGCTGATGCATGCGCCCGATATGGCAGCATCCCAGTCCAGAACCGGCACAACGTTCCTCGACCTGCCCCCAGAGGTTCGGAACCGTATATCCAAAAGCGTGCTTGTCCAGGACCACATTATATCCCCGCAGGTTAGAAGGGACGGCACCAAACGGCTACAAATACCAGCTTTGTGCCAGATCAACAAGCAACTCCGCGCAGAGACTTTGCCGATATTCTACGGCGCCAACCGCTTCTTCGTTTTCAAGTATGGCGGCTCCCCTGTCGCAGCCTTGCTTCGATTGATCGGAGAAGAGAATGTACCGATGCTACGGCGATTGTGCTTTAAGATCAGCGGTCGTATAATCGCCTCCGAGCCGGACTCCGACAGGCCAGGGGCGTGGGTCGTGTCAATTACATCGCGAAAGGGGAGGATATACGACAAAAACGAGATTCCAAAAAAGCGTTACACGCATCTGTGTAACACTGCCGAACAGATCGAGCATTACCTGAACGGCGTTCTCCAAGCACGGGTGTCGGAAGGTCTGACAACTCAAGAACTGATGGGTCTTCGCCGCATCATCCGTACAAGAGAATAACTATCAGACGTTGTCATACTCATGGCTCGTTGTCGACGCTTCGAACATCAAACCAAACACCAATGGAAGCAATTTTCACGGCGCCAGGCGAAAATCTGCGCTCGATTGGCTCTCTTGCGCGAGGCGAGGTGTCCCTGCGCTGGGGAGGCTATCGTGATTGTTTTCAATGCCTCATTTCGTATCCACGAGAGCGCATGCGGGTATATGTGAGGTGGCACCGGTACGTGCTGAAGGTGCAAGAGACGATAGGTAGCTTTGCATGAGGCCTACCTTCAGGCGGTACGTCAAGAGTTGGGAGGTCGCTCGTCATCTCATCTGCAAATCAAAGAAGCTCAATCAAGTTTCCTTCGTAGAGTTATGTTATGGGTATCCAATCACTCAGCCGCCCTGTGCTCTGTAGCAGAAGATAGAAGCGCATGTATCTGTAAGTTAACTTACCTCCCTGTACCATGCATTCGAGGTGAAGTGGTTCCGCCGTCCGCCAAGCCTCCCGAGGTCGGCATCATGTCTCCAGAAAATGACGGGATGCAACGCCCGCAACAACCGCCGCTTTCTCCCATTCCTCCATAACCACACCCATTCTCCCCATATCCCGCCATGTTCACCCGCACGGCTGTCAGGCGGTTCGCCGCCACCGCATTGCGGTCAGCTGAGAGCATCTCCCAAGCAGATGCGAACTTTCACCTGATTGGTATTGCCAAAGCCCAGGGAATTGCTAAGAACGGCTTCATTGACGGTACATACTCGGACTTACACTGCGCAAGGATTACATTGACTGACTCTTAGGGCCTCAGCAATTGGCAACACTCCCTTGATCCGCCTCAAGCAACTCTCGAAAGAGACCGGCTGCGACATTCTCGGAAAGGCCGAGTTTCAGAACCCAGGTGGCTCCGTCAAGGACAGAGCGGCACTCTACGTTGTCAAGGATGCGGAGGAGAGAGGCCTGCTTAAGCCAGGTGGAACTGTTGTTGAGGGTACCGCCGGCAACACCGGTATCGGTCTCGCGCACGTCTGCCGGTCCAAGGGCTACAAGCTGGTCATCTACATGCCAAACACGCAGTCGCAGGGCAAGATCGATCTGCTGAGGCTGCTGGGCGCCGAGGTCTACCCCGTCCCCGCCGTCGCGTTTGAGAACCCAGAGAACTACAACCACCAGGCCAAGAGACATGCCGAGAGGCTCGAGAATGCCGTCTGGACGAACCAGTTCGACAACACTGCCAACAGGCGCGCGCACATTGAGACCACCGGTCCAGAAATCTGGAACCAGACTGGGGGGAAGATCGATGCGTTCACTGCCGGAAGCGGTACTGCTGGTACCGTGGCTGGCGTGACCAGGTATCTGAAGGAGAAGAGCGAGGGTAGGGTCAAGTGCTTCCTGGCGGATCCACCAGGAAGTGTGCTGTACAGCTACATCACATCTGGTGGCCAGTTGACGGAGAGGAAAGGAAGCAGTATCACCGAGGGCATTGGCCAGGGCAGAGTCACCGACAATCTGAAGCCAGATATTGATCTCATGGACGGCGCGCTACACGTCCCTGACGAGCAGAGTATCGAGATGGTATACAGGTGTCTGGATGAGGAGGGTCTCTACCTCGGCGCCAGCAGCTGTTTGAACGTCGCCGCCGCCAAACAAGTTGCGCAAAAGCTGGGCCCAGGTCACACCATCGTCACCATTCTCTGCGACGGCGCATACAGATACGCCGACCGTCTGTTTTCGAGGAAATGGCTCGAGCAGAAGAAGCTTGTGGACGCGGTACCATCGCATCTCCACAAGTACATTGTATTACCATAGAAAGCGCCTTGCTAAAGAAAATACCAAAAGCGAAGAATTTCCCCAAGATCAAGCTCCCGATCACTCACTTCAGTGCGTTCCGAACAGCATACGGGTTGTTCCCATCGACCACTACTCTTCTTCCTTTACTGACCCTGTAGTCTCTACCCTTCATCAGCCAGACCATCTTGCTCGGCAACGCAATCCCCATCAACACGCCAACTCCACCCCGCCTTGTAATCGGACACAGCACACTATCGACCGCCTCACGCTTACTGAAGAGCGCATCATCCGCTTTGAGCGCCTCAATCTCCTCGTCATTCCCACCGTACGGACTCGCCAGATGCAGCTCATGTGCCAGCAGGTCGTGGTACATATTAATCATCAGCGGTGCAACGGCCGGGTACACATCGAGCACGTAATTGCTGCTATAGCTCGCGCAATCACCAATGGCATACACGCGCTCTCCCGCCGCATCGACACGCAGCGTCTGCGGGTTCGTCTGCACGTAGCCGTTCGCGTCGAGCAGCTTCTTGGGCACATAACCCGTGTTCGGCGACACGCCCGTAGCGGGGACGTAGAGATCGCAGAGCAGCGTGGTGTTGTTGTCGAGTTTGAGCGTCCAGCGGTCCGTCTCCGGACTGCGCGAAGCAGACTCGACGCGCGTGTTTGTGATCACACGTACGCCGAGCCCGTGGAGCTGCTTCTCGGCCTTGAGACCCTCGCGCGTGGGCAGGGCGGGTAAAAGCCGTGGAGTCGACGCGATGAGGATGATCTGCTTCGTGCCTTTCGAAGGCAGTTTGGCACGCAGGTTCTTTTGTTGCTTGCTAGGAAACATGGAGGAGAGCGTGGATGTGTGGTTCAAAAAGGTTGCGAGCTGCCCGGCAGTTTCGACGCCGCTGGGACCGCCGCCACAGACTACTATGCTGCTGGCGTTGGGTACGCGCGCGTGAAAGGAGTGCAAGGCGGCGATCGTTGACGTATGGGGCCCATGCAGACTGAGCAGATCGCTATGCGCGCTGGTGCCGGTTGCCAGAACCAAGGCATGGTAGGGAATGCTCTGCTTCAAGACTCCAATGCTACCATTTGCGCTTGCGGGTGTAGTTGGTGTTTGCGGTTGTGTTGATCCTCGCTTACCCATAAGTTGCGAGGCGCGCTTCTGCGCCTTCGCACCGATTGATTCGATGGTTACGGTTCGAGCTATTGTGTCTAGACCAGTCGCATGCCCTTGGATGAAGGTAAAGTCAGCCTTCTTGTGTCTTTTGAAGCCTGGCTCTATTGCGACGAAGGTGTCTTCCTCTTTGATCAGACCCGGTGCAACCAGCGCTCGTGGTGCGCCGATGTTCCAGTAGATGTGCGTAGAAGGAGATACGAGGACCAGGCGGTATGGAGGCGCAGCCGGTGTTGTACTCAAACGGTGGAGGGTGTCATCGAGGAAATGGTGAGCGACAGATAGGCCAGCGAAGGAAGCGCCCAGTATCACGATGTTGAGGGGCTCTGAAGACATGATGCACTGCTGCTAATGCACACGACGGGCAGTGAGAGAGCTAACAAAATGGATGGGAGGTCACCTCTTTTCAAAAGGTACGGCTGAGTAGAAACGAAGCAAAAGGAGGAGGACATTCATGATGGCATGAGCTGGCAACAAAGGAAACCGCTGTGATAGTGTATGGAATGTGGTATGGTTGGCCAAGCATTCCTCGACCAGAGGTAGCACAAACACTCCTCCCATGGCTCTGAGAGTTCTGCTAAAGTGAATTGACATACAGTTCTTCTCGCATATCACTATTTACCGGACTGCTGCTGATGCAGACATAGCTGATTGCAGCAGACAAAAAACAGTAACGCTCCACTGGCGGTACCACGATCAAAAGTGGTCTGCAGTGAGCCCTGACGATGAGGTGCTATATCACCCTCGAAGGGCAGCGCGTTATTCCTACATCTTAAGATGATATGTGTTCACGTAATCTTCCCGAATGCTGCATTGCACAAGTACATGTAGGTATTCAGGTACTGTCCGAGTGAAAGGACTAGAAATGGCTGTAGGAAATATACGGAAGGTGTACTGTACACTTCGACGTAGTTGCCAAGCTTTCTGTATCGCGCTTTGGCCATGCGGGGTTCGGGAAAGCAGGGTCCAGTCTGTCAAGTAAACAATCAACAGTCAAACGAACGTCTAACGGAAGTAATCCACGACACGACACGACGACACGCGCGACATAGTCAGTTGCGCATTTGACGACACACCACATCATGCCTGGCAGAGTCGCCAGTCGCGCGCCGCGCTCTTCAGCAGCGTCGCGGAAAACGGCCAGCGCGCGTTCCTCTGCAGAGCACTCACCGGCAGCCGACATACCAGACGAAGGACCGGTCACAGCACTACGCAAGCAAATTGCGACTGTCTTTTCCGACGCGCAAAAGTCTACCGCTGGCCACAGAAAGCTCGTGATCAACCTGCGCAAGGTTCAGGAGGCATGCTGCTATGAGCCACAGAACTTGAAGAAGAATAAGAGGCAGGAAGAAGAATATGACGAGGATGACTTCAACAATGAGGTGGTCAGATGTATGCTCAGAGTGCTGGCTATCAAGAAAAGCGAGCCAGCAGGAAACAGGATACTTCAGTTTCTGTGTCTCTTCCTACGCGTTGCGAGTGAGAAAGGTGCGCTCTAAGGATGCCGAACACCGTAAGGAAATACTGACTGGTACCCAGACAATCAACTACAGAATGCCGACGCAGATATGTCTGAGATAACAGAGACTTTCACAGCGCGCCTAATCAACGTCATCTTCAGCACGCTGCTACAGCTGCTTACTATCAAAGACAAGATTATTCGTTTCCGCGCAACACAGTTCATCGCACAGTTCATCAATACTCTCGATGCATTGGACGACAACATGTTTCAGCTCTTACGACTAGGACTTTTGAAGCGCATTCACGACAAAGAGTCGGCAGTCCGGCAGTACGCGGTATACGGTCTAGGACGTCTTGCCGCTGAGGTCGACGATGAGGAAGAGGCGGATGATAGCGATGACTCCAATGCAAACGGCAACGGCATTCTTGAAAAACTGCTGGATGTTCTACAAAACGACCCTTCTGCCGAAGTACGGAGGACACTTTTGTGCAACCTGCCATTCACACCTGCAACCCTACCATATTTGCTGGAGCGAGCAAGAGATCTGGATGGCGCAACACGCAGAGCCCTTTACTCACGCCTTCTGCCCGCTCTTGGAGATTTCCGTCACCTCTCGCTCACGCACAGGGAGAAGTTGCTCCGATGGGGTCTGCGTGACCGTGATGAAAACGTTCGCAAAGCGACTGCGCGCCTCTTCCGCGAGCGTTGGATTGAGGACTGTGCTGCACTTCCGGGCGCCTCGTCTCCGGACGAGGAGGACGGCGGCGCGAAGAAGCAGCCTAATGAAGCTGCAGCGCCCAGTCTCGATGCTCTTCTCGAACTATTGGAACGTATCGACGTCACGAATTCCGGAGTCGAGGGCGGCATTGCGCTAGAAGCCATGAAGGACTTTTGGGACGGAAGGCCAGATTACAGAGACTATGTCGAATTTGACGACGCATACTGGACCGAGCTCGGCTCGGAAAGTGTTTTCGTGGCGCGGACTTTCAATGATTACTGCAGATCTAAGGGCGAGGAGGATGGCCGGCTTATTGAGCTGCTTGAGATGAAGATGCCTGAGGTGACGAAGTTCGGTTTCCTTCTGGAGCGTCAGATTCAGGAATTGGTGGCCGTGGTGACAGCGGCGGCTACCGATGGAGCGGACCCAGACGGCGAGCTCGACTTGGAAGAACAGAGTGTTCAGCGGGAGTTCATTGTCGAACAAATGCTTTACATGGCTCTTACTTTCGACTACAGCGACGAAGTCGGTAGAAGAAAGATGTTTGGTGTTATGAGAGAAGCGCTTGCTATGCCAGAGCTCCCAGAGGAAGCAACTAAGCTTGTGGTCGAGGTTCTGCGGCTTGTTTGCGGAGACGATAACAATGGCAAAGGCGAACGCGAATTCTGCGGTGTGGTTCTCGAGGCCATTGCCGAAGTCCACGACACAATCATGGGCGAGGAGCCAGATCAGAGCGAGGATGTTGAAGACAGCTTCCACTCCGCGCGGAGCGAAATTAGCGACAGAAGCCAGTCAAAACCAAAGAAGGGCAAAAAGAGAGACGAAGATGAGGATGAGGAGATGGATGAAGAGAAGGCAATCAGGGAGATCATGGTTAACATGAAATGCTTGCACATCGCTCAGTGCATGCTCCAGAACGTGCAATGCGATCTCGAGGAGAACGTGCATCTGGTTACGATGCTCAATAACCTCGTCGTGCCTGCGGTGAGGAGTCAAGAAGCACCGATCAGAGAACGCGGCCTCGTTTGCCTTGGACTTTGCTGCTTGCTTGGAAAGGTAGGCCTTGACAAAAACAGAAAACTAGTAGCTTCTGTACTGACATGCATCAGAACCTCGCTCAGGAAAACCTGACACTCTTCCTTCACTGCTTTGCCAAGGGCCACGCAGCGTTGCAGACTATCGCCCTACAGATCATGACTGACATCCTCACCACCCACCCGTCTCTTCTTGCGCCCGTGATGTCTTCCGGCGATGGTGATGCCACACAAACTTCCCTAACTGAGCCTTCTCCACTCCTCAAACCCGTCCTCAGGGCGTACGCTAAGTCGCTCAAATCATCTGATGCAGGCGTTCAATCGACCGGCGCTCTCGCATTATCAAAGCTTATGCTTGGCCAGCTCATCACCGACACGGATCTGCTCAAGAATCTCGTCATTGCATTCTTCGACCCGGAGACGACTGGAAACGCATCTCTAAGGCAAGCACTAACTTACTTCCTGCCGGTGTACTGCCATTCTCGCGTCGAGAATGCAGAGCGTATGGTGCAAGTCGCGACTAGTGTGATCGCCAAACTGGCCACCCTTCGGGAAGCCTTCATCGAGGATGAAGATGCCGACGAAGGAGAGATGGTCACCCTCACTGTCATCGGTGGTCTGCTGGTAGACTGGACGGATCCGAGGAAAATTGTTGGCGCTGATAACCCGGACAAGATGAGGAAACAAATAGAAGAAGGTGCTAGTGGTGCAGAAGGGCAGACTCACCTCCAGATGGCTGAGCAAATACTGGAGAGGCTAGTCACCAGTCAGACGACCAGTAAGTCATGCGCAATCTCACGTGGTAAATCGGTCACTGACAACCCCTCCAGAGGACGAGCGCAAGGTTCTCTTCTCCATGCTGTCGAAGCTCCATATCCAGATTAGCAACCCAGACCCAACCCTCCTCCGTACGGTGCTAGAACTGGTCTCCGAAGCGACCGAAACCAGAGTCGCCTCAGACGCCACATCCCGCAACGGCCTCACCAAACTCCAAACCACCCTCCTCAAGCTCATGCACGATGTCGCAACAGCCGAGCGCGGCGGCGGTGGCGAAGAAGAAACCGTTCTTGACGAGACCGTAGTCCCACCTACGCCAGCCCCCGAGCGACCCAGCAGACAACAGCCTGTTTACGAGAGCGATGTCGATATGATGGATGTTGACGAGGACGACGCGACGATGCAGATTAAGCGCGAGATGGAGGCGACTAGGCTGGAGGACCCGGATAATGAGGGTACTGTGCTTGAGGACACGGTTGTGGGCGCGGATGCGTCGGTGATGGAGGATTTTGATACTAGCAATTTGGCTGATGATAAGGCGGTGCAGGAGCTGTTGGAGAGCTTTGAGGAGTCGGATGATGATCTGTAAAGACTATCGAAATCGGAGGGTGTTTGATGTCAGTGTGATTTGGGCTTGGGGGACTACGGTGGGCTGTGCTTAGGAAGAACGCCCTGTCGGGGCGTATTGGTTGGTTTGTTGGGCTGTGCTACGTCGATACCACTTTCGTATCTCTTTCAAATGGTTATTAATTGTCACACGATGTATTTTGAGATGTGTAACTACACAAGGCTGTGACGGTGAAGGACATGTGCAGGCTATAGCACGTTGTGAGTTCAACGCAGTACGGGGACGTGTCGGAACATAAATCGTACGACGCGACTCGGGACGGAAATTGTAACATCGCAGAGCAGAATGTAAACAAATAGGAATTGCACCTCGACGGTGCTCGAAAGTTGTCATTATAGAAGTGGTCACCTCTCACCGTGCGTCAGGCCATTGCTCCAACCCCGTCTCCCCGCAAATCCCGGAAATCGCAACGGTACGCAATAGGCAAGCGCTTACAACCCTGTCGAACAACATGGCCAAGAAATCTGCAAAGGCCAATGGTAGCGCCAATGGCGTCCTCAGTGGCCAGAGGAATGAGGAGAAGACAGACTATACCAGGTGGCGGTTGAGAGATGACCATGGCAAGCAAACATGGCATTACCTGCAGACCGACGAGCAGATGAAGGCATGGCCTCAGACGACTGCCGACAAGTACTTCCTCGGCCTACCAACTGTATGTCGCCTTGAACCCGTATTTACAGAGAGTGCGCTCTAACTGTGTGTCAAGAACCTGCCCGATCTAGCCCCCGCTCAAACGCCCCTCGAAGCCGCGCGCAATGGCCTCACCTTCTTCTCGAAACTCCAACTGGAGCCTGGTAACTGGGGCTGCGAGTATGGCGGACCAATGTTCCTGCTTCCAGGTATCGTCATTACCTGGTATGTTACCGAGACCGCCATCCCGGAGGCACACAGCAGGGAGATCAAGAACTACCTTTTCGCGCGCCAGCACCCTGAAGACGGAGGATGGGGACTACACATCGAGGGGGAGAGCACCGTTTTCGGCACGGCTATGAACTATGTTGTTTGTCGACTGCTGGGCGCTAGTGCGGAAGACCCGAGGATGATCAAGGCAAGAGCACTGTTGCACAAGTTGGGTGGTGCGGTCAATGGGCCCCACTGGGCGAAGTTCTGGCTGAGCGTGCTGGGTATTACTGAATGGGACATTGTGAACCCAGTACCGCCAGAGTTGTGGCTGCTACCGGATTGGGTGCCGATTGCGCCGTGGCGGTGGTGGATTCACATGCGCATGGTCTTCCTGCCCATGTCCTACGTGTGGTCGAAGAAGTGGTCGTACCCGCTCAACGACCTTACGAGAGAACTTCGGAAAGAGCTGTTCACGCAGCCGTATGAGAGCATCAACTTCGGATCACACCGCAACTCCATCTCACCTGTCGACAACTACCACCCGAAAACCTGGATTCTGAACGTCATCAACTGGGTCCTGGTCTACCTTTGGATCCCTCTCTTCCGCACGCGGAATCTGGTTGAGCAGGCCGAGGCCTGGGTCTGGAAGCTGGTGCGCCTCGAAGACGAGAACTCGGATTTCGCAGACCTTGCTCCCGTTAATGCGCCTATGAACATGCTATGCTGTCATATACATGATGGACCGGACAGCTACTCCGTGCGTCGCCATCGCGAGAGAATGGAGGAATTCCTATGGGTTAAGGATGAAGGAATGCTTGCAAACGGCACCAATGGGGTACAGAGCTGGGACACTGCCTTCACGATTCAGGCGTCTATCGAGGCTGGACTTGCCGACGATCCCAAATTTCGGCCTGTGTTGACTAAAGCGTTGGAGTTCCTCGAGGACCATCAAATGCGCGAGGACCCCAAAGAGAAGGAGGCAACTTACAGGCATCGGAGAAAGGGCGCCTGGGGCTTCAGTACTCGCGATCAGGGCTACACTGTATCAGACTGTACGTCTGAGGCGGTCAAGGCGGTCATGATGCTGCAATACATCCCGCAATATCCGCAGCTGATCTCTGACGAGCGCATAAAGGAGGCCATCAACCTCCTCCTCACGATGCAAAACGCTTCCGGCGGCTGCTCGTCTTACGAACCCACTCGCGGCTCCGAAAACCTCGAGTTACTGAACGCGGCCGAGGTCTTCGGCAGGATCATGGTCGAGTACGACTACCCCGAGTGCACCACCGCAGTGGTCACAGCCCTCTCGACCTTCTCCGCCCTCTATCCCGACTACCGGGCCCAAGACATCCGCGACTTCAAGCGCCGGGCTCTGGACTATATCCGCAAGGCGCAGCGACCGGACGGCTCCTGGTACGGCAGCTGGGGCATCTGCTTCACCTACGCCGGCATGTTCGCTCTCGAGTCCCTCGCCTCCGTGGGCGAAACCTACCGGAACTCCAAACGCGTGCGAAAGGCGTGTCAGTTTCTTCTGGACAGACAGATGGAGGATGGCGGATGGGGTGAGACGTACAAGAGCTGTGAGACGGGCGTGTACTGCCAGCATGAGAGGAGCCAGGTCGTGCAGACCGCTTGGGCGCTGATTGCGTTGATCGAGGCTGGCTATCCGGAGAGGGAACCGCTCGAGAAGGCGGTGAAGCTGATTATGGGTCGGCAGCAGAGGAACGGAGAGTGGCTGCAGGAGGCCATTGAGGGGGTGTTTAACAAAAGCTGGTGAGTCCTGATGTCAAGGATGGAACGCTAAGGCATTGCTTACTGACTTTCACAGCATGATCTCATACCCGAACTACAAGTTCATCTTCCCTATCAAGGCGCTCGGTCTTTACGCCAAAAAGTTTGGGGACGACAGGCTGCAGTAGGTGCTCCCATTGGCTGGTGCGGAATGTCAAAAGGGCAGGTAGTGTGCCAATGTAGACTTAGACTTAATGCAAGAGCTTCATCCGCTCTCTGGAGGAAACCCTCCGTCTCCATGCCTGTCACTCTGCGCAGCACGTCTGCCACCAGACCATCAAATATCGTGAAAAGTAATCGTCACCTCCATTCAGTCTGGTATATATCTGCACAATCCCCCCCTTCTCCCCAAACCAATCTCTTACATGAACGCCAAAAGCAAGCTAGTGAAAGTGCTGAGTCCGACCACAGTCCATCCCGTAACCTGGACCTGCTTGTTCGAAATGCCCCGTCCCAGATCCCACATCAGATGCCTGAGCCCGTTGAAGCTGTGGAAAGTAAACGGGAAGCTGACGATCAGCTTCGTCAGGAACTTGGCCGCCACGGGCCAGGACGCGAACGCGGCCGCCAAGGACGCGCTCTCCAGGTGCCATCCCAAAACCGGTGCCACCAGGTATGCGGCTCCGAAGACGTAGAACCCGCCGCTCAGCACGCACCCGGTGATGCGGTTGAGGGCGGAAGCGTACCAGGTGATTTGAGGACGGTAGATGCCGAGGTGAGGGGAGACGGGGCGGTTCAGACGCTGCTTTGCGAGGATTTGGTGGGCGGCTTCGTCGGAGTCGATGGTTTGGGTGGCTGCGAGTCTGTGGGCGAGGGGGCAATGTCAGCGGGCTGTATTCTGCGGCTTGTTGCGCATCGGGAGGAGGAGGGGAAAGGGGGTGTCGGACCTTCTCTGCTGCGCGATCGAGCTCGCGGTGATGGCTGCTGGGACATGGCCGGCTTGCCGGGCGGCCACTGTTTGGGAGCGTCAGTCGTTCCGCTGCGAGCAGTAGGTGGGCGATTGGAACTCACGGCGGCGCAGAGACTGCGAAGCGATCCTCTGGGCGAGCATTGTGGCGGTGTGAGGAGCTACTGGCGATACAGCAACAGTTGTATAGATGGCACGACAACCCCAAGACTGGATGGATGGAGGTTGGCGGAGGTTGCGGTCACCATCCCGCGATCATAGCCGCGGCAGTTGGCTCGCTTGGCGGACCAATCAGCTGGCGCGCGAAAGTCAAGCTGAATTCCCTTTCCCGACCTCACCCGCCGGGATTTTCTCTTCCTTTCAATAACCAAGGAATCTGAAAATCACCTCGTAGACCTCTCGAGATATGATATTGCGGTGATGCTCACGGGCGGCGGCATTCTGTCGTTGCTTTGTGTAATATCAGGTTTCGAGATCGAATAACCCGTCGTTAATCGCGCATTGCAGCCGGAAATAGTGACTCGGTGCGTTTCATATCAGGGCAACATTCTCTCTTCCTACGAAGGAAGCGATTCATGTCGGAGCTGTTGGCTCTGCGTGCTAGCTGGACAATGGCTTTCATTGGGCGGAGCAGCTACTGGAAGGTTTGCTGGAGACTTCTATAATTCGCCCTTGAAGTTGGCGGACTGGCGTAGTATCGAGCTGTACTGTAAGGAAGAGCATTCCTTCAACTACGATTGCATCCATATTCTCTATAGTATCGTCTCGACATATATTCGCCATTGCTCCCGCCTTCTCGTCTACTTTCTTCCCGTCTTCGTGATCTTCCCTCTCTACGGCCAGCGTATATGCCAGCCGGATAATGTCCCAATGATTCCTGGACCCATTGAGCCAAGCTTGATCCTAGGTCGTATGGCCTGGTCGGCATGGTACCATCCTGTCACTCAGCTAGGACTGTCGTTGTAACCTCCTTGGCTGCGTTATGTTTCGTCACTCTTCAGTCATGTTTCCCCTCTCCGTCCATGGCTGTTCTTGATTCTCAGCAACGGTTCGCCTAGACGAGTCACCTCTCAAGCAAGTTTCTAATACTTGTGCTTCCTTCGGCACTCTTGCGCTCTTGACTGACTCGAGTCTCTGTCGGCAGCTCTGTCAAATGTGGAGTGAAACATCCTGTGTGGCGCGGACCTTGTCCGGCGCTTCGTATTGTGTTCATGATCCTGTAAGTCGGTTTTATAATCGTTCCTGCCTTGTTTCAAGGCAAGATCACAACATCGGCGGCTCGGTTATCCCTCGAGTCATTGAGCTTCCTTTCGGTTCCTGCTCCCGAGAAACATGGGCTACGGGTGTCAACCATGGTTGACACTTGCCCGCCGTTTTCTGTCTCAACCATGTGAGGAAACGGCAGTGTCTCTTCCTTCGACCATGCCCCATCATTAAGGGAAGCCTTCTACGTCAGATCGTTGTGAACTCCAGTCTACTTTCAAGACCGTCACGGATCTGTCTTCGCTATGTTGAAGGAGGTGAAACTTGCTGACTAGTATGAGTAGCGATCATGATTCATGAACTAGCCATGTGTGAATGCACATCGTCGCCAATCCAAGCCTCCCGTTGAAATGCTGTCCGGAAGGAATTTGTCCGCTGGGGTTATACTACCCGGTCACCGGTGCCCGCTGGTTCTGTCTACCTGTGGCTATACTACCCGGTTACCGGTACTTGGTCATGCTATCTAGGTATTCTAGCGACTGTGTATAATATTCCGTGACTTACCCCGCGCGGGGCCGTATAGTAGAGGTGAAGTCAAACGACGCCCTGTTCCTAACCGGATTCGGTAGTCTATCTATATCCAGCAACCATTAACCAGCTCGAATAGACATCGAACCACACATACACCGTGACGAACATCTGCCACACTTCTAGCCAGCTTACTGATAACAAGCATTCATTATTCGGGACACATGGTAAGCCGACCACAGTAGCTCCCAACTGGGGAAGGTGTGTTCGAACGTACTGTCTTGCGGCCTAAAGCTCCTCCGCTGTTACGCGCCTGCTTGGATTCCTAAGGCACCTACAGCGGCCCCAAACCACATGTAACGTTATGCATAGAACGAATGACACGCCGCAGCCCAGGAACGTCCGGGCCTTACCCCATGCCACGTTACTCCTGGCCACCACAGCCGACAACCCCTGCAACCAATTGTACATACAGGTACCTATACGCAGATTGACCTCCAAATGCGACAGCTGTTACACGGCCCGGCATTTGCTGTCACCCTGACAAACTGTCGGGACAGCATCAGATCACTAGGTTTAAGACTGGGGTGCGACAGGGGATCTGGAAGCAGAAACCGGTCACGCACACCTTGCATGTGCTTCGCATCTCGCTCGCCGTCCGACGCCGACTCCCCGACATGCACGGAAGAGGTTCACACAGGGATTCCGATAAACGGATTGGAGATGACGGGCCAGATCTCGGATTTGTGAGAAATGCCGCACGTTGCCGCACGTTGGAGGAAAGGCATGTGCAGTGTGGTGTTGCGTGCAGGTGGTTTTGTAGGTTCCTTGTAGCTACCTAATGTACCTACATATGTAGGGATGTGGTGGAGTGATGCATGGCCTTATTATCCGGCATTTGCCTGTTCTTGCGTCGCCTTGTGGTAGATGCTGGCTGGTTATTGCTGTAAGCCATCTACTGCTTCCGCATGCAAGGTGCTATTCTTGAGAAGAGGAAAGGATTCCGGGTCGCATCCGATATTGGAGAAGATGTGATCGGCGGTGTTGTGGCTCTCGTTCGACGCACACATATACATTCACAGGCCTGATCGCAAGGCTGGTAAGTTATGTATGCTCCTGCGTACTCGTCTCGAGACAAGCCCTCTATGAAACTTGCCTGTAATGCTCCTTCAACGTAACACATGATCTTTCACCCATCGGGCACTCTTTTGCGAGCCCCACCGTCCTCACATGTATGAGGTCGGCTTATTCCGCACGTGTGGCGCATCGTTATACATGGGGGGTCCGCCTTGCCCTTAAGGTAACGTTACCTATTGGTAACTTGGTAACGAACATCGGTAGCTCCCCACCATCGTGGCTTACAATAAGGTAACAACCAGATGAGATCCTACGAGGGACGCCCCCCGTCTAGTCGTCCAAAGTGGAGTTCCACGCAAGCGTGCAGGGCCCTCAGATACCTTACTTTTGTAGTCGCCGCCGTTTCGTAAGCACATGCGCTCTTGATAATCGCAATGCCTGATCAAGCGAGCAAACTGCGGAAGGGGCCTATTCCTTTGCCAACTCGCCGAGCAAGACCTAGGTCTCGTTTTTCAGCTGCTTCGGTGATGCCGACCGTTGATTTTCTGCCTTCGTTTTACCCAGCAGCGTGGATGTGGGGCCTGTGACAAAGTTGTTTCTTGCGACAGGAAAAAATAAAAAGGGTCGGAGCTGGCTCCATCTGAAGGAATAATCTAGCTTGTCTGCGAGAGCGTGCCCAATACGCATGACTCTGTAGTCGGGCGTTTACGTGGGTCGCTTTTGGGGCGCTGTCGGAGCGTGCAGCTAAGTTAGTGGACTGTAGGTTGCAGCTGAGAGGCCGAGCGAGCATGTGGGGAGAATTGACGGTGGCCCTGCAAGCTCTGCGGAAGAAAGCGAACCCTACATGTCGACTATTATACCGCTTGCCGGAGTGGCTTGCGAGTCCCGCTCCTGGTGAGCAAGTAAAATGGACGAACAACCAATGTAGATAACGGCCGTATGCGACCAGCGACCGGGAGGAACAATGCACGGTTTCGGCTCCAGGAATGACGACCTCGCCTGAGGTGCAGAATTTCGACCGTCGCAGGCCTAATCTACAGTAACTTCCAGGTTAGTCTGCCGAGGGCTAATTCGCCAGATCCTTGGCAATTACTGCAAGGGAGATCGAGTCTTGAACCAATGAAGCAGATGCGTTTCGCCGCACGGCTGTGACACAGCTGTACTCAAGTACCGACCGCTCCCGATAATCCGGTGCGCTCGAGGTCATGCCAGAAACTAACAGAGGCAATAGCCCGGCCGCATTGGTGCCCGCCTTGTTCTGCTGCGGCCACTCTGCGTGCGAGATGGGGGTGTTACAGTACTCGGCTGGTGCATCCAACCTTGCAAGCATCCGTACCTAGCCATCTCAATAACCCCTCTCACTGCCCGTGAGTGGCTTGTGCAAGATTCACACTAAAGCTACTGAACCTGGGGCAATCTTTGGCTGGAAAAGCCACAGGGTCAGCAGCCAGCATGCCAGGGCGTAACCTAGCCTCAACTCAGTTGTCCTGCCGCAACCCATCGAATCCACGGCCAGCGCACATCCGAGATCCGTCGGTCGCGTGTTCCGAACCGCATACCGAGTAACTTACCTACCTAATGAACCTTGGCAGGGATGACCCCCCGCTTCCATCCTTGCGTGGTTGTTTTGACGGCCTAGACGGCTGGCTTCTTGCCACTTAAGCTGTCTGGTCACTTGCGATGTGCAGGTGTGTGCAAGGGTGCGAATGGGGAAACTGGACAAGGAAGGTCACTTCGGAGGCGCCTATGGTAACTTCATAGAATCTGCCGTCAAAATGCCGCGCATGATGCTGGGATCAGAAACCAGGCATTGCAGACAGGTAGGTACCAGAACGACTCCCGTACTGGAGCCGAGCGGAATACCCAGGTAGTAAGTTGGGAAGGACGGCCCAAGGATAGTAAGCTGCCGTTATCATGACTACACACGTGTGCACACAAAGTTTTGGGGGTTCTATCATTGATATCTGACCTCTGTTGACATTTCTTATTGAATTGACTTGATCAGTTCACTCGGTATAGATCATTAGCAGTCGTAAATTGCAATTACGACAATGTTGCCCCATAATGAACGCTTGAGAGCAACGCTGTTATAGGGTATCTCTGATGGATCCATCCCCAAGGTCTCCCAAAGGTCTCCGCGGCAGTGGAAGTTGTTCAATACTGCTAATCGCTTGAATTGCTGCCGTGTAACTTGCCACCGTCAACAAGTCGCCGTTTTGTACGAGGTTCCATGTGTCTGTAACAAGCACTGGCCGTGGCTAAAAGGCAGACCAATGTGCAGTTGCCGATATGAAGGCATTGGGAGTTTGCTCCGGACCGTTGAAAGGAGTGCCCGGGCTGTTGGCAAGCTGAAGACTTAGCGGGGACCGCTGCATTGGGCATCCTGAGACACCGTTTGTACATTGCCGAGAGCCTGCAGGAGCTGATTATCATGCTCACACACAGAGCATCATCGGGAGTGCTTCTGGAAATAACAAAACCCGGAGACGGAAATGAGTCCGTGTGGGTCAGTGCAGGATCTCAGACAAGCTGCAGAGAGTGGATTGAATTTGCCCGAACACCAGTGAACGCGGCGTGAAAAGCGCGCTGCCCGATCCAGGACATTGGAAGCATCCAATACGAGACTTCGGCGCTGTGAATCTTTCCTACGGGCGGCGCCAGGATCCGCCAAGGATCGGACTTGATATGCGGGTATTGTTAATTGAATAACCCAAAGTTGAGACATACGTCGAAGTAATATCCAAATCTTGCTCCACCCGTCATGCCAAATGCTATCTCTTGCGATCGCGCAACGCCTCGAAATATACATGAGGAGGCACGCCATATATGACATCTTGCTGTGGAGGGAACGCCTTTCCCAGCGACTCCCCCACCATCCAAATGCCATCATCTTTGTGCCAACCATTGATTCGCTGAGGTGCCGAGTCCGTGAGTGTCGCCATGATTTGATTGACCCTCTTTTCCGCAAGTTTCAGTTGTGTCTTCGCGCTGACCCAGTATGGTGACAATCCTTGAAGCACAGTGACGCCACCTTTGATTGCTTCCAACGTGGGTACTATTTCGTCCATCAGTCCACCGGCGCCGACAATATCTATCGAGACAAGGGTAATGTATGCTCTGAAGGGTGAAGGGACCACTGGAATATGTCGGGCCGACTGAGGCCGGATTTGATCGCCAATGGATTGTAGGGCGTTCATCATCCTGAGCTGTTTCAGTGCGTTCGAGTAGGTGACCTCTATATTCCGAGTAACGACATGCCGAGGCACGAGCTGGTGCCGTACATGTCGAGCAAGGTAGATCTGTGCAGCATATGAGAGCGAGTGCATGGCGCATAATTGTCCGGCTGTTCCGTTACGAATGGCTTGTGCGAGGTTCGCCTCGGTATACTGAAACTGTGGGGGCAAGTTGCTTCTCCAATCGTCGAGATCGGCCATAGTCGTGGCGTAAAAAGCCTCATATTTCCGACCATATATAGAGGAATCGCAGCGCATAGAGCGATGAGTAAAGTGTACGGCCTTTCCCCATATAGTCGATGTGAGTATGAGGAAGGCTTGTGGTGACACCGTTTCAAGGTGACTAATGTGAGTGATCGCCGTTTCTGTAACAGTATCATTTAGGAACGGAGCTGAAGAAGCGATACCTTTCTCGAAGTCTTGCTCGTTGCAGGGAAGTCGCACACAAGCATCTTCGGGATGCAGCATACACAACGTAGAGCTCACTTGCCCTGTATAGCGCTAAACACAGTTAGCTTCAATTTCGTACTGGACAGAGTGAGAGGGACCTACATCCAGAATATATGCCGCCCAGTAGGTACGCCTTGCAACCTCGACCAACTGATCTGTTGGCATGGTGTAGTATGGCCTAGGGTGTTCCCTTGCAATATCACCACATCCTTCCTCCGTGTTCAGTCTAATGGCCCCAATGACTCGAAAGGCGAAGCCGCAGTAATCCCAGGCCAGACCTTCCTTTCCTCTAGAGAAGTTGTATATTGCCAGTATCAAGCGACTCTGCACCAAAGGTAGGCTATACCGCCCAATTTTGCTGTTCACAGCGGAGGTGGCTATGTCGGCACATATTCTCGAGAATTGGGCGTTCGGGTCTTCCGCGTAGATGGAACCCATGGTGATCATCGTGTATAAGAGCATGCGCTCATTCTGGCATTTGTCCTTCTCTTGCTTGACCCATTCCAGGAACGTCCGCTGCGGAAACATGCCGTATGGCGACTGGTTGATGTGCTCGAAGTACAGCTCCAGATACTTCATCGTCTGTTCCGGCTCGACATCGTATGGATCAGCTTCCAAACCCAAAGCGTCGAAGCCGTGCCGTTGTTGCATGTTGTTCTTCTCCATTGGCCTTCCGTCGGTAACCTCCGACGCCTTCGTCACGCTATCAGCTGGGGAGGTTGGCGTCGGCGAACTGAACCGATTAGCGAAAGGGCGAGGTGAAGACTCGCGGGTTCTAGCTGGCGTTACTTGCGCGAAATGGTGGGAGGCAGATTCGCCAGACCCATCTGATCGCCTTCGCTTCGCTAGTGGCGGATACCCACCTTCATCGCTACTAGGTCTGGTCTGGTCGGGTTGAGGGCGCGAAGGGGATTGCAGGGGCATCGCTAAAGCTACTGCAGCGGCTTGTTCCCCTTGAGTCTGCTGAGCAGATGGTCTGTACAGTTTGAGCATGGCGTGTAACGCTTGTTGAGGGCAGCCCATACCGAATGCATTCCTTTTTCGACTTTTCGCACTGCTGGCAATTTGGCGAGCCAATTCCTGGTTCGCACTTGATCTTCTTCTCGCGACAGCTCCTAGGACCTTATTAGCTTACGGTTTCTTCGCACGAATTAGGACCGAACGTACAGACACGCCACGGCTAAGCGTTTACGAGCTTTGCCGGCCTTCGTGGTTCCCCATAATGGATTGACGGGTTCGCCGTCGATCATTGTGGGGCACGTACTCCCGTCTTGATATACGTAGCATAGCCCTTCTCCAGGTATGTCGCGCTGGCCAACACACTGCAAGCTATTGGCAGCTGCACCTGTGCTTGTGCGATGGCGGGATATGCTCTGTCGGCGGTCCAATGCCGATGGATCTTGCGGCATCGGCGGCATTGCAACAGGGTATGAATTTGCAGTAAGCGGTCGAGGAGCCATGTACTGCTCATCAAGACGTGGTTCAGGCCGTTGATGCAAGGGCAGCGAAGGCGGCCCGCCAGGAGTTGGCACTCCGCTTGGATTCGCAGGTGGCAGTCTGTACCCGTCTACTCGGTGCATTTCGTCCCGTCTAGGTGGTGGTCCTTGCGCTGGGTAGCTATGCATTGGGACTGTAGGCTGTGGCAGATGGGGTGGATGTGAGTGAGGGGGCGGCATGTTGGAGTTCGGTGGCCTCTCCCATGGAGAACTGGACGGCGGAGCGGGCGGCCAGGCTCTAGCTGTGGGAGGTTGCGTATCAGGTCGCGTTGCAGGGCTGAGCAACTCGTGCAGGCCCGGTAATTGCTGTCGTTGTCCACCACGATCCCTGTCGAACGAGCCCGCAGAGATGTGTAATCTCGGCGCAGGTTGAACATTGGACGGCTCGAGAGGTCTCGGAGGCTCTGCATGAGTGGGCGTCGCCATGCCTGGTCTGGGCAAAACGTGTTCCTGCTGAGAAGGGCGATGTGACTGCCATGAGGGCTCGTGAGGCCCGTTGCTTTGGTGGCGGTGATTAGGATACATTTTGGACGTCGACGCACATGTGGTGGTCAGAGGTGGCGACTTAGAATTGGGCGATGTTGGATCCTGAAAAGAAGCGCAAAAGCCGGATGCGCTGGTAGGCACAATGTATACAGAGCGATCCGGCGCTGAGAGTCCAGGCCTGACCTTATCTGCGAAGACTGAGATCAATAAGAAGCTGTCAATTGATAGAGGTAGCAGTCAGAGTGACCTGCTTTCTGCTGGGCGGCTGCTGGTGATAAGCTATGCACGGCAGAGAGCAGCCACACAAGCAACTCGACAGCAGATGGCGAGTAATGTTGCTTGACGTTAGATGCGGGGTGCACGCGCCTCAGAGCCGAAAGAGGCTGAGCTGGCGCCACCGATGATGGTGTAAGATATAGACGGACGAGCACGTCAGGAGCAGCACGACGACGTTGGCCGGGGAGGAGCGAGGGATCGAGGTAGGTGGGTAGTGGGTGGTGAGTGATGGTGGTGGTGCTGATCGTGGTTCGGGCAGCAGGTGACGACGCGTAGACGTGATGCTGGGCAGAGGTGGTTTTTGTCTTTGGCGCAGGCCGGGGAGACTGTTATGGTAGGATCATTTGCAGGCTGGGTTAGCAGGTGGTCGCAGCGGCAGGCTATGGCGATCGGTGGGCGCTGGCGCTGATGCGAGTACAGTAGGTTCGCGGCAGAACCCAGGATCAGCGACTGGTAGACTGCAGGTTGCGCATGGGCTGGGAGCGACAGAGATGGGACCGGCTTAAGCTGTCATGCAGCGATGAGGCGCAGGTGGAGGCGGCCTGGTCGCTCGCCTTGTCGCTGCCGGCCGCGGATCGCTGCCCCAGAAATGCTAATTGCTAGCTACAGCCTCGACGGGCGGGTACCCAACGCGGCGTAACGCCTCGCCAGGCTCGCCGCCCGCCCAACGCTGCACCGCACCGTCGCCAGCCTAATACTACCTAGTATCTACCTAGTATTTAGGTGTGTACCTTTAGCATGTACAGTAGTCTCCCCAAGAGCCGTCCCGACTCCCAAATGCCAATGCCCATGCCGAGCAGTAACGGTACTTGTACCTGCAGGCCTGCACTAGCATTCGCTCCGGAGAACCCGATACTCCCCCGGCATCTGCCGCACTAACTCACCCCCCGAGCCGCGCAGCCAAAGTCAACTCAGAACTCTTACCGTGCACCTGGTGACATGGGTCGCGTCGTTATTACGCCGCGGACCACTCACCTCTCGCACCGTCGCCGACTTCTTGTCTGCCGACTCCTCTCGCTGCTCGCTTGAACCGGCGCGCTCGCAGGCTAAAGCCCTCTAGCGGCGCGGCTCCTGTCGTTTCACACCGTCCAGGTCTGCAGGTATTCTGCAGTCTGGGATCGCCCATGCCAGCAAGCACCCTGCCTGCCCGAGCCGAAATTCGGCCAAGCAAAGCATTGGTTGTGGTTGGATGATTCGCTCGGCCAGTGCCAGTGCCGCCGTCCAAGGTTGTCCTGCGAGGCTTGTGCAGCTGCAGCGGGGACTAAACTCACCAGATTTACGAGCTTCACTTTTTGCTCTGAAATTGTGTCTACTGCCTCCACTTCTTCCAAGCCTGCACCGGTCCGAGACGGTGCTAGCAGTGAACACCATCATGCAAATATCATGTCACTGTGCTGAAACGCCCATCGTGGCCAATAACGACGGCGGCTCGGCTATCTCAACTCCACGAGCACGCCTTCTGGATCCCTCTCTGCCCCTTATTATTATAGGCGACCGCGCAGCTCGGTGTTCTCGCTTGTATAACAGATTGCGCGCGCAACGGTGCCGCGAGCTTCGTATGTCCAGCTGTCCAAGAAAAAGGCAAAGTTAAACTGCGTTGCCCCACAATATGAGCAAATGAGCGCAAGGCTCAGTCAGATTGAGTACGAATTCAAGGGTACGCGGCCAGCCAATAATAGCACATGAGTATGCTCTATCGCATGCAACAGCCTTGTCATTATTGTCATTGCCAACTCGTATTGAATAGCCATCATTTCGATAGCGCACAACCACTTACAATTTACCACGGCTCTAACAATGACGGGGTGAAACTTGGCGGGGCCTGGAATCCACTCTCTTCGCACTCTATATTCAGGGCAATATCAAGGAGGAGTTGGGAGGAATTATAGCGTATATAGGGTTCGGGATCTAGTACGCTGATCACACGTGCGATGACTTACTAAGTTTGTGGGACGACGGCAAAGACGCGCCCCTTTGGCAGTGTTGAAGCCGTGAAGTGAGTGCTGTGTACCGACCGAGTGGGTGCGGTCATGACCCGAATCGGACGATCATCTGTGGAGAAGGCAAATACTGGCGAGTCACCAACTTGCTTGTACAGTACAGGCCTCCCAAGCAGATTGGCCGGTACGAGCATCTAAGCTTCCCGCCGACGCCGCTTGAGCGCAGCCTCTATCCACCTTAGACCGTGACATTTGGCGTCCAAACTATCATGTCTGCCGCTGCCACCATAACTTACTGGTACCGGCGGTTTGCGCACGCACAGCATCCACTGCGTCCACGAGCCCAGAGCCCAGACGCCCAATAGCGAAGCGCACAAACCGATCTCCTAGTAAGTAGACGAACCGTCTTGACTCGTGCCAGCCGCATTCTCCAGCCAGACGGGATTGACAACACGTCATGTAAGACAGGCCGGACCGAGTCGTAAATCCCGTCGCTAAGTTAGATCCCACCGGGCCAGCCAGGGTCCAAGGCTCCCAAAGTCCCAAAGTGCTAGGGACCCTAGCAGCTCGCGCGGCGCCTCCTCCGCTTCAACGACATGTTGTCGTACAGGTACAGAGATTCCGGGCACATGCTCCGCGGAATCCTGGCGACTGGCTGCACGAGAGCGGTATGATGGGCCCCAGAAAGCGCAGAGATAGAGCAAGCAAGGGCCGTACACGGTCACGGCCAACCCGCCGGGGGTGCCTGCAACCATGGGCCTGGGCTAGGATGCTTTAGTCGGTACTCCAACCTGCGATCAGCGCTTTGCTGCAGGGCAGCATGGCTCACGAGATGTGCCTGGGGGTACTGGCCGTATCGTAGGGCAGGGGAGCGAGTCCTCGGCCGAGACTTCTGCGTCTGGTGGCTTATGGGCGCGTGCACAGAGTGATCTGGCCCCAGTGAAGCATTAGAATTAGCAGCGAAGATCAACGATATGATAGTCAATAGTGAGCAAAGAGGCGTGAGGACTCGGACTCGGAGATGAAGCAACGACGAGATGGCGCGGGAGGGGGCCAGTTGATGCTGGAAGGGGAACCGGAAGGGGCACACCAAGGGTTCGCGCCCCGCCTACGTCAGACGTGCATTGACCAGCGATTGGCGATCCGGCACCAAAACCCCCGCCGGCGCGACAAGCGTCCGCACAACCGCAACGTATAAATCATGTACCGTGGCACCTTGAAAGGCAATCTCACCGACTGCGTTGGGGTAAGGGTAATATAGATGCGATATATTACCTATCACGGTGCGTACTGTGATCCCGGTCGTGGCCAGAACTCTACCGGCACACGGCTACAGATCGCGCATAGCCTGCCGAACTAGCTTCCCGGGATATCGGCAGGCACATCAGATAAGGTACCTTACCCTCGAGGCTTCAAGTTACACATCAGCTTCGGAGGGTACCTATTGTACTACGGTGCAGGGAGGTGTCCAAATTGATAAGGAACGTATTGGAGTAATGAGCTATTGTATCATTTCCACATGGTAAAATGCAGTCGGCCCGCCGGAGTGGGCTTCCAAGCGTATCCTGGGGTTGCGGACCTATTGGGCATTTGGGGGCCATAATACGCGCAATGCACCGAGACGGAACAACTGTGATCAGGCATCCAACCCCCGGGTACATTCACCGTTCTGAATATCGATCGAAACCGACAGCAGGACACGTGGATATATCTCCTTCTTGCTCTCGATTTACTCTGCCGTGACGATAAACTTCGATATAAGCGTGCCTGAAGCACCCGACTGCGGCACGGTAGGTGGGTTTGGAGAAGCAGACACGGCACGGGTGAGCGGCTGGTCCACAGTATCCCCAACCACAAGCCCTGCCCGCAGGATTCTCGTGAACTCAGGGCAATCATACATGCTACCCCCAATGATACTCAGAACTAACATTACCGGGTCTACGTGTAGTTCTCTTACCATAGATTCTCGCAAATGCTCGCTTTTGGTGCGTTGACCACTGCAAGCGATACTTCGACCAGTCTTCGCGGGCTTGTAACGCCATTAGTGCCGCAGATAGTTCCAATACAGGGACCATTGCCCTCATTCGTTCCTAGGATGCTCCACAGGGGGCAAGCACCGGACTGTTCGCCCTACAGCTTAGGACGATGGAGGGGCGAGAGACATGCAGTCATCAGGCCATCACTGTTGCTTCCGGAATGGTGCAGCCTCAGACACAATTCGTTTAGGCTTGATTGCAACATCGTAGACGGCGAGTTTGCTTGCTCGGGCTTGCAAACTACAACCGGTCGAGGTGGATCTCACTGATGACCATTCACATAGCGACAGATATTGGTGGCATGCGGCTGAGCGTAGGGCTCAGGGCTGGTCCTTTATGCGGCGGTTTCAGCATCAGACAACAAGGGCCAAATTCCGGGCCGAATTCCGGTTCATGCGTCCCTGAAAGCTCTTCACATCGCTGAACACCAGGACGCCGCATTGCAGGCCATGAAGGAATGCCCCAGGGCCCAAGGTAGCCTGCGTTCAAGACGTCGGCTGCTGATGATGCTAAGCATTTTGACCCCACACCCGTGCGCTAGCGATTCATGCGTGACACGAGTTCTGAACCGGTCCGTCCAGGTTACCTTAACATCGTACATGAACTCTGAGGCGCCACATATCTCGGCAACCACTTCCACTATACACATTCTTCCGTCAATCACATGTCGGCCATTCATCTATCTACTTTTACACTCGCGATATCAAGATCGCGTCTGAAACGATCATCTTCCAGTAACGCATAGGCGACTGGCTCACAGATCTTACGGTAACGTCCGAAACCGGCCGAGAACCACCAACGTTCGTCGTCGCGTGTCCGATTCAATCTGTCTACAGTACTTTGTCCCCTTTACCGAAACGCCACTCGAACGGTGAGCCGCAGTACACTTGCAAACTCTCTGAAAGCCCAGATATCTCAATGGCTTAGATGGTGTTTCAGTGAGAAACGGGTCGGACCATCACGACTACAAGCGAGACCTAGAACATGTGGCGTACCAACATGAATCAATCTGGATCATCACAAAACCCATAATGCCCCCATACTGTTGTCGGCATTCTGCGCTACTCCATACGCGAATTGCCACTGACCAGGGAGCCACTAGGGTACCAATTTCTTACATAGTATGCATGAGTCGTGCTTGTTGCCTCGAGGACAAGCCTGAACGCCACTGAGAAGCAGCGTCTGAAGTTGGAAAGGCGTCGTCCAGGGATCTCCATGTACCGCATCATTTGGGCCACCGGAACCGTGAGGTAACTTACACGACATGAACTCATGAGTCAGACAATGGAGTGCCCTATGCTACGTTGTCCGACGAGCGGTAGCTCTGCATTCAACGGGAATTGATTCGTCTTCTGAACGCAGCATGTGGTGACTGGAACCTGTGAAACTTTTGACACAATGCAGTACAATGCTCGTGCCAACGACCGAAACCTGTCAACAACGTTCAAAGGCTAACTTACCATGTTGCTGGTCACCAGAATCAGCAAAGCATGTGTCAACGCCTCCCTAAATTGGTAGGTTTGTCTCTGGCCTCATTCCGGACAAATTGACCAATTACATGTATATGCGCAGTGATCGATTATCTGATTCTCGGAAACTTGCGAGATTAGGGTACGCGATCGACCACCGGGCCTGACCCTTATGGCGTCACGCTATAGAGGCTTACCGTACTTCTGCGCGTTTAACCACACAGAACCATCCGCCACCCGTGTCGCATACCAACAGCATGAATGACTTATGTCGCTCTGGCGTGACGTTGAAGCCACTAATCCACCGGAACGCATACAATCTGTCAGGAAAAAGCACGACTGGGAGCTCGGAAAACGGAAGCATGATTTCGGTTTCCAACGTCACGGCAGGTACAGCGATCCCCGTTTTGAGAAGAGGAGTCGTTCCTTCTCGTGACTTCCAGGACTGATCTTTATCTTGCGTAAGAGGCGTTCTTGAACTTCGTCGTCATGATCTACTGGACCATTTTCATCTCATAATATCGGGATAATCAAGACGAATTGAACGACCAAAGGTGGGTTTGTTGTCGGTTTCTGTTATACGTTATGAGATGTGGCGCATCTACCTGTTATTGCCGCGCACACAACGTCCAACCTGCGGGTAGAGACCGCTCGCCACCCACGATCTGGCCAAAAGCCACCTATACCGGATAACAGCACCAATGCAAGGGCAGACTCATGGTCTCTGCATACTGAATTGCTCTTTGCCTGGCATTCTTGGCCTCTGATCGCTATCGAGCTGATCCGAGACATGATCGACCATGGCTACCGGCATTCCTGCCGCTGTTCCGAGCCCGCGAGCACACAATGCGACAATCACGACTCAGAAACCCCAGATTTCAGGTCCGGCTGTCTGGATAGGAGGTTGGACGACGGAACCCTAGAGATCCTACGAACGCGGATCGTCCGGCTCATCCATTAAGTTAGTCGTGACTCGTGAGACGGAACCACTGACTGCAACCACTGCGAGACCAATCGGAAGCGCACCACCACCAGCTCCATCTAAAGCCTCAATTGTCGTACGCCGGTTCCAGCTGTGGCTTTGGACAAGACCAATTGAGGATTGCAGGATCGATAGGGCACACGAGTTTGACGTCTTCTGCCTCCTCCATACCGCCTATCACACGGAAACATCCATGTGGCACCCGTTAACGTTAGATATGGGAATTGGCGATGCCTTCAGGGTCCCCTCTCATGACATACATTCGCGAAGATCACACCCACAATTGCTTGGCTACTACCGATGGCTATTGACCCACCGCGCTGAACTTGACAGTCCTCTAGGATCTGGAGAAGCGGGTCAAGCGGTGATCACAATGGTAACAGAAGGAAACACATTGAGATAAGTCGGCTTGGTAGGTATCAATCTACATCTCATTACAACTGTCTACATCACATATGTGGAACATGTCTCCATCTCAGCCAGCCCTCGAGATGATAGCGCTTATTTGCTACGCTTGTAGATCTTCCTCAGGAACTCCTCGAACACGGTCTTCTTCAGTCCTTCGCTCTCGTCAACCTCGTCAATCATCTTCCTGATCTCGCCGACCCTCTCCTCCTCGTACTGGTAGTACACCTGGTCGAGCTGCAGCTCGTTGAAGACGGCCTTGACCTTGGCCTCCTTGCTCTTGTCTTTCCGTCCGTAGTTCTCCTCCAGCACATCCCTCTGTTCCTTGTTCGCCCTCTTCAGTGCCTGGTTGACCAACCAACTGCACTTGTTGTCCTGAATGTCGGTTCCGATCTTGCCCAGCGTCTCCGGGTCTGCGTAGTTGTCGAGGTAGTCGTCTTGCACCTGGAAGTACTCGCCCATGGGAATAAGAATGTCCTGCGCTTGCTTGAGGTTCTTCTCCGATGCCAGACCGCAGAAGTGCAGCGCCAGGGCTACTGGCAGGTAGAAAGAGTAGTAGGCGGTCTTGAAGATGACGATGAAGGTGTACTTCTCCAGGCTGAAGTTGTCAAGGTCGACGTGGTCCTCTGGCGCAGTCAAGAGATCGCAAGCCTGTCCAAGCTCGGTCTGGAAGGTGACCTCGTGGAACAGCTCCATCAGGTCGACGTAGCATTTCTCGCTCTTAAAGTACTTCTTCAGCAGAAGGAAGATGCTGCTCTCGAGCATGAAGGAGTCGTTGATCGCGATCATGCCAACGTTGGGCATGAGGTACCAGCATGGCGAGCCACGACGGGTCTTGGAGGAATCCATGATGTCGTCGGAGACGAGGAAGAAGGCTTGGAGGAGCTCGATCATCCAGCCGAGGGTTGCAGAGCGGAAGTACTCATCCTTGCTGAGGTCGCGGCCGAGAAGGAGGGAAGAGGTGTCCACGACGGACATGCCGCGGTTGCATTTGCCGCCAACAGTGTTGTGGTTCAGCGACTATACACGTATGTAGTCAGTCTCCGCTCTGTAGCTCACGATCAAGGTGAAGTGTTTGTAGTACCTGCTGGTACCATGTGAGAGCCTGCTCTGGGAGCTTGTACTTCCTGCAGTGCTCAGACAGGTCCTCCACGAGCTGTGGGAACACGCTCTCGAATTCTTTCAAGGTGGTAGGCATGATTGTAGCCGCTGGTCTGGAAGCCTCGGAGTCGAAGAAGGTACGTTTGTGCTTGAGGCTGAGGTTGATCGCAGCTCTAATCGGACGCTGAGAATAAGAGCAGAAGCTGGCTTGTCGCACGACGGGTCGCAGCAAGAAACGAGAGGTAGCGAAGGACAGAATGGTGGAGGAGTCGAGCAATTGGTGGACAGGAGTGGCTGGTGGTCATAAAATCGTCCCATTGTTTGGACCCTGCAGCAGATCGCTCCCCGTTCCTGACTCGGGGTAAAGCTTGGCATTCCCGACGCGTGCTTTCCGTATGTTTGTACAGTGACATATGATATATCTCTATATGAATATTATATGAATCAGAGAACGCCATCCTGAGAGACCTGATTAACAGCTCAAAGTCGGCATTAGTCACCAATTCCAGGAATGAGGTAGCAATCACCGAAGCAAAAACTGGGCTTTAGCTGCTTGACCACCCCAGAGGGCGCCATTACATTGACTATACCGCCTGCTGAGAGCCGGTCACGATGGCGGGATTGTCTCCAGACAACCTCCGCGACATACAAGCCCAGCTGCAACAAGCAGTCGTAGCTTGTAACGACAGATGTCTTTATAACTCTGCAAAATGGTGAGCGATCGTTCCTCTTCAATATCTGGACAACATGCCTGACAAGCCGATGTGAAGGGCAGCAGAACTGCTCAATTCTTTCCCAGATACAGCATCTGATTTCACATCTGGATCAGACACTGAAGTTGAGGAATCATTGGATGAGGATGTCGATTTACCCGCGGACGCCCCTTTCCTCGGGGATGCCAGAGAGGCTCGGTTGGAGCGCAGGGAGCTTCCCAGGTTTTTGATAGCAAAGTCTTTCTTCGACTGCAGAGAGTATGACCGCTGTGCGGCCACTTTGATGCCCAAATTACTACCTCAGGAGCCATTGCAGCGGCATCAGCAAAGCACGCCACGCAAGTCGAGAGTAAGCTCAAGCTCAGCCGATTTCTCTAAGCGGGCAAGCAGAACTCCTCAGCTCAGCCAAAAGACCCTCTTCCTAGCGTTGTATTCCAAGTACATCGCAGGCGAGAAGCGCAAAGATGAGGATAGCGAAATGGTGCTTGGCCCCCAGGACGGACCCATCACCCAGAACAAGGAGCTTACTACGATCTCTGGCATCCTCGACGAGTACTTTCTCAAGCTCGGTGGCATCAACAGTACTCAAGGATCGACTGGGTTTCTGGAGTATCTCTATGGCATTGTACTGCTGAAGAACAAGAACGAAACGGAAGCGAAGCAATGGTTGATCAGAAGTGTCTGCCTTTACCCATGGAATTGGGGCGCATGTCAGGAGCTGGCAAGCATCATTGGATCCGTTGAAGAACTTTCAGAGGTCATCAGACTGCTACCACAAACAGTCATGACCTTGATTTTCCACATATACTGCAGCCAAGAGCTGTATCAGTCAACAGAACAGATCCACACTGCGATCACGCAGATGAGCGGGATCTTCCCCAACTCCGCCTTTCTCCAGACGCAAAGAGCGCTATTACACTATCACGCAAAGGACTTCGACGAAGCAGACAATTTATTCACCGACCTCTTATCCACCCACCCTTACCGCCTGGACTCACTGGACACATACTCCAACATCCTCTACGTAATGGACTCACGGCCCAAACTAGCCTACCTCGCCTCCGTCGCGTCCGCCACCGACAAATTCCGCCCCGAAACCTGCTGCATCATCGGGAACCACTACTCGCTCTCCTCCTCGCACGAAAAAGCCGTCATCTACTTCCGGCGCGCGCTAGCCCTCGACCGCACCTTCCTCTCCGCCTGGACCCTCATGGGCCACGAGTACATCGAGCTCAAGAACACGCACGCGGCCATCGAAAGCTACCGCCGCGCCATCGACGCAAACAGAAAGGACTACCGCGCCTGGTACGGTCTGGGCCAGGGCTACGAAATCATGGACATGCACTCCTACGCCATCTTCTACTACCAGCGCGCCGCCGCGCTGCAGCCCTGGGACCCGAAGATGTGGATGGCGCTCGCGAACGCGCTCGCGCATTGCGGGAAGTCGGCGAATGCTATCAGGGCGTACAAACGCGCGCTGGGCGCGGGAAGCTATGTCGAGAGTGGGAGCAGCTTCGCGTCGTCGCAGAGCTCGGATCCGTTGGCGGGCGCGGTCGGCGGGGCCCTGGATCCGGAGATTCTGTATCAGATTGCGCTGCTGTATGAGAGGGAGAATGATCTGCAGGAGGCGGCGGCGTATATGGAACTTACGCTTGCGCAGGAGGAGGGGCCGGATGGTGAGGATCTGCCGCCGGGGGCGCAGTCGAGTGCTGGGGTCGGCGTCACGCAGACGACGAGTAAGGCGCGGATGTGGCTGGCGAAGTGGTGTTTCCATAACCGCGAATGGCAGCGAGCTACGGAGCTCGCGAATGAGCTGTGTCAGGATGGGGTGGAGGTTGAAGAGGCGAAGGCGCTGGTTAGGGATGTGAGGGCTAGGCTTGGCGCGGAGGGGAATGCCATAGGGAGGGAACATGTGGCTTGATTGACTCGGTCATTGCTCGTTACGTATATGTACAATGCTACAAGATGATGAGCGCACCTCATCCTCAACGCCGTTCGCCATGCGAGAATAGCAGGGGTGTGCCACTTCAGATGCTGTATGGAGCTGACAGTCCCTTAGTCCATGCCAACATATTTGAACCAGTTGGGCCTGCAGTCTTCCTTATTCAACCACGCTTCGCCATCTGTGAAGCGACCAGTGACACAGCCCTTACACTTGCCCGAGTTGGGGCAATTGAAGAAGGGAATGTGTTGGTACCCAATATCACGGAACCTAGACTTGAGTCAGTATGACCGCCAATGACTAGAGTGGAACCATCACTTACCAGTGAACCTTGCTCTTGTCCTCAAACAGACCCAACGCGATACTGTGCACAGGAGCATCACCCCATCTCTCATAGAAGAAACCGCCAGCCCTGTCCAGATGATCAAAGTAATCCTCATAAGCCTTGCTTCTCCAGAAATTCATATCCGCAATCTCAAAGTTACTCCAGAAATGGCACGTGCTGTAGCCGTTCGCCTTGAAGTTGTGGTCCGGTCTCCTATCCTTGTCTTTCAACCACTCGATCGCGTTGTTCTCCGCCAAATGGCCCTTGTGCCCTGCAATGAACTTCATCGTCTCTGGCCATAGTGTGGAGATGGATTGGGGCGAGTCGTACAGGTTGATGGTGAAGCCGTATGTTTTGTTGTGGTCCTCCATGTATCGGAAGACGTCGTAGTCCACGTCGCAGAAGAAGTGTACCTTTGGTTCTACGCGCCAGTAGTATCTGTATTCCGCAAGAGCCGGGTGTTTGTAGAAAAGCCCGCTGTTCCACCGGCACATCTGGTGGTAGCTTAGCATGTGCGCATACTGCACGTCCTGCTCTTGGAGAATGTTCGCGCTCTCGACGAAGAGATCGTGGTTGATCCAGCTCGGTACTTCCCAGTGCTCTTTAGGGATCTCGTGGTAGTATACTTTGGCTTTCGTGGCGGCGGAGGTGGCTTTCTTGAACTCCTCGGTGAAGGGAACGTCGTTGAAGAACATCCAGGGGTAATTGAACTTATGGTTCCATGTCCGCTCGAGGTCGTGCATGGATTGGAGAATTCCACTGAGCTCTTCATTGCGGACGAGCGATAGGAGGGTCGCGTTGATGCGATTCGAGTTCGGGTTGTCGGGGTCGTAGTTATTAGCCTCGACTCTGTGTAGGGGCTCGGGTGGCTCTCCGGTCGCTGAAGTTGCCCTGTTAGTGCTGTGTAAGGCCGCACCAGATATCAAGCCGAGTCTTACCATCGAGATTTGGATCCCTAATCATATCATCCAAACTCCCATCGTTGTCTGGCCCCTTGATCTGTCCCGGAGCTCGAAAGATCTGTACCACGAGGTATACAAAGATGAGCATGGTAACGCCGGCGAGGGCGCGTACCGACTTAGGTAGGGCCATGTTGTAGGATGCGGAGTTGCTGAGCGCGCATCAGTGGTGCTTGCAACTCCTCTGGCGCATTAGTTTCGAATATGCTGTATAGCGTATTGCGCGGCCGCGATTCTTTGACAGATTGCTGATGACGCCGCCTTGCTTCCTCGAAATGGCGTTGCCAAGATTGAAGCTGCAGCGGGCCGGAGAACGTGAAGGTGAAGCGAGCCGTGTCAGGGTCAAACGCGACCTTTCCGCTTCTGGAACACGCGTTGTCGCTATACAGTGCTTCGTGACCACCACCACGAACCTGAATGATCGAGGACCATTGTAGAGGTGGATGTTGAAATAAATGGCTATGTTACGATGATACTGCTGTCATCATGGCACATTCTGCAAAGATCACTGCGCTTGCAGATGGACTTGTCCAAAGCGTCACCGGCTTGAAGCAGGAGGTAAAGCTCCCCATAATTCTTGCCATCTCATTCCGCATTGCTAATCACATGTCCAGCAAGACGGCAGAACCTTCAAGCAGTGCAGGGACAATGCTGTCAGAGGCCTTAAAGCACAGCAGTATGCTCGAACCAATCAATTCGACGTGCAATCTCGGCTCGAAGGGCTTGAGGAGAAGTTCAGAGTCCTCAACAATGAGCCTCTAGCAGATGCACTTAAGGAACGACTAGACGAGCTCTCAAACATTTCATCTCGCTGGAAGCCCGAAATACTATCACTTTTCCTGGAGTTATCAGACCGACCGCTGGAGAAGACAAGGCTGTCCGACCTAAGGGGCGAGGAACTAACTCCAGAGGAACCAGCATTGACTTGGGCCGAGATCATAGCCGACGATCTTTTGAACGAAGAGGGTGTTTGGGATGAAGTGGACTTTCACCACTCTTCATCCGAAGATGAGGGAAGCTATAGTGGCGCTTCTTTTCAGGAGCATACCACGTCTACGCAGGCCTCATCTATCGTTGAGGAGGATCTGAGCGTTATTGCACGCTCTTTTGTGGTAGCTGTAATCGACACACCACTTGCCGATGTCAGATCTGCCCAGCAATCTCTGGACGCATTGGATAAACGCCCGACTACCACGTCAGATGAACCAAAGCCTACAACAATCACTGAGCTGCAAGCCATCCGAGAAACATTACTCATGCTTCATGGTCTTCCAACCAGGCTTTTCTTCGCAGAGAGTCACGATCTAATCCACCTCCGGCGTGAATGCACAATCACCGGAGTGGGGCAGAGCACATGGGAGACTGCAGCGCATGATGTCGCTGCCATAGGTTCTAGAGTCGGCATGCTCAGGAGATGGATCAATCGAGGCAAGCGTTCCAGGCTGATTCAAAGATGCCAAGCAGCGGTCCAGCAAAGTATTCGAGCGTTCGACAAGGAAATCTCTCGCATTGAGCAACGCTACGTTGATCCATCTTGCGACACCGTGGTCAGTCTCATACAAGTTATTGGAGAGATAGACGTCATTTCTCGACCCTTGCTTGAGTTGGCGCGAGTCATCTCGGAGGTTGATCAGGATAGGGACAGTCGGCCGTGGCAACTGCTTGATGCATTCTTTCAAGAAACTTGCAAGCAGCAGTTGGTCGGCCATTATGAGCTCTTCGACTTCTTCCGTCGCCTATTCTTCGACTGCCTTGAGGTATACGTCAAGCCAGTACATGTATGGTTGACGGAGGGTGAGGTTGCAGATCACGATGACAGTTTCTTCGTCGCCTCTAGCAAAGAAGATGTCGGCCTCAGCTCCGTCTGGCACGATCGCTACCGTCTTCGCCACATCTCAAGCGATGCCGTCGATGCTCCTTCATTCATGCAGACAATTGCGCAGCGTATCTTTTCAGCCGGCAAAAGCGTCATGTTCCTGAAAGCATTGGGACGCTATAAATCATCGGAGACTCGTGGCTTCACCATGCCGGCAACATGGGCATCCCTTACTATCAGCGATGGCCTATCAGATGGCGGTCTGCTGCCGTTTGCAGAGGCCTTCCAAATGTCATTTGAGGAATGGGTCGACAGTCTCCACAGCGAGCGAGCAGATTCGCTGCGAACGGTGATCTTATCTGGCTGCGGTCTGGAAAAGCTGATCAATTGTCTCAGCCATCTATACCTGGCACAGAACGGTGCGGTCTTCCAGATGTTCGCAGATGGATTTTTCAAACGCATAGACCGGAAGACTAGCCATTGGAACGACCGCTTTGTCCTTTCCGAGCTTGCGCAAAATACTTTCGGCACCTTACCCGGTCTTCAGTCATCTTCTATCTCGGCTCGACTGCTGAGTAGCGGATCGGGGGGAGACGGTCGGAGCACAATGGATCTACTGGGAAGGATCGTTCTTGAGTATCCGGTAAGAAGACCATACTCCATGTGATGATCAAACTAACAGCTTTCAGACCCCCCATTCTCTCCAGAACATCACTCGGGAGACATCGCCAAAGGCATGCCGGAACGCTTTCACTCTCCTTCTCCAGGTGCATCGCGCAAAATATGTGCTGTCCCAACAGATCCTGAACCAGCCTCCCTCCCTGGGAAGTAAAGATCACAGAATAGCGCAAGCGCTTGCTCTCCGTCAACGATTAGTGAGCTTTGTGGACGCCCTGTACGGATATGTTGCCGAGACGGCTTCACGTTGCATCAACGAAGTAAAAGACAGTCTGTCCAAAGCCGCCGACACCGATGAAATGGCTGCTGCTTATGCCGTCTTCACCGACGATCTAAGCAACAGAATTCTGCTCACCGACAACCTTAAACCAATGCTGGATGCCTTGGTCTCTGTTCTCGAAGTCTGTGAGCTTCAGGCCGCAGCATGGGCGAAGCTTCAGCCTCCAGCTACATCTGGGTCGGGCAACTCACAGCCACAATCTCTACGCACCCGACACCGTCTCGACGACGAAGACGAGGAAGACGCCAGAGCTGGCAATCTCGAGAGTGATGAGCAATATCCACAACAGCAGCAACAACGCAGCTTGGCAGAGCTGCGCTCGGACTATGATCGTCAAGTATCCTTTGCCATTGCTGGTTTACGCAGTGTCAGTAGAGCAGGCGGTGAGCAGAGTTGGACCATGCTCGCGGAACGGCTGAAGTGGTGCACGAGGTCACCAAATGATTGAACGACAGTGTCGATATTTGACCAACCGTCGTCAAGCGTCTCCAACCCTAAGCATTCTGCGTCACGCCCTTCGAACAGCTTCGCGATCGGGCCCTATCATGGGCGCGAGGCCCGCTTCTATCATAGATGCTACTCCGCACTTTTTCTACCCTTGGTTGGTTACACTACACACCTTCAGCTGGCATATTTGTCTCGGAAGTGTAGTAGCCGACCCAAGGCTTGGGTTCCGAGAGTTGCAATAGACGCTTGCCCACGGACCTTCCGAGAAGTGCACTTCCAAGTCTGCGGTCCTTACTGGGTTGGAAGACCACCGTCAAGGTCCGCCGCAGTCGGACTCTACATGAGCCGATGAGAGTTGCGTACGAATGTCACCGTCAGATTATTTAGTGTGTCTTACAAAGTCTTACACAGTCATGGTTTTCAAGCCCTGCTTAAGGTCACATGGCCGTGCTGTGGAGGAAGTCAGTACAGTAATGAGAAAGGTCGAACTTTGAGCGTGCATTCATGCCCATTGAGCATGTACAGCTATAACGTGCTGGAAGCAGAGCTATTTGAAGTAGACAAGGTGGAAAACAAGCTCATTGATACCTTTCGTGGTGTATCCCCATATTCCGTTCCGCTCTTCCGTCTGCATTTTTCCGTGGAAAGTAAAGTTATTGATACCCTTTGTGGTCTGTCCCCATGTTCCATTTCGCTCTTCCGCGTTTGCACTTTTCGTGCGCCAACTCTCCGGTGTGGCCAGTTGCAAAACAATCAGAACCTGGTAGTGTAGGGTGGTGACCATGTCATCGCTGCAGGAGGCGCTTGAGGTCCTCCGATAAGCCGCCCTTCATCGTCATGAAGTTGGAAATACCGTGCACGATCTTGGGAATACCGTACACGATCGGCGCTACTAACCGTGTCCCTGGCCGGGCTCAGTGTGTCAACCAACTTGTGCAAGGCTACCAAGGTCTGTAAGTCAAGCACACTTCCCTGATGGTGGCCACAATGCCTTCGAAGGTACTTCTCCATCGCCCGAGCCCTTTGTTCCATAGCATACAGAATCGTGACCATTCTTCTCGTATCGTATTCCTCGTATTCCCACGATTCGCACGAGTTGACTTGCGCCGTCCACTCGGGCTCAGCTCCCTTCGAGCTGCTCTGCAAACTATATTCGAGGAGCTCAGCTCCATTGTCGATTTGAAAAATCTTGACCATAGGCACTCCCACATCACCGAGCATGTGCAGCCAAGAAACTTGATGAATTCGGTCCCGCGTGAATGACATAGGGTCCAATTCGAAGATGAACTGATTGCTTCCGAGAAAGACGGGGAGAGTCTCCACGCGCATCTGCCGGCTCACTTGACAGAGGGGTGGGATATCTTCCGTGGTGTTGGAGACATAAATCTGCTTGTTGGTACGGAAAGAGAGAGCGTAGATTTTGTTTCGAATCTCTGCTGGCAGGTCGGAGAACATCTTGGGGTTGGGCAAGGTCGATGTCGCCATAGTTGGAAGATCGGTGCGGTTTTGTCTTGCCTATTGCATGTCAGGTCCGCGTGACTCAAACGAGAGATATAGGCGTGTACGTACGCGAAAGGCGAACGAAGTGCTATGGCGCTTGCACGAGTGGTCTTCGAATGTTATAAATTGATGATATGTGGCAAGGATCTAGTAAAGAGATGGTTGATGTGAGTCTGGGGCGCTAATAGCACTACAGTGAAATATATTCATTACCTCACTTGAGTGAAGCTTGACCAGAGCCAAGTGAACATCAGTCAAGAATGTCTTGACCACTGACTTTCCATTCACCGTTCACCTCTTCTGCGCCAAGCGTCCCGAGCTCCTTCCCCTCTTGATCAAACAATGTGAAGCCGGTCTCCGCGTCTGGCTCGAACAACTTGACCTCAACATCCTGCCTCCAATCCCACACCGTTCTCTTCTCACCCTCCTTCCCCAGCACTAAAAGCGTCCCCTGCCTGACATAGATCGGTAATGTCGTGAACCCATGCGTCTCCTTCACCCACTTCGGCCCCTCTATCGCCTTCCCATCCCACCAACTCGTCCATTTTCCAGTGGGCAGATAAAACTCAACCTCACCACTCTGATCAAACACCGGCGCCACCAATATCCGGCTGCCGAGCATAAACTGCGTATCGCACGACCACGCCGTCCTATCCTCCGGGAACTCCAGCGCCATAGCCCGAACACTAACAGGCCACCCATGCTTGATCGCCTGCTGCGACTCACTCCACAGATACGGCATAAGCCTACACTTCAACTGTGCGAACTTCCTCAACACCGCACTACAGCCTTCCTCGCTCTGATCATCATCATCCACCAGCCACGGCACCCGATAGCTGTTACTCCCATGCAACCTGCTATGGCTACAGAGCAGCCCAAACTGCACCCAGCGCTTGTACACCGCGGCATCCGGCGTGCCTTCGAAACCGCCAATGTCCACAGACCAGAACGCATAGCCGCACAGCCCGAGACTGAGTCCACCACGCAACGACTCCGCCATGGCTTCGAACGTAGACTCGCAGTCGCCGCCCCACTGCAGCGGGAATCGCTGGGTCCCAGCCGTTGCTGAGCGGGCGAAGAGCACGGCTTGGTCGGCGCCGTACCGGGCCTGCAGGGCCTCGTAGACGAGCTTGTTGTATATGAACGCGTAGTAATTGTGCATCTTTCCCGGATCGACAGAAGTGTCATGCCATTGCACATCCCTCGACGGCACCCTCTCGCCGAAATCCGTCTTTAGAGCATCGACGCCGATATCGAAGAGTTTGTTCAGACACGCCACATACCAGTCGCAGGCGGCCGGGTTCGTGAAGTCGATGAGTCCCATGCCCGCTTGCCAGAGGTCCCATTGGAAGATGTCGCCGTTCTTGCGCCGGAGGAGGTACCCTTTTGAGGCTGCTTCGGCGAAGACGGGGGATCGTTGGCCTAGGTACGGGTTTATCCAGACGCAGACTTTGCTGATTAGACCGGAGGCTTTGAAGCGGGCGATGGAGGACTTGGGGTCTGGGAAGCTCTTTGTGTCGAAGATGAAGTCGCACCAGTGGAAGGCGCGGAGCCAAAAACAGTCCTGATATTTGTCAGTTGGCGGACTCAGATCAGGAAGATGGGTCGCTTACGTAGTGGAAGACTTCGAGTGGAATATCTCGCTCTTTCATACCCTCCAAAAAGCTACTGACAGTCTTGTCGTCATATTCAGTCGTGAAAGATGTAGTCAGCCACAAGCCTGAACTAGTTAATACCGGTTGAGATAACGTTTTTAACAGACTCACCGAAGCTCCAAGGAGGCACCTTCCCAGGCCTACCGGTCAAGATAGTATACTTATCAAGCACTTCCTTCGGCGACGGTCCATAGATGATATACCACTTCAACCTCTGCCCCTCAACACTAGTCTGCACCCTGCAGCACCGCTCACTACCAATCTCGAGTTCGACTCTCTCCGGCGCGTCGATGAAGATACCATAACCGCGGTTACTGAGCCAGAACGGAACGTTCTTGTACGCCTGCTCACTCGAGGTACCTCCGTCCGCGTTCCAGAGACTGACAGATTGGCCTACTTTGTTGAGCGCGCCGAAGCGCTCGCCCAGGCCGTAGACTTGTTCGCCTACGCCGAGCGTGGTCTGTGTGAGGACGTAATGGTGGATCTCACGCATGTCGGATGTTTGCATCGGGCTGCTGGTAGCTGGATCGTAGGCCAATGCCACGCTGCGGTTGAGTAGGGAGGTGAGTTTGTGCTTGCCGTCGGTGCTGTGGAATCTGATGTCGAAGGTGTGTGGTTCGGAAGTGATAGCAGCTGATATGGCTCCGGAAGATAATGTAGTTCCTGAACTAGACTTCTGCAGCTTGGCCTCCACTGATGGCTCACCACCCGGAAAGAGTTCGAAATGGGGAGGCTTATTCAGAGCACCGTGCCAGTGGGTGACTTCGACAGAGATGATACCATCCGTGACTGCTTCTATATCCTACCACCTTGTAAGACAACGAATCTGGCCAGATTAGGTATGATGGCACATACTATAGTGAGTGTCGGCCTGTTCAGAGTATCTCCTCTTGAGCGGATCTGCATCGTCGGGCAGAGCAGACTGAGCTTCTTGCCATCACTCGACTCGTCGATGGAATATATCTCTTCCGCATATTCCACTCGCTTGCCCTCAGCGACAAGCCACATGCCTTCAAAGGCATCAATTTGGAGAACATCATGAGTCTACTTGGGCAAGACCTACCATCTCGGAACTTCATCTTGGCGTCGGCGCCAGCTGTGTATAAGGAGACGATGGCGACCACTTGACGTACGGAATGAATTCGGAAAATTGATGATAAGTAAACAGAATAGAAGGAATACTTGAATACTTACCGGGTTCTTTGTTTTATTGCTTTCTGTTCGCGCAGAGGCGCCTCTAACCTCATACATCACGGAGGGGTAATGGCGGGGGATCGCTCACGGAGAATCTTTGACCGAGCATTACTCGCGCAACCGTCTCTCACCAAGTCAAGTAAGATCCGACAGTCCATATACCAAGTCAAATGGTCGGTTGCAAGAATACTTGTATTTTGGAGATAGAGAAGAACTTGAAGCGATTCATTCTACGAGGCAGACAAACGCCGCAAGGCGAACGCACATTCCACCTATGATACACCTGTAAATTTACGGCAGGACTGGGGATGCAAGCATATGGTAAACACTTTTTCCATAGGAGATAGCTATAAGAGAACGGCGCTACGACCAGACTCTGTATAACACAGGCGAACCAAGCAGCAACAAAACGACAACTTTTTCCTCCACAACAATCGCTTCGCAAAACGCCAGGACTCGCTCGACTAATGCCAACACAACTCATGCCACGCGAATTCGTCGCAAAAAGCCTGAAGGCTCGACGAGTTGAAATCCGACGAGTTGAAGTTGTCGACCCCACGGACAACCACTCCACTTTCAGCCCTCTTCCCCGTCACCATGCCCACGAACCCTTCCATCTCTCGCCAGGCCTGGACCGCAAACCGAGTCAGCGTGTCCTTGGAGAGCAGATCCCGATTCAGCTCTTCTGACGCCTGGGCAATCTGGGTCGGGGACGTCAAGTCGACCGATTCGTGCCTGAATCTCGCCTTGGAGGCAACGGCGACATTACCCTCGGACCTCTCACCAGCCGCGTCTCGCTCAACCACCGCGCGCTCGCTTTGGTTCGGTCGTATAAATTCCGCACCGGGCCTGCGATCCTCGGGGTTACCGCCCCAAGTATTCACAGGATGCGGACCGCGCTCGCCGTTCCAGATGCCCTCGCATTCCTTGACCTTCGCGGCCTCGACATCGATTTTCCAGGGGCTCTTGTGGTCGCCGACGACGTTGTAGAGCGAGTCCGGGCTCATGTCGATGTAGCCTTTGCCCTTGATCGAGGAGTCGATGACGAGCATGTACTCGCACTTCTCGGGGCCGCAGACGGACAGGCAGCTGCCGCAGTCGCCGGCCTCGTTGTTGGGACCGCCGCGCCACATTTCGCCGTATCCGACGATCCTCTTATGGTCGAGACTGAGCCACCAGCCTTCGCAGGCGGGTGCTGAGCCACCGTATTGGGGCGCGTGGTAGTCGGGATGCGAGTTCAGGAAGACGGTGACGGGGTCCCGGATCATGGTACGGCGGGTGAGGTCGCCAACCTCGGTGGCATTCTCCACGATCAGGTGCGTGAAGTTGCGAGCCACGGGACTCGCGATGGTGAGGGTGAGGAGGGTGGTCAGGAAGAGGAGAAACATGGTCGGCTTCTCGGAAGTGGTCAAGGTAAAGGTCAAGGTAAAGTCGCTGTCTCAGCAAGTATGTGTCTGTGGTTGTCTTGTATGACTTGTTATGTGTCTAGTTCTGGTATACAAGGTAGTCAAGAGGAGGTCTGCTTGGAAAAAATGCAAGAGCGGGATGCGGGCCTCTTATACTACCTGCGGTATCCTAACTTCCTCGCCATATTCAGCACCTCGAGTCTATCTTGCATTCCCATATGGTGTGGTCAGCAGTCGTAGCCTGAGGCAGAGAACTCAAAATTTCCATACCGCAAAGTCTAAAGTAACAAAGTCTAAAGCTTACTCTTACCAATCCCCCATACCTGTGCCTCGGGATTGTTGACGTTCTCACCTACCCGACCATGCTCGCTCGTCGCTTCGGCATTCGTATCTGGCATCTTCTTGCCTGCAATTTCTTGCTGAGGTACTTCGTCGGTTATGAGCGACGTAGCTTTGCTAAGTGTTTCGACCGCTTCCCGCTCAATACGCTTTACTAGTTCGTCGCACGTGGGAATATCATGGATCAAGCCGATGACCTGGCCAGCTGTCCAGACCTGTAATCATGTCAGCATTCAACGTACCCATCTTCTACCATCGGCGAGCTCACCCCATAGTCCTTATCCCCGTTCAGGAAAACCTGGCGTCCTCTCTTCCCGCTAACGAACGGCGCCACTTCCTCAAACTTGCCCGTGGTGCTCTCCCTCTCCACCTTTACCGCCTCCGTCGCGACTTTATTCCTGAATAGCCTGCTCGTATTTTTCCATCGTCTAAGCACCAACTCCGTATCCGTCTCCTGCGCTTGCACAATTGCCTCCTTGATCTTTTGGTGGATTGGCGCCTCGGCCGTACACATGAACCTTGTCCCCATATTGATACCCTCGGCGCCCAAGCTCAGCGCGGCCGCCAGCCCCTGACCGTCCGCGAACCCTCCACTTGCTATGAACGGGACCCCGAGTGTCTGACGCGCTTTGCTCAGCAGGATAAAGTTCGTGATGTCTGACTCTCCCACATGACCCGCGCACTCGAACCCATCTATAGAAAGGAAATCCACTCCAAGCTTTACGGCACTTTGCGCGTGACGGATGGTGGTGCACTTGTGTAGGATGATACAAGGAGGATTGGCGGCTTTGAGTTGCTTGATGACAGGACCAGGTGAGTTACCGGCAGTCTCGACGATGCGGATGCCTTCTTCAAGGATCACGCGGGCGTAGGCGGGGTAATCTGGTGGGTGAAGGGCTGGGAGGAGAGTCAGGTTTACGCCGAAAGGCTTGTCGGTCATGGAGCGGCATCTGCGGATTTCTTTGCGGAGGTCTTCAGGTGTGGGTTGTGTTAGGGCAGTGAGCTGTGACTTTGCTTAGTACATGGCCTCTTTCGTCGGACCAGAGTATAGACTGTACGATTCCTAGTCCACCCGCGTTGCTGACAGCGCTGGCAAGCTCGGCGTATCCCACCCATTGCATGCCACCTTGGACGACGGGTACTAGAGTTATGGTCAGGAATGTACCAACCAGGGTATTGTCATCTCTGGTCACCTTTGATTCCCAAGGCACGTGTGAGAGCCGTGTTGAAAGGCATCGTTCGTTGTTCCGAAGTGTCTAGTCTATATGTCTACGGGAATAGCTGCAGAAGTCCGGGCGACCTGAGAGAGAAGACTGGGATAGACGGAAGAACAGATAAAACAGTATGGATATCAGATCTGAAGGCGACTGCAGAACAGCGGCGTAGTGATATTGTACTGGCATGGCGCGTGACATGGGGCTCCGCGATTACTAGATGTTGCCGAGGCACGTTTGGGAGGAAAGCTGGGGAAGATGGGTGCTCGGACCCTTTCACGTGCATACGGGCGTACTATACACTCAGCCTTACTGTGCTAGGTACTCTCACTTTCCTACTCACGACTAATACACATACATATATGTGAGCATAGAGTGAGCAGACAGCGTCTATGCGCATTCGCCTGTCTGGCATAGCCTAGAATTGCCTCATAAACTCGACAATCAGCGCCCCTACGTCCTCCGGCGCTTCAACACACTGCCAATGCCCGACGCCTTTCAAGACCTCCATCTTCTTACTCTTCGTCCCTAACGCATTCATAATCTTCTCACAGCCGGCTAGCGGCGCGCTCTTATCCTCTTCACCAGCAATTATCAGTACCGGACACTCCACCTTCTCGTACTTGGGCGGCGCTTTCCACGCATCCGAGATGACCTTGCATAGACTGATATATGCCTCCGGTGCCGTACCCAGAATAAGTTCGCGAATGAAGGCGCGATGAATTGGCTGCGCCTCCGATCCTACCGCACTGAATGGTACAGTATCAGCCATCGTATCCATCCCTTTCTCCGCGACAGTGGCGATCCGCTGCTCGAACATCGGCGCGACATCCTTGGTTGGGAAGACCGGTCCAATAAGTACGATGCCAGTGATCCGACCAGGCCATTCGGCCGCAAGCTCTGGGCCTGTCATTCCGGACATGGAATGGCCGACATAGATCGCTTTCGGGATTGACAGGTTATCCATGAGATCGATCACATCTGCGGCGAGAGTGTGGACGGTCTGCTCGATGTAGCTGTAAGACGAGAGACCGCTGCCGGTTGTGTCTAGACAGATGCACCGGTAGCCCTGGCTGACCAGAGATGGTACGATAGCGGTGTAATAGTTGTTGCTTGAGCCGAGGCCATGGCCCTAATTGGAGTTAGCCATGCGCATATATATTTCGATCATAGTTCTCTAGTCCGCTGGTAAAGTGCTCTTGTACGTAGCCTGCAGTATAGTGCATAGCAGGAACGGACTCTGCAGGGCCGGGTAATCCAGTGCGGCTGTATTCTCCAAGACAAAATAAAGAGAGGATCGATATTTGAATCTGTTACCTACCATTACAATGGTCGCTTTCGCTTCGGCTCCATTCTCAGGTGCCCAGTCTTTGTAGTATAGACGCTTGTAGTTGACTTGGGTGAAGGGCATGTTGCTAAGGTCTGCGAATAATATGCAAAACACTCAACAAAGGGTATGCAATTGGATCTAGACTATTCTAGGAATCCTCGGGATGTACAACTGAATGGAATCTATACTTACGCCTGAAGGTTTACTGTAACAGATTGTACCTTACGCGGGCCCCTCACTCGACGTCACTTCCGAAATGGTACGGCTTCCGAACAGCCGGCGCGTCGCGCTTCCGAAAGGCGCCAAGCAGCCTCATCAACCACGAACATCATCTTGTTAAGAGTACATATACCTTATAGACTGAAAGTTGCAATTACCCAAGTGTCTTAATCGTATTGGGAGGAGTTGATCAGGTCGAAAGCTAATAGGTACGATAGCAAGGTCCGGTGGGCTGTCGACGATCCCTCCTAGATACCTTAGGTATCCATATATCACCAGGTACTTACTTCCCTACCTACCTTAGACATGCCTGCTTTGGTTGTTATAATGTTCTGCGAACCTATCGTTTCTTTTGCCCATTATGCCTGAGCAGTATCGACAACAGACTTATACCAATCAATTGCGCCATGCTGGTTGGTGGCGCTCATCTTTCGAGTTTCATGAGACGCCAAAGCTGTGCCTCATCAGGCAGCGGCATTGTTACATCGACGTCTAGACGTCTTGTAATCCTCTATAAGAGATATGTCTACCCCGCTCGTTGTATTTTATGGAGTTCCTTGGAATGCATTTCCTTGGACTGTGTTCACACATCCCAATACCCACGCATACTTGACACTCCCTCACTCTCGCACTTACTTGAACGTCTTTAAGAAGCCCTTTGCGACGCCGTAAAATGCCTTCACGGGGGTTGTATGCTGGACTTGTGGCCTGCTTTGTCCTCCTCAATCACTTCGCTTCCGCCATACCCGGCTTGTACAAGGATCAGCGTCCCTTGATAACCGCATCCAGTAGCTTGTACGAAAAGCCAGCAGCTCCTTACGTTGGCTTTGACCTTTCACTATCATATGGGTATGTACATATCCCTCCTATCAAGCCTTACACCCCCTTAACGACGCCAGCGTCGCTGCAATCCGGCACGCAAATGGAACGTACACAGACGTGGCATACGTCGACGCAATTCCAGAATACCAAGCAATGATTCGACTGAGTCTGCAATCATCGAAGCACAACCATCCTCCATATAACCCAAAAGCAGGCAATGACGAATGGAGCGACACACCTCGACAGTGGGTCCGGAAATGGCGGAAGAGGCTGGGCCTGCCTGCCTCTTACGAAGTTGGTCTGCTTAGCGACATGCTCACTGGCTTGCGCGATGAAGTGGAGCGCAGACTCGGTCATCAGATCGATACTGCGGTTGTTACGTGGCCGCGCTTAGTCGCTCTGTACGTGGAGGACATCAAGGACGTGTTTGAACACGTTGGCCTTAACAGCATCACGGTGTTCGAACACGAATGGTGAGCCATTAACTCCAGTTCCTTCTAAGATCCGATAGCAAATTAACAGCTTCCCAGGGGCGCAGCAATGGCTGCGCACGAGGTTCTTACCCAACGGCTAAGGCCTGGCGACCTGCGCGAGGTCCTCGTCACCATGCTTACCCGCTCTGCCTTTTACGTCTCAAACGATCTGTGTGATCAACCTTCCTACAGACGTATGTGGGGCAGCGATGATGAATACGAGTACAACTGGACCATTGACTTTAATCTTGGGCTCGATGCTCTTCATGACAACCCTGACGAGGCTTATTACTGGGAGGAGCTCCGCAAAAGGCTGATTGAAGGCGTGGGCAGGAGACATACCAAACACGATATCTACTATGCCATACTCATCGGCGAAAGCGCAGGCGATGAACGATTCGTGGCATTAGTGAAAGAAGTTGTTGGCGGCGTACAGGAGTGGACGCCGTCCTATCATCTGTCGGATCCGATATTGACTCCTGCTCGGGGTGCAGCGAGGTTCCATGAATTGTACGGTGGCGAGCATTGGGCGGAACCCGGAGCCTGATACCAAGTAGCACGTTTGGTCTTCACTACCACGCAACTAGGAGAGGCAAGAATATAATTTGATAAGCTTCTATAGCATTGATTTCCACGTATCTATTTCACCCATGTAGTATTCAAATAACCCTGACGCCACCCAGACCCTTCCATTTCACCATTTTCAAAGGTATATCCACAACTAACTAACCAACCCAGCGTCTGGCGCTCTTGAACATCCTGCTCCACGGGCCAAGCTCACCCCAAGTCTCAGCCTGATCCTTAGGGATGTAGCTTCCAACCTCCTTCAGGATGGTACGCTCCGGATGAGGCATCATGGCCAGACACCTTCCATCAGGGGTCCTGACACCGGTGATACCCTGTGGACTGCCGTTAGGGTTGTATGGGTACTTCTCCGTCGGCTTGAGGTAGTTGTCCACGTATCTAATGCTGACAAGACCCTCCTCCTGCAGGGCCTGCGGGGTCGCAGGGCCGGAAGCAGAGGTGTCGAAGGTCGCCTGACCCTCACCGTGGGCGGTGACGATGGGCAGGTAGGAGCCGTTCATGCCGTGCAAGAAGACGCTAGGGTTCTTGGACGGTGGGTCGACGACCTCGACCATGCAGACACGGGCCTCGTACTGCTCGCTCACGTTGCGCTCGAATGTTGGCCAGGTCTCAGCGCCGGGGATCAGCTCCGTCAGACGGGACAGGAATTGACAGCCGTTGCAGACACCGAGAGTGAAAGTGTCCTTGCGCTCGAAGAAGTCCTTGAACTCCTTGCGGGCGTCCTTGTGCAGGAGTACGGACTTGGCCCAACCTTGACCAGCGCCAAGAACGTCACCGTAGGAGAAACCACCGCAGGCGGCGAGACCGACGAAGGATGCGAGTGACACGCGGCCCGAGAGGATGTCGGTCATGTGCACGTCGATGGCTGCGAAGCCGGCGCTCTGGAAGCCGAAGGCCATTTCGGCTTGGCCGTTGACACCCTGTTCACGGAGGATAGCGACACGGGGGCGGGCGGTAAAGGCGGAGGAGATGGTGGAGGTGAGTGGGAGGATGTTGTCCTTGGGGTTGAAGGTAAGCTTGTACTGAAGACCTGGGTCGGCGTCATCGTTGATGTTGGCGACCTCAGCATCGGCGCAGGTTGGGTTGTCACGGAGGCGCTGCATCGCGCTGGAGGTGGCGTGCCAGTATTGTTGAAGTTTCTTGCGGGACTCGCGGTAGAAAGTCTCGGCCTTGTAGTGGAATGAGATGGTTTGCTTTGTCTTTTCTGGAACGCGGCCGATACGCTTGATCATGCCCGGTGGCGGACCGCAGCTAGCGAAGCAACGGTTGAATTCGATCTCGTCCTTCTTCCTAACCTGGAAGACGGCACCAAGCTCCTCGTTGAACAGGGCATCGATAACATCGGAAGTCTTGTCTGAAGCGGCAATGTCGTCAAGCAGGACTTCGAGGCCGCAGCGGCCTGCGAACATCATCTCGACAAGGGTAGTGAAGAGACCACCATCGGAACGATCATGGTAGGCAAGGACAATGCCGGATTCGTGCAGTTGCTCGACAGCATCGTAAAAGTCCTTGAGCACCTCCACGTCGTGAACGTCTGGAGCTTCGTTGCCGACTTGACCGAAGACTTGGGCAAGAGCAGAACCTCCCAAAGCCTTCTTGCCAGCAGCAAGGTCGACGAACAGAAGAACAGTCTCACCAACGTCTTCGAAGCGCTTCAGGGATGGAGTCCAAGTACGGCCGATCTGGTCGACAGGACCAAAGGCGGAGATGACAAGCGACAGAGGTGCAGTGACCTCCTGATCCTTGTTGCTCTTCTGGTCCTTCCACTTCATCTTCATGGACATGGAATCCTTACCGACTGGGATACTGATACCGAGCTGTGGGCACATCTCCATACCAATAGCCTCGACGGCTTCGTAGAGTGCCGCACCCTCACCTGGGTGGCTGCTAGCCGCCATCCAGTTAGCGGACAGGCGGATGCGCTCGAGGCGGCCCGTGATGCTGGCTGCAGCCAGGTTCATCAAAGACTCTGCGACAGCCATGCGGGCGGAGGCGGCTGGAGAAATGAGAGCCAGGGAAGGCCTCTCACCCATTGCCATAGCCTCTCCAGTCTTGACGCCCTGAAGGAGCGAGGTAGCAGTAACAGAAACGTCCGCAACAGGTACTTGCCATGGGCCAACCATCTGGTCACGGACTGTGAGACCACCGACTGTTCTGTCAGCGATAGTGATCAAGAAAGACTTCGAGCCGACAGATGGCAGGTTCATGACGCGCTTGACGGCCTCGCCGAAGACGTCCTTGGTCGACGTCTTTGGAAGGTAGGTGGTGAGGCTGCTGTCGAAAACTGGCAGCTTCAGCTTCCTCGAGTCCACGATCCTGGACATCTTTGGTGGCTTGCCGAACAGAATGGACATTGGAAGATCGATGGGCTTAGGGTATTGCTGGGACTCCCTGTCCATGAGGATAAGGCGCTTCTCCTCCTCGCTACCGCCAGTCGCCTCACCAACAACTGAGTATCCACAACGCTCACGCTTGCAGATCTTCTTGAACTCCTCGAGGCCCTCTGGAGAGACGGCCATCACGTAACGTTCCTGAGCCTCACAGCACCAGATCTGAAGTGGGCTCAGGCTCCTGTCAGCGCTGTGAACTTCGCGAAGCTCGAACTTCGCACCAAGACCAGCGTCGTGGACAATCTCTGGGAGAGCGTTCGAAAGACCACCAGCACCAACATCGTGAATGAGCTGAATCGGGTTCTGTGCGCCAAGGGAAGCGCAGGTGTTAATGACCTCTTGAGCTCTCCTTTGAACCTCAGCGTTTCCTCTCTGTACACTGGCAAAGTCCAGCTCGACGCTGCCCTCACCGGATTGCACACTAGAAGCTGCACCACCTCCCAGACCAATCAGCATAGCCGGGCCACCAAGTACAATGAGGTGTGCGCCGGGCTGCACGAGGTTTGGTGGCTTCAGCGCATGCTGTGGCCTGACAGTACCAACACCACCGGCGATCATGATCGGCTTGTGGTAACCTCTGATCTCGGTCTTGCCGTCTCCGATTGGTATTTCCTGAAGCATGGTCCTGAAGTATCCAGTTGTGCATGGTCTGCCGAACTCATTGTTGAATGCAGCACTACCGATTGGCGCCTCAAGCATGATGTCAAGTGGGCTTGCAATGTGCGCTGGTCTGCCGACATCAATCTCCCAAGGCTGCTCGTGACCAGGAATGTGAAGGTCGGAAACGTTGAAACCAGAGAGACCAGCCTTTGGCTTGGAGCCTCGGCCTACAGCACCCTCGTCACGAATCTCGCCACCGGAGCCAGTAGCGGCACCTGGGTAAGGCGACACTGCAGTTGGGTGGTTGTGAGTTTCCACCTTACCAAGGAAGTGTACAACTTCCTTGTTCTGCTTCCATTCTCCAGTAGCGTAGTCAGGTGCCCAGTAACTAGCCTGCTCACCCTCGAAGACAGCAGCGTTATCGCTGTAAGCGCTAACAACGTACTTGGGGTTCTGCTGGTGAGTGTTCCTGATCATCGAGAACAAGCTACGGGGCTTGCGCATGCCGTCGATGGTCCAGTCAGCGTTGAACTGCTTGTGTCTGCAGTGCTCGGAGTTGACCTGCGCGAACATGAACAGCTCAACATCCATAGGGGCGCGCTTGAGGTGGGTGGCGTATGCATCGACGAGGTAGTCGATTTCAGAAGCATCGAGCGCCAAGCCCAGTCTCCTGTTGGCGTCCTTGAGAGCTTCCTTTGGTGAGCTGCCTTCACCAGAAAGTTGCACTTCTTGCGCCAGAGCTGGCTCATGTTGCGCAAACATAACCTCAAGGTCAGGTGGCGAGGTGCTGATGCTCTGAGTCATGCGGTCGTAGAGAGCGTCTGACTCCGGAATAGAGTCCTTCTCTGGCGTCTTGTCGAAAGTGGCGGCAATGACCATGCCGCGCTCGATACGCTTGACCTGCTTGTCGAGACCGCAGACGTGCGCAATGCTGGTGGCCTTTGAGCTCCATGGCGAGATAGTACTTGGTCTTGGAGAGATGTAGTAAAGCTGAGTTTTATCGTCCCTAGGCTCTCCTTGGCGGGTGAAGGCGTCAAGAAGAGTTTGAAACAAGCGGTCCTGGGAGTTTGGACGGGTGCCATATTCCAACAGCTGGTCAAGGACCTTCTTGTGCTCGGAGGTGAGCTCCTCGAGAGGGGCGACATAATGCACCCAGATACCTCTGACTTCGGTGGCGCCGATGGCGGAAGCAATTCGGGCCAGCCTGAAATCAGAAAAGGCGGATGAACCTGGGAGGGCCAGGTAGCCGGATCCTTGGGAGGCTGCCATGATTGGTGATTTGGTTCAGAATTGTCTCCCACGCCGGTAGGCTGCGAGACACTATACTCCTACTACATTGTGAGCTTATGCCCGAGGCCGTAAAAGATCCAACAAAAGTTTAGAGTTTCAGGGTCCGAGGATCATCCGGGAGGGCTAGCCTAGTCTGGCGTGGCTTGGCAGCCATATCACGACGACAACTCTTCTAGAAAGCACACGTAAAAGCATGACAGCGTTTCAATCCCTATCTAGGGCCAGGACATGGGCGTGTGTCAGCGCCTGGCTTTGTGTCTATGATCTTGCTATGACATTGCACGAAGTTGGAGACGCGAGAACACTGCATCCACTCCGCAGCTGCACGGACCATCTGCTCGACGCAGGGCGCCCGGACAGGCCATAGTTGTACCATTCCCCGTACCTTCCCCAGGAACCGGAATCGGCTACCTAGTCTCCATCGCTCTCCTCTTCCTCTCCTTGCTCATCCTCGGAAGCATCTAGCTTGTCGCCCTCGGCATCGAAGTCGCTTCCCTCATATTCCTCGTCCTCATCCTCCCCTTCCTCTTTCGCACCCTGCGAACTCTGTTCCTGGCCCTTTTCGTCTGCAGATATGGCGCTGTACGCCGACCTCCTGGATCCATAGCCTGGCTGGACACTTCCGCCCTTTGCTCTGGCGGTCATGGAAAACTTTGCCATACCTCTGACCTCAGAAGCCAACTGGAGCACCTTCTCAGAAACTTCTCTGGCATCGAAGAGGCAGCCCGCCATTGTCTCCATGTTTATATCGTCCGGTATCGTCGCTATCTTCTTATATGCTTCTTCATTCGGAGATTCGCCTTTCAGCATTTCTCCGATCTTGTCACGCATGATGACTCGTGTTTTGGAGAGGGTGCCATTGCGGAACCAGCCCCAGGTGTGAACGTCACACTCCGGTTGGATATTTTCGGTGTGCAATATGTCATGCAGAAGCGGGTCTGTGATGTCGCAAAGTTGCCATGTCTTCCCGTTCGTAGTGATAGACTTGCCATCGAAGATGTGGCTTGGTTCTTGATCCTTCCGGTGTCGTTCACTTCTGAGCCATTTATTTTTACCGCTTGGTAGCTTCCTCTGCTCTTCGTTTATCTTGTCTTTGGACGTGAGTTGGAAGGCAAGAGTCTGGTAAAAACGATACTTTGGATCCTTTCGGGGGTCTATGCCGTACTGAACAAGCGCATCTTTCCACGGGCCAGATTTGAAACTGTACCCTACGTATTGAGTAGCATCTTTGAACATAGACTCGCTGCTCCAATCCGCCGAGTTCATAGCTACGCGGCGCGTTACTATCGGCCGCTTCTCTAAGAGAGTCTCCAAATTGTCCACAGCCTTCTTCAGGTACTTCTGGCCGAGTCCTGTTAAAGGCGGCAGTCCAGGAGGTGGAGACTTCGGGACCTCTTCGATATCCGCAGGGACCGCAACAATCAACCGTTTTCTTGGAGCTTGGCTGTTAAATGTCGTTTTGTTGCCTGATTCGTCCACAATAACAGAAATTGCGGGATTTTGCTGGTAGATGTAGTTCATGGGCTGTGGGTAATGGATGAAGGTTGGGGGTGCAATAATCCCGCTGTTTTCTGGGAAGCCTGCGCTGACATCCAAATCGAAGTTCTTGATAGTTGAACAAGATGGATTCAGGAGGTGGTTGGCGACACCGTTCATGATAGAGTGGTCGCGAGTCTTCATCTGGAAATCGGGCAGGGAGCGGAAGCGATGTGCTTCTCTTATCAAGCCCACAGGTTGGACTTTGTATTTAGCTTCATTGTCGCGCAGCCTCTGCAATAGCTGCTTGCCATCGAGCGGGCCTTGATGCTCAGCCTGCTGGTCATCGCTGTAATACTCGTACGGCTCGTCGGATCCGCGCTTGCGTTTACGCCCCGTCCTTCTGGGTATCGTGATTCGAAGCAATGCGTTTTGGACGGTGGTCTCACGTGATAGGTTTTTCTTCGCCAACGGATCATCTGGTCTTAGCGAAAGGCCAATAGGTATGCTTTGGCCTTTGGGCAGAAGAAACTGCAAGACATATGAGATAATGAGCCTAATGAAACAACCAAACTACCTACGTGCTTGATTTGATGCTCGCCGCCGAGTGTCTGCAGGCCTTTGTCGACGTTCTTCACGATGCAAGGATGGTCAACAACAACAACTCGCTGATCTGGCACGGCATACCAGCGGGCTGTTTGCTGGGATCGTGGCGCTACACTTGACGAGCTGTTGTGCACCTCATCATCTGAAATCTGAATCGCCATACCGCGTATGATGGAGATACTACTTCACCACCTCATACTGGACTTTGTATTGCTTGCCCAGAGCTATTGAAGACGTTGCTGACGTGTTGATTAGAGACGTACATGCAAATGTCGAGGTGGTGGTGAATGGCGAGATGCGACCGAAATCACCTGCAAGCTGTGGCTGAAACGGTCCCCGCAGCGGCTCTTGCCGTGCATCCCTAAACAACTCCCTCCATCACTGACCACGTCTGAAGCCGCACGTCTCCAACAGCTAGCAACACGGCACAGCCTGCCTATTTCGCCTCCTGCATTGCCTTATACGGCCTCCCTATTCTACCGCCTTTAGCCATTTCATGGACCTTGGAAGCCTGACGTCCTGTGAAGCCGCCAAGCCGTAACCGCAATTTTGGAGCAGCTGCCGCCATCACCTCCCTGAGCGCAACCACTCAAGCTGACTACCTCCGCATGCGAACGTCTTCGTGACAGAGTAATACCTGCCGGAACACCACACCACATTACACCTCACCGCCGTCCGCATTGAGCACTGTTGGAGCTATACAGGCACACCGGCTTCGGACCAAGCCGACCACTCCGCTGACCCATTGGGCTGGCCACAGGCCGTACCCTTCATCTGTTAGACGCGACCTACGCGTTATTCCATATCAAAGCCCACCATGAAGGGATTCAGGCAACGAGTGGTATGTAGCCCCCTTTCTATCTCTCTAAGAATCTGCGCCCGGCCTACGTCATGTCTTGAATGGAACGCTAACGTGCTCAGCACGAGCAGCTCGCAAGAGCCAAAGATTCAAATAAGATTACCAAGAAGAAGGGCGAGAACTCGTCCGGTACTGCCTCTCCGCATGGAGGTTCCTCGTCACAATCGCCGGCCAGCTCTGCCCAAGCTACACCTACCTCCTCCACAAGCAATCTCGCCGACACTAGGGGCAAACCTACCCCAGGAACAGATGGCTCGAGCAACAATCACAGCGGGTCCGCTCAGCCAGGTGCGCAAAACATGGGAGGACAACCACCACAACACCATCAATTCATGCCACAACCACCGCACCAAGGCCCGTCCAGCCCGGGCGCAAGTGGAGGTCAACAGCCTATGACACCTGGCCGTTACGGTCAGCCGATTGCGCCAAGCGTAGTCATCAGCCCGAGTGCTCCAGTGAGTACTCCATCACCAAAGACGAATCTTGACCTTTACTGACTGTATCCAGCACGTTCCCCCTCCTGGCGCCCAAGAGACTATGCCGCACGACCTCGCCCCACCCAAAGCTGGTCAAAAATCGCTTCTCTTCGACAGGTTGCAAACCACACCTAAAGACACTGTGCCCGAGGGTATTAGAACGCCTAAGCGGCAGCATTCGTCAAGATTCGACATATCAGACCAGAGACAGCGGGAATTGGAGAAACTTCCTGGCTTCCATGAGGTACCTCCAAACAGACGTCAGGAGCTTTTCATGCAAAAGTTGGATCAATGCAATATCATCTTCGACTTCAACGATGCAAGCGCAGACATGAAATCGAAAGAGATCAAACGATTAGCACTGCACGAATTGCTCGACTACGTCGCGCAAAACCGTCAGGTCATTTCGGAACCAATGTACCCGCGCGTGGTGGAGATGTTCAGCAAGAACTTGTTCCGCCCTATCCCACCTCCAATGAATCCCCAAGGTGAGGCCTTCGATCCAGAAGAAGATGAGCCTGTTCTGGAGGTTGCTTGGCCGCACATACAAGTTGTTTACGAGTTTTTCCTCCGCTTCATTGAAAGCCAGGACTTCAACACGAATTACGCCAAACAGTACATCGATCACCAATTCGTCCTTCAATTACTAGAGCTCTTCGACTCGGAGGACCCACGTGAACGCGATTTCCTCAAGACAACACTCCATCGGATATATGGCAAATTTCTCAATCTGAGATCATACATTCGCCGCTCCATAAACAATGTATTCTTCCAATTCATTTACGAGACAGAGCGCTTCAACGGAATCGCAGAACTGCTGGAGATACTCGGGTCGATCATCAACGGTTTCGCCTTGCCTTTGAAAGAAGAGCACAAGCTCTTTTTGACCCGTGTGCTAATACCAATGCACAAGGTCAAGAGCTTGAGCATGTACCACCCGCAGTTGGCGTACTGTATCGTACAGTTCCTGGAGAAAGATGCAGGGCTTACGGAAGAGGTAGTACGAAGCACACCGTTTCTTCGGATAAGTTCCCGCTAACCTGTCTCAGGTTGTCCTCGGACTCCTACGATACTGGCCAAAGACCAACAGCACCAAGGAAGTCATGTTCCTTAACGAGGTAGAGGATATTTTCGAAGTCATGGATCCAGCAGAATTTGCAAAGGTGCAAGAACCCTTGTTCAATCAGCTGGCCAAGTCTGTGGCAAGCCCTCATTTCCAGGTTTGTAATATCTCAGCAATCTCCGGACAATAGCTCACCACATGCAGGTCGCCGAGCGGGCTCTCTACTTCTGGAACAATGAGTACTTCTGCAACCTCGTCAGCGACAATGTTGACACCATACTACCCATCATGTTCGCTCCTCTTTATGAGAACTCTAAGGGTCACTGGAACAGGTACGTTCTTGATGAATCACTGTAGCCTGAAGTCAGGACTGACGTGCTACAGGACGATTCACGGCATGGTCTACAACGCTATGAAGCTTTTTATGGAGGTGAACCCACAGCTGTTCGACGACTGCTCGCACGAGTACACGGAGTCGCAGAACAACGCCGAGCAAAGGGCGCAAGCACGTCAAGCCAGATGGGACAAGATAGCCGAGATGGCTAAGGGAGTGCAGAACGGTACTGTGAAGCCTCCTCTCCCTACCAGCAGTCCTCACGGCTCGAAAGTCACCTCACCGCTACAAACCAATGACACAGATCCGCTGAGTCAGGAGAGTCAACGGAGACTTGAGCAACTGAAGCTCGGTGATGAAGGAACGAGCCCTACAGAAAGGAGACCGAAGGAGAACGAGAGGCAAGCTAGCTCGGTACGTTAATCAGTGCGAGCTCCCTCCTCCTAGCGAACTGGCCTGCCTGATCACGAGATGTCTCTCCTACGTACTATGAACAATGACCACACATCCCATCCATCTTGTCTCATCGCGGCATAGCATGTTCTTCATTTCTTCCTGCAGTTCTTTGTGAGCATCTCACCGTGTATCATTCAAGAGGAGTTGAAAGTATTCTTCTTTCTGCGCGCTGCAATTTTGTCTTCTTGCATTGCGTTGGTCTAACTTGGGTTCTTTGCGCATACTGCAGAAACGCCTTCATCTTCACGGCACTCATGGCAGTAGGACTGAAGGCCCGAAACAATACATTGTCGGCCGCTCTCACAGCGGACACGGTCGGCCTAGGAGCAACAGCCGGCCTTCTTCGAGCAGCGGCGGTACCTCAGGTGGCCGAGAAAGGAGCAATAGCGGCTCTGGTGGTACAGCCCATCATGCTGCAAGGGCATAATGTGTGAAGTATATGCGGGTCGGCGGGTGGCGGTGAAGAAATGGGCAGGTCAGGCGCTCCTGTACATGGAAGAGACCTGGTGGGCATCGATGACTCGACCTTATGGGAGCTTTCTGAAAACCATGGAGGACATGGGCTGTTGTTTTCTTTCATGTGCACGAAGAAGGAAAGGCCTGTTGGGATAGCTTGCAGATAGACCGGGGGCATGCTTTACGAGTGAGATGGCGTAACGGCAGTATAATAATGTGTTCAATTGTGTCTGAACTCCCACTTGACTGTGTCTCCCACACTGATTCCCATCAAGGCTCATGAAAGCCATGTTTGTATCACAATTATAGATGTAGGGTCCCTCTGACACCGCCCACGCAACCTGAAAAATGCCTGGCCAGCTCTTATGGTACCCGATTTAGCGTCCCTCTCCGCATCTCCGAATCGCAAGACAGCACTAAAGGGCCTGCGGACTACAGAATGTAGCATAACAGGCGCCAGCTGAACTGAACTGTCTATTGGATGCGTGAGAAGAGAAAGAGAAGGGAGACGCAGAGAAAGTTTGGAGATGAATGCGCTGGCGGGGTTTCTTCGGGCCGCTGAGGCTTGAGATGACGGTCGGGGCAGGCTGCGGTGGTGGACCCCGAGGGGATGCGCCAGCACATGCGGTTGGAGCTGGAGATGGTGATCGAAACATACAACTTCTTGTAATACCACAGCGATTTCCTTCCAACTACCTACACGCTTCCCTCCCTGTTCGACGCTTTGCTATGTCGCTTTGAGTCTGGCATCTTCTCTACCGCAACGACTCGCCACACGAAGATCTCCTAAGCTCAGCTCGTCACCCCTCCAAATACCATGGCCTCTGCGGTCTTCTTCTTGGACCTGAAGGGAAAGGTGCGCGCTTCAATAGAGATGAAGTCGGGTCCAAAGCTGATATCATGGTAGACCCTTCTGGCCCGCAATTACAGAGGAGACATTCCTATGAGCGCAGTCGAAAAGTTCCCAATCCTACTTAGTGAAGCAGAAGAAGAGAGCTCAGCTGTACCACCATGTTTTTCCGATGAAGGAATCAATGTACGTCCACAAATATAGAGGAGCCACCATCCTGCAGCCCTGCGATCTGGGTGGAGATGCACAAGGCTGTGGCCAGCTCCCGGGCTAATCACAGGATAAACAGTACCTCTATATCCGACACAACAACCTCTACCTCCTAGCCCTGACCAAACGCAACTCCAACGCAGCCGAGATCCTGCTCTTCCTCCACAAAATCGTCGAAGTCTTCACCGAGTACTTCAAAGAGCTGGAAGAGGAATCTATACGAGACAACTTCGTCATCATCTACGAGCTTCTAGACGAGATGATGGACTTCGGCTACCCTCAAACGACGGAAACCAAAATCCTCCAAGAATACATCACCCAAGAATCGCACAAGCTCGAAGTCCAGGCACGCCCGCCCATCGCCGTCACCAACGCCGTCTCGTGGCGAAGCGAAGGCATCCGCTACCGCAAGAACGAGGTATTCCTGGACGTCGTCGAGTCCCTCAACCTGCTCGTCTCCGCCTCAGGCAACGTCCTGCGTTCCGAGATCCTAGGCGCGATCAAGATGAAGTGCTACCTGTCCGGCATGCCCGAGCTCCGCCTCGGTCTCAACGACAAAGTCATGTTCGAGACCACAGGCCGCGCGACCCGCGGCAAGGCCGTCGAGATGGAGGACGTCAAATTCCACCAGTGCGTGCGACTGTCGCGGTTCGAGAACGACAGGACCATCTCTTTCATCCCGCCGGACGGCGAGTTCGAGCTCATGAGCTACCGCCTGAACACCCAGGTCAAGCCGCTCATCTGGGTCGAGTGCATTGTCGAGAATCACAGTGGGTCGCGTGTTGAGTATATGCTCAAGGCGAAGGCGCAGTTCAAGCGCCGCAGTACGGCGAACAATGTCGAGATCATCATTCCGGTCCCAGATGATGCGGATACGCCGAGGTTTAGGACGAATATCGGATCGGTGCATTATGCACCGGAGCAATCGGCTATCGTGTGGAAGATCAAGCAGTTTGGAGGTGGGAAGGAGTTCCTAATGCGTGCTGAGTTGGGATTGCCTAGTGTAAGAGGTGATGATGAGAAGGGTGGTGGTATGATGGGCGGATTCGGTGGTAGTATGGGAGGAGTGGGCGAGAGGGGCAAGGGCAAGAGGCCGATCAGTGTCAAGTTCGAGATCCCCTACTTCACGACGAGTGGCATTCAGGTCAGGTATCTCAAGATCATTGAGCCGAAGGTACGTTGCTTGCTTGATATGCTTCTAAGGGTGTTGATACTGACTTCAAATAGCTGCAATACCAGTCTTTGCCGTGGGTGCGGTATATCACGCAATCAGGCGACATCGCGGTACGGTTACCCGATGTGCAGTGATCGCAAATGCGTTCTGTGTACCATTGAAAGCGTTGTTCCAATTTTCGGCATTTGCAGGGCGTTGCGGTTGGGCTATGGCACGTTTGTAAAACTAGCGACCATAATGAGCATGTGAGGGAATGAAGACGTTTCTGAACTATGGGACGTAACAATACAAATACTTGGAAGTTCAGTTTGCTCATATCGTGGTTATGTCGTAAGTAAAAGCGCTGTCAACAGCTCAAGCTGATTGCCTTCTCAGGTATCTTGGCTTCGCTGGGAAGAGAATCTGATCTGCCTCGTAAGGAACCGAAATGCATACTGTAGGAAGCGGCGCTGAAGCCAATGTGCGTAGGAACGCAGGATCATTTCGGCCGTTGGGGCTGGACACCATCAGATTTCGAATAGCAACCGCAGCTGAGAGAACACGTAGCCAGTGTTTCAGCATGTTGGGAAAGTAGAAGAGAGTAGACTGTTGTTCGAAGGCCATTGGGTGGCATTGGTTGGGGAAAGTCAAGCAATTGACGCTGACCGTATAATGATATGTACTTGACGAGCCGCAGACGTCTGGTCCACAGCTGGCATCAGAAGGTCGTATAGCAAGTGACGGACTGTGCATCGTGATTCACTGCATTCGCATTCCACCACAACTTCCCCTCTCGAGTGCCGGAAGGTATGGTAGGTTAGTCGACGTTGCGTACACTCTGACGACTAAACCACGCTCATCTTCCCCTATAACGGCGTTAGCTCGGTGGGAGAATGCACTACGATCAACTTACACCCTTCTCCACGCTGCTGTCCATGGTTCCTCCAACGTGGCTCCTGGATGCACTGCAGAACCATTGCGTTGAGATGGTTCCGGTTGACAGAAAAGGCAAACAAAGCAAGCATGATCGGAATCTCGCCAGTCATTGCTCCACTCCAACTTCCTGGAGGACTTTGTGCGGTACGGGGCACTCTTGCGATTGAGTGGTACCCGTCCGGAAGGAGTTGGTTGACCCAGGCGTTCTGATCTGGATGTTGGAGGCGCAGCCTTTGGAAATTGCCCCCAACCGTAGCTGATGAGTACTGAACCCCCGTAGTAGGGTGAGTTTCCCATCTGAAGCGTAGCTCCATCCAATTGCGCCACTGTTCGTCATCCGAGTCATCATCATCGGAGTCATCGGGACCCTGTGTCTCAGGTTCGTCCTCGTCGTCACTGTGTCTCCCGTCGCCAACCTGGCCTGTTGTGGCATCAAATGTGGTGTAACGTATGATGCCGCGATTGTGGTAGAATGAATATTCCTTGTACGGAAAAGTGTTCGGAGGTCTTGTGTGGCCGGCCGGAACATTATACGAGGTGGTGCCCGTGGGTTGATATTGATACCATTGTCCCTCCTCCTCAATTACGTTCCAGCCATTCGCCTTTGGCGGGAGCCATCTTCCCGTGCGGCTCACGCATTGCCGCCTGTCGGGCTGGACTTCTTCAGCCATTTCGTCGATCTGGAAGTAGAAAGAGGGCTGTCTAATTCGTAAGTCGTGTCCTGTTTTCTACGGCTGGCTGAGTATCACTGACCGCTTGCGTCTGCACTGTGTTGGCTGCGGGGGTCCATGGATACTTCGCTGAAGACCGCATGTTTCCTTGTAAGTGTCTAGAACCAAGGTGTGTGTGGAATGAGCGAGTTGTGCCTCTGTGACCGAGAGTAATATCCTGAACAGCTGAAGATTAAGAGTATACCCAGACCCTGCTACTTGTACCCCAGACCGGTGAAGCAGTGGCCCAGTAGCAGCAAGCGCGCTGATAAGATGGCAGGGATGAACGCAACTACCGTGTTGCGGCATGTTGGAGGCAGCTTTTCGCGCTCACGGAGCCCATATACCGGGTGCTTCTCCTCCGATCGTCACCAGATGGAGACGATTCCTCGGGTAATCAGTACCGAGAAGTGCAGACTCTTCCAACAGCGTCGCAGTAGGGTTATGCTACTGCATGGCGCTGCCCTTAACTCCAGTGGCTTGCCCGACTTCCGTCCTGAGCTGCATATTCTTATGCTTCTCGTGAGTTGGACTCCACTTGAACGTCGATGGTCTTCATTCTTCCGGATCTCCAGCTAAGTGGTGTCCTGGCAAACAAGTAATGCTGCTTCCTCGGGTGGCATGAAAGGGGGCGGCTGCCATTGCGCTGGCGAGATCCAAGTTGGTTCAGCTTCTGGACCACAGCCGGCTCGTCTACCGCGTTGGCTGTCAACAGCCAGCATACCAGCGTCAGAAGCGTGCCGTTCGGTTGGAATCCATTGCTTGGCAAATCCATGTTCGAGGCCCGGACGTGTGATCTGAAAAGCTAGGCCGTCACATGATGCGGCTCTCGACAGAGGGAATGAGGCTCTGCAGTGCTGGAATGGTGGGTTGCATATAAGAGGGGCTCCCACGGCGAGCGATGCTCGATCGAATTATTGCAGGAAGGCGGGAGTCTGTCGCGTAATGCTGCGATATAATTCGTTGAAGCCTGAGATTCCAGTCAGCCACAATGCTTCCCACTATGAGGCTATCTTACCTTTGTAAAGAATTTAGGTATGTCTGATTTTCACAAAAAGATCTAAAGTGTGTCTTTTCGGGGTATAATATCGTTGAGCCTGTGCTCGATCAAAAGAGGAGGAAATCTCATCGCTTTAAAGTTGGCGATCTCTGCGGTCAAGCAGGCTGCCGGAGGCTGTGCCCCGCCGAAACGGGGCGAAGTTGCTGCACTGTAGAGGACGCCTAGCATCCGGGATTGCCTTATGGCCTCTTAATTTTGCGAACCACTTCGCTCAAGACAGCCTATGATTGGCCAGTCGCGGTACTTCGATCGGAGCTGACTTGTTGTTACAGGGTCACCACGTGCTCGGCTTCTGTGATGCTGAGGTCAGAGTGAGCTTAAGTCAGTATTGTTAAAAGGTGAGTATTGTTCCGAGTTCTGGTCCAACACCGTCCCAGAGGGAGAGACAGAGCCTTGCTTGGTCCGCCGGGGACCTTATATACCATTCGGTCAAAGCAAAAAAAGGCAACCAGGTGGGACGAGAGGCCCGGCACGAAAGATGCGCCCCTTTGCAGCACTAGCCTCGCAGAAGGACCAATAATGCATATTGGGCGTCCAGGCAAGGATGGCGCAGCATATTCCCAGATGTGGCAGCCGTTTCGACCGTCAACAAACCAGTCAGGGGGAATTGCGCCTAAGCCGAGCGTGATCAGGATGTACATAAGTCAACGATCGTTGATCGAGAGTAGTCCGCTCAGGTCCAGCATAGTAATGCATGATTACAGATCTGTATATCAGACCGACAGGACAGTACAGCTTTTGAGGGGAACCACCGAGAGGATATGAGATATGCGTAGCGTGGCAACAGCCAAGTGGGTGTTGACTTACGGGAAGGTATAGCCATGACTTTCCACCTCCAGTCCAAATTATGCACCAGGGGGTTGGAATCATCCGTGATGTCTCTCCGTACCTTACGATGAATCCTATAGAGAATTGGGCTGTGTTGTTGGTAGCGAAGATGAGATCTTCGTAGGTGAGAGCGGGGTTCATGCCGCACTACATTCGTTTCGAAGGCATGATTGCAGGTTGTGGCTTCGAATGGCAGCGCAGCCTGCTCATGATGTCGGCACACGTTGCAGTGGTGTCTAGTCGTCTGCGTAGACTTTGCTGACTGTGCTTCAGGTACGATTAGTAGAGCCAGAAGTCCAACTGACAGATGACCCCACTGGAGCAAGTCTCGAGTGCATGGCCCAGGACGAGATAGTTCAGCAGAGAACGAGGTTTCAAAGGCACATCACCATTCAAGTACCTACTCGACAAGCATGGACCACGTCATGCCACGGCCAGTTACGAGGCGCAGGCATGCGGTATGCCTGAGGCCAACCTTAGTACTCATGCCGAGTGGCTGCAACCTACGAGTCAGTCGCCGGAGGATTTGACCGCTTTGCTAAGCCCGGCAGAATGTTTCTAGATCGAAGGGGCCGTGATTGGAACATATGAATTTGATCTTCGAGGAATAAGTTGTGGCTGCTTGGCGAATTGACCCAAACGATATGAAAGCTACGGTGGAAGCCTCCGTTGGGTTAAGCGAGGGGCATCGGGGGCATAAAATTGCCCCAGCTGGATCCCGTCAAGGCGTACAGGGTGTTAAGGTAGGAATCGAACGGAAACTGTCGATCAGTCACCCATATGCCGAAGATGCTACGATGAACTTCCATTGTTTGTAGACATGTTCGTGACATCCGTAGCAATTAGCTGCGTGGATATGTGTGGTGGATGTGCCACAAAGAACATGGGATCAACAGCAGACTTGTAGACACGCAACGTATGACCAAAGAGTAAGAACAATGCCTTGTACCACCATAGACGAAATGGAAGGACCACTCAGAACGCCCCATGCAGCTTCCGGAATTCTGCCGCTGTCAGATCTAGAGGAGGCTTAGTACTAGCGTGGCGTCGTGAGCTGCGAACTTCTTGATACAGCAATTTTCTACGAACAAAGTGCAGCTCAGCTAACTCCTGTGGACCATTGCTATAAAGCTATAATCTACTGGCAAGAGATATAAGACCAGGGAAAATGGCGACAACAAAGCCGGTTCACACCATCGTGCTCGATACGGGTGCCATCATCCGCAACCAGCCCACAGTATCCACGCTTCTCGCGCAATCAGAAAATCTTGTGACGACGCCTGCAATTATCACTGAAATCAGAGATACTGCAACACGATCGAGGGTAGAAATCACTTTGAAGCCATTTCTTACTCTGAGGAATCCGAACCCGGCAAGCATCAAATTCGTTACAGACTTTGCACGGCGAACAGGAGACTTGGCAGTCCTGAGCAAACCTGATATTCAGATCATTGCACTTGCCTATGAGCTGGAATGCGAAAGGAATGGCGGTGACTGGAGATTACGGAAGGTGCCAGGTCAGAAGGGGTTGAATGGTTCGCCACCTGTTAGGGATCCTAAGCCGGAAGATGCAAGCCAAAATGAAAAATCTGAGTCCTTGCCGACAGATGCGCAGGCAGAAGACTCAGCGCCAACCGCATCTCAAGAAGAGGCTGTAACACCAGCAGTCTCCGAGCAAACGACCTCGGCCGCTACAGAAAACCAGGAGAGCCAAGCTCCGTCGGTAACGGCCAATGTAGAAGAAGTGCAAGCCAGCCTCGAAAACGTTACGATTACCGAGAACGCAGAAACTGAAGCTCCATCCGCAGAGGCTGCATCTGAGGACGATGAGGAGTCCGATAATGACTCTGAAGGGGGCTGGATCACTCCCTCAAACCTTCACAAACACCAAGCCAAGGACGCCAACACTGCCACGACCCAGACTCCGGAGCCCAAGACCATGCAAGTAGCGACTCTCACCACCGATTTTGCCATGCAAAACGTGATTCTCCAAATCAACCTCAACTTGCTCTCTCCCTCTATGCAGCGTGTCAAGCACCTCAAGACCTTCATTCTCCGCTGCCACGCCTGCTTCCAAACGACCAAGGAAATGAGCAGGCAATTCTGCCCACGTTGCGGTGGCGCCACCTTGACCAGGGTAGCATGCTCAACAGACGCAAACGGAGAATTCAAGTTGCATCTGAAGAAGAATATGCAATGGAATCACCGTGGCGAACGTTTCAGTATCCCTAAGCCAGTGTCCGGGTCCGCGCACGGCAGAGTGCAGGGTGGCGGCAAGGGCGGTTGGGGCAATGAGCTTATTCTGGCGGAGGATCAGAAGGAATATCAAAGGGCGACGGCTGTGGAGAAGAGGAGGAAGGAAAGGGACCTGATGGATGAGGATTATCTCCCCAGTATTCTGACAGGAGACAGAAGTAGAGGTGGAGGAAGGATCAAGGTTGGTGCTGGCAGGAATGTGAACTCGAGGAAGAGGTAAAGATTTTCGCTGGCATCGTTCTTATTATACAGTCCTTTCATATGTAGACAGCGCTGGAGTCTGGGCATGGGGTGGATTTTGATGGGACTTTGAAACAATATAATTCGGGCAAGCACTCAAACTTGCATGCAACATAAGAGCTTCTGCCTCAATCTTTAGAACGCACGTCCTCCTGTCCACCTGGTTCCTGGTGGCCTGGCCATGGAAACTCCGATCCGTACTTGTAGATACGCCTTGAACGCCGTCGCCGTGTAATTTGTGATTGATGACTTTTATGGTGCGCTTATTGACCAAGAACCTTCTTGTCCTCTTTGCGGGTGTTAGTACGGTATTTCGGTTGTCTTGGATCTCCCGAACTCACTGATCTGGGTCAAGAGCAGACCGTAGCGCTTCTTGAGAGTGACCCGGTGCCTGTAAGGAATAGTCAGTCCATGTCCACTTCTTGAATCTTCACGGCGGCTGGAAAGAGCAGGTCCCATGTCGCAGATTCCAGCTCTTTTTTCCCCAGCTCTTATCTAGCCCGAAAATGCAACGTACCTTGAGTACTTGTCATCTGGAGAGAAGCGAGCAGGGTGTGCGCTCTTGGTAACCTCGGAGCCAGCAATCTTCTTCAGGGTGTAGATGCGCTTGCCATCGGCACCCATAGTGTACATAAGATGCATGGTGACGGTGTTGGGATTGAGGGAAATTGATCGAGTAGGGTCGGTTCTCCGGTGTCGTTGTTCGTGAATAGTCGCTGTCGCAAAAAGTTCGTTATTGGACGGATTGAGCTTTGCTTGCGGAGGTGTTGCGGAATCTTGGCATTGTGATAAGATAAGATTTCACAGATGACAGCATGCGACTGACTGTGTTACTGGAGGCATTCCATACACATCCTGACACAAGATACGGGGTAGCACTGTCCAGTCGGCGAATCGAATATGAATCCGCTATCGCTATTGCTGTACACGTTCTTCCTGGTGCTTCCCGCATCGGCACAGTTCCAGTTCTTCGAGCACATGTTCAATGGAGGTCAGCAGCAGCAACAACAACCGCAAAATACTGGCAGCGACTCGGCATGGTATAAGCAGAACTACGAAGCGGGTATGTTATGATATGCTCTTCTTTTTCATGTCCATCAAATCTCGAACGAACTCATCAAACTGACACGTCCCAGCGCACTGCGACAAGTATCTCTGCCCGCACACACTCTCTTGCGTCCACTTCCCACACCACTGCCCTTGCGCGTTCCCGGAGGTAGAAGACAAGTTCGAATTGGGAGACGGAAGCATGGTTTGCGTCAGTAAGGGTGGATACAAGGCTGGAGAGGCGGCGAGGAAGATCGAGTTGGCTCGGAAGGGGTTGCTGTGAGATCATGGCTGTCAAGCATGGGGACCGGAGAATTTTACGATGAATGACTACTACAACTATAAGCGCAGCTTTTCACATTGAATTAAGATGCATATAAATTTCACTTGTGCCTGTCGCGTGCCTTCTATAGAATACCGTGAGACGGATATCCAGAATGCTTGGCATCGTCAATTCCATCTGAAGAGTCCCGTCACCCCACGCCCCGCTAAATTTGTGTAGCACCGCCTTATTGTTGAAGCCCCACACCATACTTTCCAACCTTTTAACAATCAGTTGCAAGAATGGCAGACGCACAGATTAAAGAGTGGCAAGATCGCGCCGAGGCGCTGAAGCCTTTGAACCTCAAGCAGATTGAAGGCTCCCTTGCTGAGCTCGATGCCCACCTTACCCTCCGCTCCTACATTGTTGGCTACTCTGCTACCGACGCCGATACCACAGTATGGAAGACTCTCCGCCAAAACAGAGTGGCACACGCCTATATCAAGCAGAACCTCATGGTCAACCTCTCGCGCTGGTTCCGCTTCATCGAGGAGACTTTGAACCCGCAACTCGACCTCCCGGTTCGCACAAAGAATGATGGAAAGGCCAAGGAGGATGACGGCGCTAGCTATGACATTGGTCTTCAGGATACCGAGCAGGGTGTTGTGACTCGTTTCCCACCTGAACCATCTGGATACCTCCACATTGGACACGCCAAGGCAGCGCTGCTGAATGACTATTTCGCGCACAAGAAGTACAAGGGCAAGCTCATCCTGCGTTTCGACGATACCAACCCATTGAAGGAGAAGCAGGAGTTTGAGGACAGCATCGTACACGATCTGGAGCTTATGGGAATCAAGCCAGACCAGGTCACCCACACCAGCGACTACTTCCAGGAGCTATACGACTACTGTGTGCAGATGCTCAAGGATGGCATGGCTTATGCCGACAACACCCCACAAGATATCCTTCGTGATGAGCGCATGAAGAAGATCGAGTCGAAGAACCGCAACAACAGCATCGAGGAGAACCTTGCCCACTTTGAGGAGATGAAGAAGGGCAGCGAGGAGGGCACGAAGTGGTACATCAGGGCCAAGCTTGATATGCAGAGCCTGAACGGAGCCATGCGTGACCCAGTCGTCTACCGTTGCTCGCCAGAACCACACCACCGGACTGGTAGCACCTGGAAGATTTACCCTACCTACGACTTTGCGTGCCCTGTTGTGGATGCTGTTGAGGGTGTGACCCACGCTCTACGTACCACCGAGTACAACGACCGTGACGCCCAGTACCAGTGGATGCTGAAGGCGTTGAAGCTGCGCCATGTCTACAACTGGAACTTCGCCCGCATGGCCTTCATCAAGACTTTCCTTTCCAAGCGTAAGCTCACCAAGATTGTCGACAATGGCGGTGTCTGGGGCTGGGACGACCCGCGTATGCCAACTGTCCGTGGTATCAGACGCCGCGGTATGACTATCGAGGCCCTCCAAGAGTTCATTCTCAAGCAAGGTCCAAGCAAGAGTATCACCCTCATGGACTGGTCTTCCTTCTGGGCCACCAACAAGAAGTACATTGATCCTGTCGCCGGCCGCTACACCGCTGTCACCAAGCAGGATGTTGTGCACTGCACTGTCGTTGGCGCGCGCGAGGCTCCGTACCACGAGGAGAAGGACCTGCACGCCAAGAACGCGTCCGTGGGCAAGAAGAAGGTCTACTACAGCAAGCGCATCATCCTTGACCAGGCCGACGCAGCGTCCTTCGCTCAAGACGAGGAGATCACCCTCATGAACTGGGGCAATGCCATCGTGCGCAACGTCGGCCGCTCCCTAAACCCACTCCCTCTCATCACTGGTGACGAGCGCAAAGTCACCTCCCTCGAGCTCGAGCTGCACCTGCAGGGCGATGTCAAGAAGACGAGCAAGAAGGTCACCTGGCTGTCTGAGGACCAGGAGCTCACTCCCGTGCAGCTCTACGACTTCGACTACCTGCTCACCAAGGACAAGCTGGATGAGGACGACGAGTTCGAGAAGTTCTTGAACCCGAAGACTAGCGAGATGACGGAGGCGTTGGCTGATGTTAATGTTGCTGGCTTGAAGGAGGACGATATTATCCAGTTCGATCGTAGAGGCTACTTTAGATGTGATAGGGCGTTTAAGAACGGTGAGCCGGCTGTGTTCTTCCAGATCCCGACTGGAAAGGCGAAATAGATGATACAGAAATGCGAAAAATAGAGCGAGGTGCTAGGGAATCTCGAGTGCACCATCTACCACTCATTGCCACAACTCTACGTGCCTCCTCGGATCCTGGTATCATGACATCCTTCATTGGCACGTTGCTGGGTCGTCTTTTGGCGCCCAACTTCCAATTATAGCTGATGGATTAGATGTGGTAGATCAGCCAGGGTGAGAACCCCTTCCTGCGCTTCCCGGATACTCGCGGTTTCGAAGATGCAGCACCGACCTCCAAAATATGACACCATGACCTCTAGTACCCCCTGCATGTGTTCTTCACTACGCGAAATAACACAGTGAATTCACATGAGCCTTGGCATAACCTTCACCTCACATGCCTTTCCTTCTCACAGCGTTCACCCCTGTTAGTTCCTTGTTTGTCTGTCTTCCTTCACCTGTAATTCAACAGCCTGGTCCATTTTTGAACCACACATCAACACTCCCAGACGACATGGCTAGGGCACCGCACCACTCCGATAGCTTAACCGGCTACCAAGTCACGTCAGGCGATGGCGGTCCTCAGCCCACAGCCAAAATCAGGGGCGAGGCGGACGAGGTCTCAAGTACGCTTGTAACACGCAGCAGTAGCAGTGCTGTACGACCTTAGCTACCACTCAGTCCTGGCCCGAAAGCTGATGTGTAACACGCAGTTCAACAACCTGACTGGCCTGTATGAGCACACAATCAGCCTCAGTTCGGAGGCACCATTCAATGTCGATACGGTGAGCAAGTGTGATTCGCATGGCACATGCGCAGCACTGAACACGGCAGATCCTTGTTAAGAAAGGCTATTATGACGGCCATACGGCTATCGTGCCCAACATGGTTCTCAAGCACCGCGCCATCTTCCGCTTCTTGGATCTTCCGCCTGAGATCCGCAACCGCATCTACCACTATAGCATGTGCTGTCTGAAAGGCCAGATCCTTGTCACCGATATTCGGATGCAACGCTGGCGCATCGGCCACAGCCGTCGTGAGTTTCGATGGGACTACGACCAGGTGGCTGAAGCATGTAAACGTGCGAGAAAGCTACAAAGGGCTGTATTGTCCTTCTTCGGTATCTGTCGCCAAGTCTACTACGAGGCCATCACTGCTCTTTACGGGACCAACGTCATCGTCGCATCGACCTTCAACTCCGCGAGAAAATTTCTCGAGCGAATCAGCCCTTATGTTCGCGTGATTCAGCACGTGAAGATCGGGTTTGTCGCCAGCAGTCTTATGGCTGCTGAAGTTGCCAGGTTACTTCAGCACGTCCCAGCATTGAAGATCCTACATTTGGACGTGGACCTCTCCGCAGCGGTTGTGGCTCGTCACTTCAAACCGCTTCTCACCTACTACAAGCAGCAAGGCCGTGGACAAAAAGAGGTTCTAAGTATCTTGAAATTCCACGACAAAGTTGAGTGCGACCTCTGCGAAGACAGCAAGCTGGAGCAGGCCCTGGACAATAACAGCACCTTCGTTTCCCCTTGTGTGTGCGCTTCTATACAGGCGGAGCATGACCAGTACAGGAACAAGGTCATAAAGCTTCTTAACTAGCTTCTGGACCCAACCGAGCTTGTGGCGAGCGCCGAAGAGGTGCTACCCTTGGCGCTCGTTGATGATGCGACGCTATCGCATTGCGTGCATCAGGCTATAGTTGTCCCTATTTGGGATCTCCGTATCGAGGCGAGTGGTTCGCAGGATCAGAAGAGCTGGTCGTGTTTGATGCATTGAACCACCAATCAGACATTGTACCGGTATCAAGGTCCCGGCAGTTAGCCACAGATGCACTGGCATTGCAGCATGGAGCAATCAACAACATTTCTGGGGAAGTTGCATCCTCTCTAGTTGAGCATGGTGCCGGAAGCTATCTCGTTTCCAGTCTATGTGCTCTATGGTTCCAACCCTTTTTCTCCAATTCCCGACAACATGATCTTCGTGATGTACAAAGACACTTGATACGACCGTGTCATTCCCTCACGGTCTTCTTTGTGGCAATTTCCAGCTAAGGACAAAGAAACAATGTAACAAGACCAACGCTGAAAGAAACTGCGTAAGCCATAACTTAACTCAGGCTATCCAGGTGTTGTGTCCAAGCTCCTGTCTGCTCATCTCGCTGGTGTTCTTGTCTAAGCTTCTGTCTCGCTTCAACTGCTCCGTAACCCAGAACTAAAGCTGCGACTACCCGTTCAGCGTTTGCGTGGGGCGGCCTAATGTTTCTGTGTACTATGCTACTAATGGGGCTGCTCAAATGTTTCTGTGTACTATGCTACTAATGGGGCTGCTCAAATGTTTCTGTGTACTATGCTACTAATTGGGCTGTTCGCATACCGGTGTCATTGGCCAAGCTGCTGTCTCATTTCAACTTACACTTCCAGGCGCAACCTCAGCTTGAGCTGTTCACATGCAGGTGTTGCTGTCCAAGCTCCTGTCTCACATTCACCTGCGCCGTAGCTTAAAACCAAGGCTGCGGCCTCTCTACCTACCTACACCATTCTCTCCACCAAATTCCAACAATCACCTTCACGAGACGTCAACTTCGACTGCCTAGAACATCCCTTTCGCACCAAGAGTGATAAGTCATGAGCATCCAAGATTGGAGGGACTCACTCTACAGCACTTGATCAAAAAAGGACCACTTGCATCCGCCAAAATTGAGCAAACTCTATTGGAGAAGTGCACAACCTACTCGAGGTGTACAACATGTCAGGAATCAAATCCTCGCTGTCCAAAGGCATCAACGAAGCCGAAGTAAGTTGCTCGAACCCCCATGGAGCTCTCACAGGATTAACGCATAGTGTAGGCCAGCTCAAGGAAATTAGAATACAGCGCGAATGTCAGGCTGACGTCTTCGGCGCCTTTCACTCTAGAGGAGGTACGTATCAGGTGCTATATCTCACACCGTTGCACTTTTGCTAACGATGGCAGATCCGCTTGGAGGATGGGCCGCATAAGGGTTGCCGCGCCATCATCCTCAAAGAGGCTCCGGAGAAGCACTTTCCCTTCCTAAAGCTTCCTTCTGAGATAAGGAATATGATTTACAAAGAGCTGCTGGTCAAGCATGATCAAAAAATCGTACTAGGCGGAAGGCGATATAACACACTGCGGGAAGTCGATCAGACGCTGCACCCGACATTCGGCGTGTTCGGCGGTATATCCGACCTTCGCTGCCTGAAGGGGCCACGCAAAGGAAAAGCGAAGAAACCTTCTCATCGGTGTGCAATCTTGCAGGTCAGCCGCAAGGTTCACGTCGAAGCTGCTTCCATCTTCTACGGCACCAACACCTTTGTTGCTAACCACCAGGGCATCATGATGTCCTTTATGAAAGGCATCGGCAAGCACAGACGTTATGTTGAACGTCTTCACTACTCGCAAATCGAATTCTCCAGGGACTGTATTGAGACTATCGATGAAGTTCTGATGAGAATTCCCAACCTGAGATCACTCAAGTTGCCGTTTGATATCAGGTTCTACGGTCCAAATCCCGAAGACCGCCTGTGTCTCTTAGAAGAAGATGTCACAGTTGGACTGGGTCGTCTCCTCGCCGAAGTGTACGAGTGTGGAGGAAGAACGAAAGACGAGGTGTTCAAACTCATAGATTGTACCTTGCGTGATGGCCAGGGTTGCAACCTATGCGTGAACATGCCGTCAAGCAGGCGGAAGTTGTGCCGCTGCGGTCGTACTGGTTCGGGTTCCTGGCCGCGCTGGAGGGGGAGGTCTTCTCTGCCCTGGATTGAGAATGACTAAATGTGAGGGAACCTTTGACATCAGGCTTTCTGGTTCATGGAAGGGTCTGGTTGCCAAAAACGGTACGCTAAGGAGTTGGCTGTGGGGGAGGCAACGGATTGGATTTACTCCAAGTTGGAATTGAAAGGATCCGAATTCTTGAAGGTACTGTACTATATCAATGGAAGAACTGACGCTATACCGAGCGCCATAACGTCCTCTTTGACGCCTTTGTCCACGCTCCTTGACGCTGTGTCATATAGGTAGAGAAGAAAACACAAAGACGCGTCGTCAGAATAAAAACGCCGCCGCTGCTCGCCAAGCTCAAAGCTGGGCCCATGTCATGTTCCCCATACAGCCTCAAACTTTATCGCTTTGACCTCAGTATTAGTTTCATCTTGGCCACTTCAACACTCGCCAGAAAGGCGTCATACTGGCATCTTCCTCAGTATACTTTTACGTACAGTTGAAAACTAGTCAGAAATGGTACCGAGTATAACATCTCTCGCCCCCAGATGCTGGGGCGAGGGCATATTCCCATATTCCCCCTTTACTTTCCTTCGCATTCTGTTTCCGCCATAATAGATTATTGCATTTTCTGGAGTTTGAATTGCACATACATTTCCTTTCTTGAGTTACGATAGACTGGAAGATATAGAACATATCGCCAGAAAGAGAACCAAGGCCACATTTCATCACACATCAGATTTCGGTCTGTAACCGGATCCTCACCACCACCATGCCCTCCCGCCTCTCCACCAGCAACCACCCGGACAGCGTGCGCATGCTCGTCTTCGAAACCGACACCCCCACCCCCGACACGCACAAATCGCAAGGTAGCTTCGGCGACATCTTCGACAAGCTCTTCAAGACGGCCGGCGACAACCACGACCCACCGCTCGGGATCGAAACCGCAATGCGGTACGTCGTCGAGAGCGACGGCGGCTCCATCCCAACGCTGTCCGAACTTGACGACGTCCACGCGATCCTGATCACAGGCAGCTGCTTCGACGCGCACGGCGACGACGCCTGGATCCTCAAACTCATGGACCTGTTACGCGACGTCTGGACGAAGCGGCCGGACATCCGGCTCAGTGGCGTCTGCTTCGGGCATCAGATCCTGTGCCGCATGTTGGGCAGCCGGGTCGACAGCACGCCGGACGGGGAGTGGGAGCTCGCGCACACAGCCATCGACTTGAACGAGATCGGAAAGAAGCTGTTCAGGACGGATAAGGAGGTGCTGCATTTGCACCAGATGCACCAGGACCATGTTGTCGATGCGCCGAGTGCGGAGAGCTCGGATGGGCTGCTGGGGCCGAAGACGAAGGTGCATGTTTGGGGTAGTACGGAGAGTACGGAGGTCCAGGGTGTGTATATTAGAGACCGTCTGTTTACGAGTCAGGGCCATTTGGGCTTCGATGAGAATATGGTGAAGAGGCAGATTGAGGTTAGGCAGGAGAGCGGCAGTATTGATGATCATGCGGCGGCTGAGGCGAGGAAGGAGACGGCGGGGTTGGAACATGATGGGGAGGTTGTTGCGGCTGCTATTTTGAGGTTGTTCCATGGTGATGATGTGGATATTCCCTGATGGTGTGGAGTTTTGAATAATGTAGACGTGTAATTGTAAATATGAGTACGATTGGGTTATGAATGGAGCAAAAGAGTTACCACCCATTGACAGACATGGTACACAACACTACCTACCTTACGATCCCAATTCGGCGTAACCGATGTGACTTCCTGGCAGACTACATATCTTCTACCGGTACCTAGGTATGATCGACCAGCACCACCGTAATAGGAAGTGCGAAACGCTCGAAGGGCTTCCAATCGTTCCCTGAAACAGGCTGTTCATTGCTCTACTGTCCGCACCTCCCACAAGAGATTCCTAGCCGCCTTAAGCTACCTTCCATTCGAACACTCGCGCCTGCCTCCGCTACATGACAGCCCATCGCCCGTCGCCCCTTCCCAATCTTTTCCACCCCAGCCCCTCCCCATCCCCAAAACAGCAATGGCAACGGCAACGGCAACGGCAACCGCACCGCAACCGGAGCCACAACCATAACGCCCTTACTGGTTAACCAACTTCCACCTTCCTACTTATCCGACCTCTCCCCCAACCCCTCCTTCCCCCCCTTCACACCCCCCTTAACCTCGTGAAACCCGGTACTCCTCTCACTGTCCTCCTGTGGATCTGGCTGCTTCGCCGGATGGTCATCGCCGCTCTTGTGCTCGTCCTGCGACGCATTCGACTGCTTGTCCGTCACGGGCTGCGAGGTGCGGCCGGCGCTTTTGGAGGATGGCGGTTGCGAGCCGGGTGGTGGGGGACCTTGGAGCGTCGTGGGGGTTGAGTGGAAGAGGCGGGCTGAGACGGCGGGCGTGCGGAGGGGGTTGCGCAGGCGGAGGGACGGGGAGAGGGCTGAGAGACGTGCTGGCGGCATGGTTGGTGGTTGTGGTGGATTGGTTTTGAGAGTGGATGAGGTTTTTGACACGTAGAGGATTGGTAGTTTTGAATGGGATGCGAGAGAGACAGACAAGAGGAATTGGAGAGTAGGTAGGTAAGGTATACCTTATGTCCCACTGGGACGCATCATGGATGCAGGCGATCCCGAGGTCAGGTCGTACTTACCCTGTCATGACCTCATTATGATCAGCAGGGGTACATTCTTACAGTCAAGGGTTCAATATTGGAAAGCATGAAGTATTCTGATTCAACATTGACAGACTTGAGAAACCGTTCGACCAAGGAATGCGTGTTGAGGACGAGTGTTGTGGAAGTACGGTACATGTAGTATGTTTGCGGTAGAAAGATCGACGTCTGATTGGCCACGTGACGAAGCATTATCAAATGCAGTAACAATAACAATAACACGATTCCCCCATGTCCAAGAAAGTGCCTATCTACAGCGATTGCTGGAAGTGTAGCAGGAACAGCGAAGCGAAAGCAATAAAACCATCCAAGTCAGAACAAATGAGCCTCCACAGTCGACTTCTAATACCTTCTGGCGCCTGAAAAGACAACGCCGCCCCCCTTATCATCTAAATCGTGAATACCGTGAAACTCCGCAAGTACCGTTGGTTTGATATCGGCCGTAAGCGATTATGTATTGTAGCGTCCCCATCACTCTCTGCGAACGATCTCACGCATTCAAGCAGACTGCGCAGGGGTAGCAGCCGTGGGCGTTCCCGCCAATGCCGTAAGCGCATGCGCAGCATCGTGACTATCGAACTCCATCGCCGGATCATGACCCTCGGGCTTGTGCTCACCCATATACGGGTACGCCTTCAAGGTCCCGAACACCGATCCGGTCGAGAAGTGGCGCTGGCTCGGCGGCAGTTTTTGCAAGAAATCGGCGCAGGTCACGGTTTCCGATCGGCGCGGCGGCGGAAGCATGCCAGCGCCACTGTCGCCGCGAGTGTCCTTGGGAGTCACGCTGCCGGACTCGGAGAAGCGCGTGGCCTGGCCGAGTTCTCGGCACTGGCGGGCTCGCTCTGGGTCGAGGCGGCAGGCTTCGCATGTACCGGGTCCTGTGGCGGCTTTGGCGGCTTCGAAGGAGGCGGGCGGGCCAGGTGCTGGAGGGTCGGCGTCTTGCATGATCAGGTCCGAGCCGCGGCATAGACAGTTGGTTGGATCGGTGCAGAAGCCACAGCTGTCGGAGTCCAGAGTCATGGCGTTGCTGTCGCGAGGGTCGGTGATGGAATTGTTGCGGCGGCGGAAGTGGTAGGTGAAGTCGATCTCTCTATCTTCAGGAGGGGTGGGCACTGATGCCGCGGCGGCGGCTTCATGAGCGTGCTGGATACCATTAGTGATAGTTCTGATGAACGGACAGAAGATGCTCTTACGCTGTGGCCATTTCCAGAGCCATGAAAAGCGGATAGGATGGTGTTAGACAATGTAGGTGCTGTGATTGATATTAGCCATGCACTTCTGGATAATGAATGATATTGAATAAGGTTAAACTTACCCTTCGACTTCCTCTCCCTGTCCAGATCAGCCTGCAATTTCTCGGCATGCTGTCTCCACACGGTCAATTCGTCCTTGGCTGCAGATAGCAATTGCTTCGTCTCGTGGAGCTGGATAGTCAAGCGAGCGTTTTCATCTTCGTATTGCTGCTTCGTCTCCTGCATCTGCTCCTCCATCTCCTGCACCTTCCTCGCCCGGCGGTCGCGGAACGCACGCTGCGCATGTCTGTTCTGGACCTTGCGGCGGTTGTGTGGATCTTCTGTCTTCTCCATTGGTTTACGACCCGGCTTAGGCCGAGGAGGTATACTCCATGTCCCGCCTGCTGGTCCTGCTGTTGGCCCCAAGCTCGACGGGCCAGAGACTGATGCAGTGTGCTCTCTCGCCGCCTGCGGGGCTTGCTGACCCGCTGATGTATCCGTGTTGAATAATTGAGCGCTCGACAGCGAAACCGAGTGCCCGTGATTGGACGGTTGCTGATTTGGGTTGTGCGCGTTCAGGGTGTTATTACTTGCCAGGTGGTATGATTGGTTGGGATCTTGGCCATTGGGGCCTTGGTAGGGCGGACTTGAGTGGGAGGCGAGAGATTGTGGGTATGGACTTTCTTCGTTGCCAGAACTGATATTGTCGTGCTGGTACGGGTAGGCGGGCTGCTGTTGCGGCATTGGCGGGGCCATTCCGTCTGCGGTGATGAATGATTGTGATCGAGCAGGATCTGATAAAGATAAGATGGTTTTGTCAGCTCCGGTGTCGGCAAGAGGCAAGCCAAGGGTCCATCCTTCGCCAAGCCCCAAGCATCGACCTCGAGTCAGCAGAGCGGAACGCATCAACACATGCAATTAGGGCCACAACGCTCGCCGACCACTCGACCACCACACGTCAGGGACCTCGCTCTTGCTATACCGTCGTCTTGCTCGCATGCTGCTGCACAGTTGAGAAGCAAAGTTGACGGTTTTGTACCAGCGTTCCAGAAGGATAATGATGACCAGGACCAGCTATTGCTTCCGTCCTGCAGTCTGACAATCGACCGCATTATGACTCGTCCTGTTAATATTGCCCTGGATGTCTGAGGTGCCCTTGCATCCACCAGCACACCCATCACGCTTTCTTTCGATACGCATGGCTGGGACCACGACACCGTGGCATGTGTGTAAGGACGCTGTTTCCGCGCTCTCACGCGCTCTGCTTGCAAGAAAGGGTAAGAAACACGCTCAACGTACCATACTGACTGGTATATTGCTCCTGCAGCATGGGAGCTGCCCACATATTGTTGGTCGAATATCCAGTAAAGGGTGGGTCGTATGACCAACCTGCCATGGCATAGTTCTCGTTGTCGGGATCTGAATAAAGTAGACCATTCTGTGTATTGAAAGATTGATGACATTCGGTAGAATTGTACATGGCTGCAGACCTGAAAGCGAACCTCGCTTTCCGAGTCGATGACGACCTGGTCAGGATTTCGAATGATTGAAGGGGAAAAAAGAGGAATGGGAGAAGTTAGGTTGTTGTGAAGAAGATAGCCTTCATGACCTTCTTATGGCATGGATGATTAAACAACTATTGAGCAAATATCGATGAACCCAACATCACAGTCTCATTACACTTGTCATCGTCAGAGTATTTGCGTAGTTGCTCGACTATCGATGGTTATTCTTTCCCGGGTCTGGAGAGTGTCCCAGCTGGAAGGCTGGAGCTTACGGCGCATTTCCCCATTGGTTGCTCGCCGTGACCGACAACTCTATATCACTCATGGTTCGTCCTTACTCATGCGGCCCGAGCCTAACCGAGTCTTATATGGGGTAGTGTGGAAGCCTTCACTAGTCATGAATCTTCTACCCTAACCTTTCCTCGCCCTTCCGGCAGCAAAAGCATTGCAACAATATTTGCATGGTCATGTGTATTGTATGCCAAGGCCTGATAATGCCACGTACTGAATCTCTGTCTATAAATATATGTTCAGAGCAACCAGCATTTGAGAGCAGCATCCTTACTACTCTGATCAAGAGATCCTAGCCTCCTTACTCAAGCCATCCAGCGTAGCGTCTCCTTCACCATACATCCAATATTGAACTCCGAGATACGAGTCGCAGCAAGCCTGGAAGAGACCACAGAGCTTGAACGACCAGGGAATGCTGCTCTCGGCCAAGAAAAAGAACGTCATCTTCATCGTGTCTCCTAGCAGCCAGTTGGCTAGCACGCTGAGGCGGAAACCCTTGCAGCTGCGGTTGCGCTGGTTAGACAGGATCTGGGGTAAGGGTAAAGTAGCCTCGATGCCGAGCGCTACGTAACCTTGTAGTGCCGTGTAAGAGGGACTGCCTCCAATAAGCAGCTGCAGTACGAAAAGAATTGCAGTGTAGTAGCCCAGAAAAGCCCAGTAAGGGCGAGATGGTCGCCACTGCCAGAAGTTAAAAGGCCGCTTGACGTGAGTATCGCCTTCCCTGGAGCCCGCAAAAGGCTGGTGCAGTGTCGAAGATGCGCCTGGCAGCGGCCTGTTTTGCAGGGCGACATGCAGCATGACCAGCTGTACGACTACCATGAGTGCTGCCTGAATGAGCAACGACGTGTCATAGCGTGCCCCAATCCAGTAGAACAGCCTGTTAAGCGTTCGGTTAGCATCCGTACCTGCGCTGGATTCGGATTAAAAGTGGGCTCTTACTTCAAGATGGAAGCGACAAGCATGATTAGCGGAATGTCTAGGGAGAACCCCGCTGACGAACGCGTCCGGTGCATCGTGTAGATCTGGTCGGTATAGCTTGTAACTGGAGACGTGACAATGAAGACAGGCGCAATGTGCGTGATTAACCAAGATATGAGACCCATACTTCTGCGATGGATGTCAGTCGTGTTGGCAACGGAGGATCTTGAGCTCTTGCTGGCTAAGCCTGTCTTTTATGGCAGGCGTATGCTTCCATTCAAATAGTGCAGTTAGGCGATCCATGAGCAGTGCTCTGGCGCTAGTCAATTGTTGCCAAGTTGCGGCAAGAAGAGGGCTGCAGAAGGAAAGAGATAGCGTACCAAGATTGTTCTCGGAATGCTTCGCGAAGACGGAGAAGAATACAATCCGGACCGAGTCGCAAGGACGACCGTGCAAAGCCTGAGTAGCAACGGGGATCTGAAACAATGCGGCAATGCGATGTCTTATTCCATGAATAGACAGTCAGACGACAGAACCAATGCAAGCACAACCGAAAAATTGCAAGTGTGACTCCACAGCTTCCTACAAAGTCTGGAATCGCCAACAACAAGTCTTCGCTAAAGGGGTGGGAGTTCAAAAGAAATAGGGAGTCGAGAACGTGTGGTCCATGCTGACAGCGTCAACAGATGCGGCTCTGCGGGAGGCTTGCTTTAGCCCCGATCATAGGGCTGGCTTATCGCTCTTATCTGAGAGTGTGCCATGTCATGGCCGACTCCAATCAACATCCATTGCGGTCTCTACAAGCGTCGAACAATTCCCAATTGAGCACAGAAGTATACAAGGTAGCATTTTATCACAATGGGCAACCGCAGCGCCTTCTTCTACGGCAAGGCTCCCCACCTCCCAGTCCTCCCCCAACTTCCTAACTAACACCACCCAGGCACCCTCATGGCGCCCGAAGTCCTCCACCGCGTCTGCCACGGCGCCTCCAACCCCGCCATCACCGCCGCCTCCAACCTGCGCACCACGCCCGCAATCCTGCACGCCCACCGCCGCCACCGCGTGCGCGACGCTGACTACCCAGCCGTGCTCCCGCACCCCACCTCCACCGTTCGCGGGACCTACGTGACCGGTCTAACGGACGCCGACATCTGGCGGCTGGACATCTTCGAGGGGTCCGAGTACTCGCGGCAGGTCGTCAAAGTGCGCCTCCTCACTACCGTCGGCGACGAGGACGGGACTGGGAACGTCGAGGGCGCGGAGGTGCAGGCGGAGACGTATATCTGGGTTGCTGGGACGGACAGGTTGGAGGAGCAGGAGTGGGACTTTGGCGAGTTTCAGCGCGAGAAGATGAGGTTTTGGGTCGGGGAGAGCGCGGAGAAGGAGTTTGCGGAGGTTGATGAGGCCGTTGAGGCGCAGAGAAGGGACGGCACTGGGGGAAGGGGACTGAATGGGCATATTTCGGGACAGTTGGAGGGGACTCGCAAGAAGGAGAGGGAAGAGGCGGGGAATGTGGTGGAGCCGGTTAAAAGCGCGGTTTGAGTTAGGCTATACAGGGAGTTGGATACGGTTCAGCGTGGCGTTGGTGGATAGAGATAGACAAGCATGCGGAGATTTACAAAGAGAATGTAGCTGATCACCATCAAGTGGTGAGGCTCTACTGAATCAATAGGAGATCGCATTGGGTATGGAAACAGCAAAGCCATCGATGACTACAAAACAAAACGCCGTCGCTATGCCGCGCAAAGATCGAAAAGCGAGAGCCGAGATGGACACCATGAACGCAGCAAATGACTCTTGAGATGATCTCAAGCGAGTTATAGCCATGGTCTGCTATGCAACTCTCGGCAGTGGCCGAACACGCATCTTTACCGCAGCGCATTGCTACTGAGTAGAATCCGGCCGAACAGGAGGACTGCTCAGATCGATCACCGTAGACGTCTTCTTCGGAGTCGCTGGTACCTTCCTCCTCGTTTTCGGGGTCGCGTGTTGCTGCAGCTCTTGCATGAAGCTGTTCGGAACGCCTGCAGCAGCCCCAGATGGCTCATCATTGCCGAGCAGCATTTCCTCCTTAGCGTTTTCTATGTCCGCAGACGGCTTGGAATCAGCGGCTTCCTGGCCAAAAGGGAGCGTTGAAGGCAAAAATGTCTCTCTGGATCCCTCGTTGGCAGCCTCCGGGATTGCCTTTGCAGGCGAGGCCTTCCGTGACTCGCCAGCATCCGGGGTATCTGGCGCCTGTTCACCCTTCGCCTCCGCCTCCGCCTTCAACCTCGCCGCTCTCTTCTCTTTTCTCCTTTTGACCTTCTCGACCCTTTGTTCCTCAGCCAACTTCAGTAGAACATCTCTAATGCTCTCCCTCTCCTTTGCAGGGTCAAAATCCTCAAAATCGTTGTTCTGATCCAGCTCCCTGCTAAGAACCTTCTTCACGAAGCCCTTTGGATCCTTCATAAATTCCCTAAGATATCCCGACAGATATACTCCGCAGTCGCAGAAATTGGTTTGTTCGGGTATGCCTTTTGCGGTCATACCTTTCATCTCATCGCGACTGATCGTAAGGCCGCGCTTGTCGAGCCCTTCTTCCACTACGTAGTCTTTGAGGTACCTAACCTCAGTGCTGTGGGTGCCGCCTAGTGAGTCCAAGGTGATTATTATGGGCGTGTCGGGAGAGTATTTTGTTGGAGGTGGACCCTGACGCCTCTTTCCCTTTCGCGCAGATGCCTGCTTGGCGGGCTTGTTTGCCTCAACTTGCTCTTGCGAGTCTGGCACAGCGGCAGAAGACTGCGGGGGCGACGTCTCCTCTTGTGTCTCTGGTATTTCTAGGACATCCTTATCGTCCCCCTCCTTACTGCTGTCAAGTGTTCTGCTGTCAAGTGTTCTGCTGTCAAGTGTTCTCCCTTCCGCTGCTGCGTCTTCGAGCGACAAGTCTTCCAAGCGCTGCGAAGGTGGTCTCGCTCCATCACTATCGGAAGTGGGAGTATCTTGTGCTGGTGGTTGCGGAGACTGTGCGGCGCCAGTCGCGTTTGCTTGGCCCTCTTGCCCCGGACTTTCATGAGTCTCTTCGTCTTCGTTGTCGTCCTCCTCCTCTTCCCCCAAACTCCGGGATAAGTTGTTCAAATTGCAGATAATCGCAACATACCAGTGCAAGTCCTGATTGATAGGAGCCACAACAAAAGGCTTGCTGAAGATGTCCACATTCTTTGTCCATCGCTTGACCGCCTCGTAATTAAGACCCTTCCGGTTGTTGGGCGTAGTAGTGAGCTTGGAGTAGAAAAAGGTACTGAAGAAGTGAACGTCGTCTTCCACAGCCGGGTACTGTTCCTGAAGCCGGCGGATGCAGAAGGAGATGATGTTGTCGTTGAGGAACTCGCCGTCGTCAAGGCATCCAAGATCTTCGAAATCCACTGTCGTGCGTCTTGTGCTTGTTGCTGGGTATACGAGTGGGTTATCCCATTTTGGAATGTCGTGTGTCTTTGTCCAACGCTGCACAGATGGCTCGGGATCGGTCGCATAGCTGACGCCTACATTGGAGCGGGTCGAGCGCCGCGGTGCGGCTTGTCGGAATGCTGATGTCGGTGAATGTGGATCTGCGTCGCGCTCACCCGATGCGTCTTTGTCTTTCGTGGCGGGCGGCTCTATTCTTGTCGATCGGGCTGGTAGTGTTGATGGCTCATCACTGCTTGGCTGTCGTATTGGGCGTTGGACCGGACCATTGCTAGCGGATGTTTGCTGCTCATGTCGCTTCATCATCGCCAGGATCTCATCGTCAGGAGCTGTTGTGGGGAAAGACACAGTTCCATGTTCAAAGACCTTCCGCAGGTACTCGCTGTAGAACAGTTAGCTGGAATCTCAGCCGAGGGAAAACACGGCTTACTCCTTCCTTGACTCTGTTTTTATCTGTGGATTTATGTTTTTGATGAGCTCGCGAAAGCGGTCGAGGACGTTGTTTTTAGGAAACTGTAGCCAGATTTCTCCGTTGGTTAGTGGTGGAAGACTAGCCCCTTTCAGAACCAGAAGGTTCTCTTTTTCGCTGCTGTACATCATACTCTGGGCCGATGCACCCTTCAATATGAATGGCTTATCGCCGTACGGACCGGGAAGTAGATCGTCGTTATATTGAATCAAGAAGCATGCGGGGTTCTCGTAGTAGAGCAAATGAAGCTCATTCTTCTTCCCCATCAAGCGGCCAGCCTTCGACCAGAATAAATTCAGCCGTATTATTTCGTCGTATTCTACCTCCTCAGTAGGCGGGACATCATGTTGTTTTCTGGCAGTGTTCTGTGCTGCGCTCCCGAGCTTCCCTCGCACCCCCGTAGTTGCAAGTGGGTGACCTGCTTCGGAAGCGCGCTTTCCGATACTCTCGTAGGTCTCCCGTTCAGGCACCTTGAACGGTATCCTTTTCTGCCCAGGACGACTTTTAACGGTGGTCTCACCATTCAACTCATCCTCATCCTCGTCCAGAACTGCGGGCTTCGGCGCCCGGGAATCTGCCTGCATTCTGCTGCGCAATTTGGTGCCACTCTTTTCGACCGAACTTGTATCCCTCACGAACTGATTCCTCAACGGCGGAGTGGTCTGCCTCGCGGAGTTTCTAGGTGTTGCTGCTGGACCACGGGGAGAGCGACGGACCGGACCGTTTGGAGCTTGCTTCACAGGCGTGAAGCGTTGATCTTCATGCTTACGGACAACCGCATTGCCCTCCTGAATCTCTTTATCTGATCTCTTAGGTTGATTGATCTTTGCCATAGCGGTCTTCAGATCTAGCTGCGGTGCAACACCCTGTCCCTTTCGTGCCGCTGTTGTTTGCTCCGCCCGTGCTAGTCTCGCATTTGGCGTTTGTGGGCTCCCCTCCAAGACCAGAGGCTCATCCTTGCTGCCAACATGTAAGGGTCCATCCTTTGGCTTCCTGGCCCTTACTGATTGGCCATGTGGGTTGAGTATCCTATCCACACTGCGAGCCTCATTCTGGCTGAAGCGTTCCTGAGAACCGTCCTGACTATGCACGCTCACCACGCTTGAAATCCGCTGCATGCTCGGGACCGGAGCTTCTACCGTCCTATCGAACCACTCATCGGGTCTCTTGCTCTGCGGTTCGTCGTCCTCTGCCTCCAGATCAATAGTTGCCAGGGGACGCCGGGTAGCGTTTGCCGTCTTCTGCCGCTTGGGTACATGTTCGTCCGGGAAGTCCTGCAAGCCTGCTCGCCCATTCCGAGGTACGTTATCGCCTGACACGGTCTGGAAATCTAGCGCATGGGGAGGAAATCCCCTTCCTTGCTGCGCTCTTTTCCGCTTCCCGTATGTAACCTCCGGTGACTTGGAAGCGCTTGGGTTGAGTCTAGGCGAGCTGTTGAGTGTATTGAGAGGCCTTATGCCGCCGGAGAACTTCATGTCCGAAGCTGCCTTCCACTGGTCCTGGGGCACTGCGATGGGCACGGCGCCAGGCCTGGATGTATAGTTCGGGAAAAATGCCTCCTCCTCTTGACTGATCTTGGATCCGGTTCTGGCTCGCTTTCCTTCTGTTGTGAGAGTAGGTGAGGGAGGTCGCTTGACCGGAACTGTTGCGGAGGGATTGGAATCAGTCGTTTGCTGTCTATGCGGAGAAGCATGGTCTGCCTGGACGTGCGAATCAACGGAGGTTCTTTTAGGAAGTTTAATCACAGATATGTCGAAGCATGAGCCTACCTCCGGTCGGGTTTCTGAAGCACTGGAGCTTGGCTTGAAGAAGTTCTTGAGAGCTTCGACGCCTTTAGTGAAGCTGTCGACCGACATCGAAGCCGGTGTCACATATGGAAAGTATCGGACTTCGCGCAAAAGCAAGAGAACTTGAAGGCAGATCTAATCTTGTCATGGTATGTAAGACGGGAAGGATAAGTTATAATTCGCTAGGTACTGTGCGCGAAACACGCGTTTCACGCGTGCTTGCCTTTGCAAGTACAATGGCAACTTGAACCTTTGAGCCGTTTGCGTGACGTCGGTCGTCCTTTATCTCAACTTGAAGCGTTGACGAACAACGTCTATACAAATCGGTTTGATTCCAGCTTCACAACATCCAATGTATACAAGTACAAGATCTCACAAGTCGGAAGCTCCATCTACGTGACTCTGACTCTCAATAATAGTACATTGCCGGTCCGCTCAATGATCACCTGCGTGAGGTGCTTAACAGTAACCTCCACCTAGCATAAGCATAACCTAAATGTTACAGACGCCGTGCCATCCAGAAAAGACCGCTAATCCAGTTCAAGCAGTGTGCTATGTCAAGATAACCCTCTCTTCGATGCAGATACAAGTAGGAATGCGAAACGTATTACGACGCAGACGCGACCGGCCTGTCCTTCGCAGGCGTCGTCTCCTCAGGGTTGTTGGACCGGCGCTTGTCGTGATTGCCCGTCTTGTCCTGGCGAGCTTGGTCGATAGCGCTGCGCTGAGTGATGCTATCGTCGTGACTCTTCCAGACCATGTTCGTATCCGCTGGCAGTGCAAGAACGCGCTTGATAGTTTCCCTAAATGGACGTTAGCCGTAGGCCTACAAGCAACAGTAAGACTTGTGTGTACGTACCGTATCTTGACGTTCCTGCCACCGTCGTTCTTTGTCCAGATACTGAATACGTCCTCGCCGCTGCGGACACTCACAACAGCACCACAGACCTCCTCACCCGCCTCCGCGAACTGGTCACCAATCATAGCTAGAAGGAGATCCTCCCAATACCTGTCTGCAACACCCTTCTTTAACCTCATTATCCACTTGCCTCCCTTCTTGTTCTCCTCGTCCTCCCACACCGGACGAATGCCTTCCCGGAAGAAGTGGTAGTCTGACACTGTGGGCAGCTGAGAAGGATGCTTGAGATGCGAGTAGACCTGCCAGAACTGCTGCGCGGTCGTCATCTTGCACAGCGCCTTGGTGGACTTCTCGTAGTCGGAATTCTTGGACGTTGGTGGGCGGTACCAGATCACCCATGAGTACTTCAATGGCCAGGTTGCGTCATTCCCTCTCACCATTGCCGCCTGCGTGTCTGCGCTTTGCTGCGCTGAGCCCCGCAGGTTAGACATGGATCTTTGCGGTATGGGCCGTCCCTCCTTCTTGTCCTGTGGGTTCTTCTCTGTCGGAGTAGCTGCGCCGGGTGTGGGTGGAGCTTTACCGAAATCGAAGGCTGTGCCCGGGGTCTTTGGTGTTTTAGACGCTGACCCGAACGAGGCAAACGCGCCGGAGCCTAATCCGAAGGCGCTTGAGCCGCCCGTGGTGGGCGAGGATATGGAGGCGGTAGCGAGGGGAGACATGGCGTTGAAGGGGTTGTTCTTCCCGTGCGATGAGGTAGGTCCGAATCTCTTAGCTCCGGAGAAGTCACGACCGGAATGACCGTCTTTCCCATCATGTCGATCACCTTTGTCCATAGACAGGGAGAGCTTGGTGCTGCTGCAATCTGGTTAGTATGTTGCGATCTCGGAGGCGCCACCGTTACTCTTACTTTGAGCGACGAGTCCATAGATTCTCCCTGTCTCTCTCCATTTATGCTACTACAATACAACAGGGAACCGAAAGTGGTAAGAGCGCCGAGAGGAGGTTGACCAGGGTATTCGGTCCAGAGAGTGCGGTGGAGGATAGGTAGCTTGCGGAGGGGTCGTTGGAGTTATACAGGGTGTGGTAGGTGCGTGTTGTTACAAGTTGGTCGGTCAATGGTCGGAGGATGGTGCGTAATGAGTTGAGGGCTGTCGAGACGTGTAGGGTATCAGTGTGCGCGGGTCGTGGTTGTGAAAGGCGGCGAGATGAAAGTTCGTCGTATGCAAGAGAGGTACAGTACTTCTGGATTCTGCACCAGCAGCCATTATGCTCGAGAAGCGCAGGCCAAGACTTCGACGCAGCAAAGCGCACGGGCCACAGCTGTCAAAAAACACCCTTCTTCGCTAGCTGGCCGGACCTCTTTCTTTTCTCATAATAATCCAAGACCACTTAACTCAAATCGTCGCCAGCTGCATTCCTTCAACACTTTGCTGGCGATTCCGGAGGTGTGTCAAGAGTACCTTTAACCCACTTTTAAAACCGTCTCCACGAGGGCCCCTTCGCGGTGGCTTCCAGGACCTGGCGACGACCTACAAGATGGGACATACAGTTCATATGTAGTATACCTGTACTCTGCGAACTAAATGCACCAAGTGCGCTCTCTGTAGACGAAACTCTACTGCTCAAAGGCTATTGTGAACGCTCAGTCGAAGCGATCAACCTATGAAAGCGATATGCCACGCGACCTCGAGTATAGAGTGCTCGTATCTTGTAATGTGTGAGTCCCCTATTCAATTAATACTGCCGTGCGTATATCAATGAAGAACTCTTTAGAGCTCTGGTAAACGGATTACCAGCTCAGCCGCGGTAAATCTTGCCTATGCGAGTAGCTGGCTGAGCATGGCGAAAACAGGCAAAGTCTGAGACTTGTCACGACGCAACATTTGCACTACCCTTCGAAATGTTGAAGCTTTGCTAACACACTCTGGGTGTAGCCTTCTTTCTGTATACACAGCATATAGTCCTTCCACATATAGACCCACCAGAGATGCAATCAATTTCTTCCTGAGCAATACGCTCGCCTTTCCAACGCCTGCGCTATGCACCAAATCGAGTCAACGTGAAGCACCGCATCACCTGCGTCCGCCACGGCCACCACCTCCTGGCATACCCGGCATACCGCCACCTCCCATACCTCCCATCATCTTCATCAGATTACCCATGTCCATGCCTCCCAAGTTTGGCATACCTCCTCCGCCGGCACCACCACCGCCTCCCAGCATCTTCATCATAGCGCCAAGATCCGGCATGCCGCCAGCACCGCCGCCAGCACCACCACCCATACTCTGGAGACGTTTCTGCATTGCCGCCATTTGCTGTTGCTTGTTTCCCCCGCCCAGGGCACCTTGTGCGCGACTCGCGTTTGCCATGTTACCCTTCATCTTCTTCGCCATGCCAGCCTGCAATCGGCGTTAGTATCTAGATCAAACGTAAATGAAGACATGATACGACTTACCATCATTCTCTGCTGAGTCAACAACTCCTCCACCTCCCGTACGCTTGTTCCACTGCCCCTCGCCACTCTGGTCATCCTCGTCGGTTGCTCAACGAAGATCTTGCCGTCCGAATCCAGCTCCTTCGCAGTCATCGAATCGCAGATGATCATCATCCTCTTCAGCTTCATGCTGCCCTCCTCGTCATCCATACCGCCCATCATGCCAGACAGTCCAGGAATCATGCCCGCCATCTTCGAGAGCGGGCCCATCTTCATGATGTTGCTGAGCTGGTCTCTCAAATCTCTTACGCTGAATTGTCCCTCGGCAATGTGCTTCATAGTATCCTTCTGATCCAACTTCAAGCTTTGGACATGCTCGACCAAACCGGCCATATCGCCCATTCCCAGCAACTTGGACACGAAAGATTGCGGGTTGAACCTCTCCAAATCCAGCAGATGCTCACCAGTACCGATGAAGACGATCGGCGTATGCGTGGCTGCAACGGCGGAGATAGCACCACCACCAGCCGCAGCACCATCCGTCTTGGTAATGATAATCGCACCGAAGTCCGCCGTCTCCTTGAACGCTCTGGACTGAGATTCCGCCGCTTGACCGATAGCTCCATCCAGCACCATAATCGTCTGCTGCGGCGTCACCGCCTGCTGAATCTGCACCATCTCATCGAACAAGTCCTGCTCCTGCCTATGTCTACCACTGGTATCGACGATGATAATCTCGAACCGCTCCTTCTTGAACTTCTCCACACCCTCTCGTGCCACGACGACGGGGTCCGTCTGCGTCAACGATCCGTAGTAGGGGATCTTGGCCTTTGTGGCGTTCTGCTTCAGCTGGTCGAAGGCTCCAGCGCGGAAGGTATCGGCGCACACCAGCGCCGTCTTGAATCCGCGCGCTTGGTACCAGCGGGCGAGCTTCGTACATGTGGTTGTTTTACCGGCACCCTGGAGACCGACGAACATGATGACGTTGGATTTGCCCTTCTTTGGGACGTAGGCGGGCGTGTGGGGGTCTACGAGCTTGACGAGTTCGTCGAAGACGGCCTGTACACATTATTAGTTGAGGGCCCGGGAGGCTAGAGGTTCGTGACCCGTAAACTCTACCTTTTGTATTAACCGCTTCTTGTTGACGCCCGGTGCGAGCTCTTTGAAATTCACCGTCTTCTTGATCGATGCTCGAAGGCCGGCTACGAGCTTGATGTTGACATCTGCCTCGACGAGCGCATTGCAGATCTCTTTCACCATTCCATCGAAGGCCTTATAAACTGTTAGTATTACCCTTCCAGCGTCGATACTGACTGCGCACCTTTTCATCGAGGGTCGCTGACCTCGTAAGGTCGTTGACGGCGCTGTTGATGCGCCGTCCTAGGTCTTGAAGGACCATGGCTTGGGTATGCGTATGTAGCTGTAGGTTTCGATGTGTGCACTATGTTGGAGAGGGACAAAGATTCGTGATGGCGGCGGTGGTACAGGTGTCAAGCGATGTGGTTCGCGTGCGGCTCCCGTTGTGGAGATGGTGGGGGTTGCGGCGTTCGGAGGTCGAAGGCGGACAAGCTGGCAGAATTTCTCTGGACCGACCCTGATCGATTGCGGCTTCAGCAACAACTTGGACTAGGTACTGCACTCTTGATCATACTACCACATCACAATTAGCGGATACGTAATACATCATGGGATACGTTGAAGGTGCCAAGAAGCGCAAGGGCGAGGACGCTCCCAGGAGACCGGCGAAGAAAGTCAAGAAGTTCTTCAAGAAGCAGAAGGGCTACCACAGTTCGAGCGAGGAGGAGAGCGATGATGAGGTCCAGCAAGGAAACGACTTTGCCCCAGTCAACATGGATGATTCAGAGGAAGAGACCGAGGCCGCACAAGCAGTGAAGCCAGCGCCGAAAGCAGCATCAGCAGCGAAGACAGCAAAGGCGCCAAAGCCAGAAGCACAAGAGCTAGACGAAGTCAGCGGTTCCGAACCCGAAGACCTCGAAGACCTCGAAGACGACGAACCGGCGCTTGACACGGATGAGGAGGGAGACGATCAGACCGATGCCTCCGGAGACTCAGATTCTGGCGCCGCCGCGCAACGGAAGAAGAAGAAACGCAACGACCCGACCGCTTTCGCAACCTCCATGTCCAAGATCCTCTCCACCCAGCTCACGCGTGCGAAACGCCAAGACCCCGTCCTCTCGCGTTCCGCAACCGCATCCAAGGCCAGCAAAGAGGTGATCGAGTCGCGGCTCGAAGCGAAGGCGAAGAGACAACTGCACGCTGAGAAGCGGGCTGCGTACGAAAAGGGTCGGGTTAAGGATGTGCTGGGGCTGGAGAGTGTGGATGTCAGCACGCAGGAGATCCAGGAGCAGGAGAGGAGGCTGAAGAAGACGGCGCAGAGGGGTGTGGTGAAGTTGTTTAATGCGGTCAGGGCGGCGCAGGTGCAGGGGGACAAGGCGAGGGAGGAGGTGCGCAAGGAGGGGATTGTGGGTATGGCGCAGAGGGAGGAGAGGGTTAATGAGATGAGCAGGCAGGGGTTCTTGGATTTGATTGCTGGGGGTGGAAAGAAGGCGGTTGCTGCGACTGCACAGGAGGCTTGAGGTGCCGTCCACACTATTATCGTATCTGCATCTGCATACATGTCGGAAGCATGAGGGAGGTCAATACCACATATAACGGCGTCCCGGGATAATGTACAGGGGTATCTTCTTTGAGTTATTTACAAGTTCACGATTTCAATCACTCCTGCTCGCCGCCTTGATCGCAATCATATCCTCCGGCTTGCCCGCCTTCTCATCCAGCACCCCAGCCTTCGCCAAAATCCGCATCGTCTTCCCCACCAAATCCACCCTCACGCCCCTCACATCGTCCGAAAACCGCACCGTCTTCATCCACTCCTTAGCATCCTCCTCGCTATACTCCATGGCAGTCGTAATATGCTTTACCGCCTCCTCCTCATGCTCTCTAAAATAAAGCACGCCCTTATTAATCTTCTCCGCCATATCCTCGAGGCGCGGATCCGTGGCGTCCCGCGCCGCAATGACCCAACTCGGCCACGGCGTGTAGATTTCTCCAACACGCTTCAACTCTCCATTGTCGTAGAACTTCTTCGTCGTGAAATGCTCCCACATGAAGAAATCCGCCTTATCACCCTCATTAACCCCATGCCTTAGCGCCTTGAAATCGCCCAGCGGCACCACTTCAAATGGCGCTTCTTTCTGCCCCTCCCCTTTCAACCACCCCTCCTGATCCGCAAGCACAAAGCTCATAACATAACTTCCACTGCCGATCCTAGACACACCGACCCTCTTCCCCCTCAGCCCCTCCCTCCCCTTTATCCCGCTCGCCCTTCCAACACTAATAGCCCAACACAGCGGACTCTGCACATACGTGCCCACAAGCCTATACACCGGCTCCGTCCCGCCCGCAGACGTCTTACCGAGATCAGCGACGAAACCCTCGGTCAGTCCGATCGCGACGTCAATGCTGTCGTCCTTTAGTGCGGCGGTCATGGCGCCGGTGCCGGTGGGGAAGGGTGTCGTGGTTGCGTGGAGGCCGAAGTGCTGCTGGGCGAAGTGGAGGGGGGTTGAGAAGTGTTCTGGGTTGAAGGGTTAGATGAGGGATACGAGGTAGGTAGATAGGAGCAGGGCGGTGGTTGGACTAACCTGGTACATATCCAATCCTCAAGTTCCCGTTTCCAGCCCGGCTGCTTGCGCTGAAGCCGCGTCTGCCCGCCATATTGCCCGAGACGGACTGCGCTGCTCGGAAACCGTTTCGCGAGAACATCTTCTGGACGAGGGTAACCGATTGGCACTGGCTTGGTTGTTGGACCTTTGATAGACCAGTCGTTCCGTTCGGACTCCAGAAAGTTTCTGGATGGTGGAGCCGACGTCACGACTCCGCGTCCAAAAACGCGGGGTTGCCATGCGGGAGGGATGGCAAAGTGAAGTGGCCAGTGGAGGCGGAAGCACTCAAGTTAAGTATTTACAATGTTACAATGTTATATAAGAAAGGCACCTGGTCGTATTTGCACGGCGGGTAGACTGTCTTGAAGAAACCCATCCTTTCACCTCTCTCTCCCCGTCCTGCCCATCTTACAAACGAAACAACTCCCAGCGACAGCGACTCCTGAAACCCACCAACGCCAGGCTATGTGAAAACCGCTGCATGCACATCCAGCAACATGCCAGCGCAGAAACAAAAACGCCTCTATAATGCCCTCCATATATACTCCTCCTCGCCAACCTTAACCTCTCTCCCCCTTAATCAAGCTTCCTATTCGTCGGCCCAGCGCTCAACCCACCCACAATCCATCCACTTAGCCTCCGCCCATTCTTCCTCCTCTGCTCGCTACTCTGACTAATCTCACTGCCGCGGCGCGTATGCATCTTCCTCAAATCTCCACCACTCGCCCTCTGCTCCTCCGCACTGCGCATCAGCCCAATCGGCCCCCCCGCACCCATCTCCATCGCGCCCTCGCGCTCCCTCGTATGCTGCCTCGGCAAGCCCACCCGATCCATCTCAAAGTCCTCCGCGTCGCCGCCTTGGTTCGTCGTGGCCGTCATCATGGAGTTCCTGCGCATCTGGCGCCTTTCCGCCTCCTCGTGTTCCTTCTTGTTCAGGGATTCCGAGGGCAGGAGGATGGCGCGGTCGAGGGCGTAGGGGAGACCTCTGTGCCGGCCGCGGATCATCATCGCGCAGATGATGAGTTTGGAGATCACGGCGAATTCGGCGGAGAAGGAGGCGTTGATGGTGGGGTAGCCGAGGGAGAGGCCGACGGTGCCGTAGGCGGAGACGATCTCGAAGAGGACGGAGAACATGGTGAAAGCCTGGGAGAGATGCACGTCAGCTGGCTGTAAGAGAGGGGCGGGAAGGAGGGGGGTGGCAGATGTGCTTACGTAGTCATTGGTGTTCTGGAGCCGGTTGCCCTCGACAATGGCGATGATGAAAAAGCCGAGGAAGATATACCACAGATCGAACGAGAGCTGGCGACGCAAATGCTGTCCGACATAGCTCCTGCCCTCTTCATCTTCTTCTTCCTCGCCGCCAAAGATGCCCAAGCTCTTCTCTTCGTATACGTTGGTCCTGCGTACACTGATGGCGATAGGGAAGACGGAAATATACATCATGATCAGATAAGAGACCTGAATCGCCGGATGCAACTCTGCGAGATTGACGCATGCAAAGCCAGCCGTACGCGTCGAAGCGGCCTGGAACCAACCATCCAGGACGCGGAAGCCCGGCGCCAAGACGGTGACGATCGGATCGTTCAGGTCTAGGATGACGAAGAAGATAAGGTCGATAGCGTTGAGCCCGAACAGGACCCAGAACAGCCACCAGGTGGCTTTGGAGGGGAAGAGCAGGGTGAAGCAACGTCTTGGATGGTCCAACAGGAAGCGCAGTTCCTCCCATATGCCGCTTCCGACGGGAACGATGAGGGACAAGACCCAAATGACGAAGCGGAGCATGCAGGGGAAGCCAGTGTTTCCGATGATGATGAGGAATGAACCGAAGAGCAGAGGCATGACGGCAGTCTGGAAAGACATCATAGAATCCGGAGTCAACGTGAAACCCAGATCGTTGAACATGGACGCGGGCGTGAAGATACCCCACCAGGTCCGGTTGATGGCGGTCTGGTCCACAATTGGACCCCAGGTGCCACTACGAATGATCCAGGGAAGGAAGACGACCACACCTAGGATATGAAAGCCGAGGTAGTAGAAGATCAGGATGCAGGCAAGTGTCTTCAGCGAGCGGTACTCGATACCACCTAGCTCTTCTCTTTGCTCCTCAGTCAGGTCAACGAAAGCGGAGTTACGTCCGATCGTCGGCTGCCAACTCAAATACGGCATGGGTTCCATATCTTCCGACCTACCCTGGCTGCGCGAAAACGTCAGAGTCTTAGTCCGTTGTCTGAGACCACCGAAAGAAGGCCCTATCGATACTGATCGATGATGCCGAATCTTCGCAAAGGGCATGAGTGGGTTGAAGCGCGCGTGCGCGTGCGACGACGACGTAGTCTCTCCGCGATCCCGCGTACGCACTGGCTTGTCCGGCTCGTCGATTGTGATTCCGCGCTTAACGGGATGGTCATCTTCATTGTTTCCCGTGGTATCCTCGGAAGAGCTGCGCGGCCGCTTCTCATCTGGCGTTTCAGGGAGTGTGTTGCGAGTAAGGACAGGGTGGAGATCATCACCCTCCTCTTCACTGTCAACTTCTCGTGGCATATCACCACGATCGAAATCCCTCGGACCGGGAATGCGGAGAGCACCCTTGTCTTTGGTATTCCGTTGTTTCTGCAAGAAAGCGATATGTTGCTCGGTACTTCTGCGCACGGGGACGCGGCCGTCATCTTCGGACTCCTGCGGTCTCTTGGAGGGTGGCAATTCGTCTGCGAAGGTAATGTCGCGCTTGAGAGCCGTTGGTAGGCCTAGATGTGATGTACTCCTATCACGCTGAAGAGGGGTTTGGCTTGAATCGCCACTTCCATCGCTACCTTCTTGGTTCTGTTGATCAACCTCAAAGCGGCTGGGAGTTTGGCTTGGAAGACGTGGAAATGGCTCCTTTTCTGTTTCCGGCAAAGCGTTTGGTTTGCTATGGCTCATACCGTTTCCGACCGTAGTATCGTGGAGGACCCTGATCGTGCGACCATTGACACCTGCTTCAATCCTTCCAGGGTCTGGGTCGGCGCGCATCTCACTGACAGTACGTGACTTTGTCCGGGTCTGTCTCCTGTTGCGCGCTTCGGTGACGATGTGCTCAAATCGCTTCTCAAACCAGTACAGGCGGATGAAGACGACGATCGTGTTGATAAAGACAGGGTTAGCGACGCATGCCATGAGATATAGAACAATCTGCTGGTATAGGTGAAGCTTGTTCACGTCGATCGTGTTCAGTCCACTCTGTGTAGCAGCACCAGAGGCAAAGAAAAGCGCATCGATGTAAGCCATTCCACCGGCCGGGTAGAGCAGAATGGATCCCGCAATTGCCAGACCAATCATATAACAGTAGTGGACTACTATGAAGTTGAAGTGCGGTTTGCCAGGTTTCAGAAAGTTCGGCAACAACCAGGCGCCAAAGCCTTTCGCCTTCGTCTTCATCGTCCATTTGTCTGGTATATACTTCATCTTGTGTATGTGGGGTCGTATATATAGGGGTGTGAAGGAAATAAAGGTGCGAGACCAGAGGTTGTACCGTCGGTATATGTAGCCTTGCGCTCTTTATCACCTCCTCAAACTCCTGTATGGTTGCGCTTGCGGCAGGATCGGTGAAGGTCTTAGAAGTCGCACGAAATCGGATCGCTGAATTATCAATGAGAAGAAGATGGAAGTAGGGAGTGTGTCCTTTCGGGATGGTGTGAAGTGTCGCTGAGGTGTTTGCGTTCTTGTAGATGACGAATCGGAGCTGAGTAGGTGAAGAAGGCAGTAAAGAAGTCGAATAGGGTACCACAGGTATAAGACCGCCGAGAGAGGTTGAGTCGGAGTAAACTTGGCGACAGACGAACGTGTGAAATGCGGCGACGCCAGATGGTTGAAAGTGGAAGAGTGGCACCAAGTTGCGAAGTCCTCTCAATGGCCAGCTGTCCTCTTCTCGAGTATAGATGTGAAGTCAACCGTAGAAAGTATGTCCAACGCGCGGTGCGTCGATGTTAGCTGGACATCGCCATCACCCAAGCATATGCCGAGTCAGATCCCAGCAACTGTTCCAATTGCGCTCTCCTGGCTCTTTCTGGTATTATTCGTCGTCTTCTGTATGAATGAAGGCCGCAGGTGTATAGGATGGCGAGGTAGGAGAAGATGTCGGTGAGGTAGGAGGAGAGGTCGTGTGCAAGATGCGGTGCGGCGCAGGGAAAGAAAAGATGGAGGCGGAGAGAGTCAGCGTTGTCTCCTTACCAGGCTTAGCTGCAGGTTGGCAGTGAATGTGGGGAGTCGGCGGCGTTGATCGACCCGCAGTTTGTCCCAGCTTGGCAAAGCTTAGCATGTCATCCAATCCGCTTCGGCAGTCTGAGATTGGCCCTTCCCTTCCACCGACGTCGGCATTTTTACTTTTTGCAATTCAGACCCGTTGCACTTGGATGGCAGGGTAACACAGGGACGAAACAGGGGATAAACGCAAAGTACATTGCTACGAGTACAAACTTCGCAACTAGGTAGGTGTAGGTACAAGAAAAGGTATCCCGGAAACGACAGAATCTGAAAAGGCATATGCATGCATCTCCCGCAATGCAACGCAACATGTAACGTAGTATACAACCACCCAACTTGCGAATAGCAGTTTCAGCCGTCACGCATTCAACGACACCTCGCTTCCTCTCGTCAACATCTCTCGCTTTTTTGCATTATTGCTGAACGTGGATTGGCATTCTCGATGGTACTGGTACCTCAGAAGCCTACGAGAGAGCCGGTTAGCACAGGACCCACAACTACCTCAGTGGGAGGGTGGTTGGGGTGGATGGATCTTGAGCCGTGCCATTGCTATTACCATTGCCATTGCCATTGACCATCGTCGGCGTGCTGGTGCCAGACGTCTTCTTGGTCTTGAGGGTCAGAGGGAATGGGTATTCTTCTGGGTCTTCCTCTTCACTGTTGTCTTGCATCAGCATCTTGATCAGTCCACCTGTCTAGTATTAACTTACGGCAGCTTCCATGCAATGTAATCCTCGGTGCTAAGACCCTCTCTGCCCTCCTGGAGCGAGGCAAAGTCGCCTGGGGTCATCATGCCCGAGCGTTCTCTTGGGGAGCCTGGAGCCGAAAGAGGACGGGTGATCTTCATCTCGGTGCCGTCAAAGAAGCCTGGCTCCTCGTCGCCCTCGAAAGAGTCTGGGTATGCTGTCCAAAGGTCAGAATATGCGGTTTTCGACTTTCGCAATGTATTTCTTACCTCTCCTAAGAGCAAGCTGTCTCGCTTTCACATATTCCATACCCATGCGCTTCCAGTCGAGCAGATCACTCAACCTCTCGGTCCTGTTCCTCTGGTTGATTCTCTGTCTCTTGCTCTTCCTCGTGAAATCAAACATGTAGTCTGCAAGCTGGTTGACCGAATCATCGACGCCTTTCATGCGGCGGTCCACAATGTAGATACCGTAATCTTGCGCGTTCTCGATCAGCTCCTCCATGTAGCACCCGAAACCGGAGAGGTTGGTGGTAATGCTGGGGACACCCATGACGGTACACTCGGCTGGAGTGTAACCCCATGGCTCGTAATAAGATGAGAACACACCCATGTGAGTTCCGCGCACAAAGTCGTCGTAGTCCATTGGAAGCACTGGGTTGCCCGAGCTCAGGAACTCAGGATGGAAGACAATCTTGACGCGGTCTGATGGGTGATTGAAGAGCTGGCATCTGCGGATCTGGTTCAGGATTGGGTCCTCGGCGTCATTAACCATGTTGTGGGTCACAATCGGAGGCAGGCCGTGACGCTTCATGGCAAAGAGGCGGCGTCTCAACATAATCTTGTCTTGCGCAGACAGGAGCTCCTTCTCATCTGGTACGTCCTGTCCCTCTTGCCACTTCAATGACCGCTCGAAGAGCTTCTTGCCAACGTTCCTCTCAATGGACGACACGGTGTCATGCAACGACTTGATAACAGCCTGTCCTTTGAGTGCTTCAACGGCCAGCGAAGTAGTCTGCGCAGGCATGATGATGAAAGCCACGACCGTCATGTCGGATCCGGAGCTCTTCATCCTGTGGTTGAGACGTGCCAGAGATTCGATGAACATGTCCACACCTTTATTTCTGTATTCATACCTTCCAGCAGTGAAGAGGTAGAGAGTCTTATCCGGGTCCCAGTCATTGTGTCCGTAAAAGTGGCCTCGTACGAAGTCGTTGATCTTCTCCTTGTTGACTTGGTGCAGGTTCTGGAACTCGTGGGTGGCAGAGAATTTCTTGACGTTCAGACCGTTCGGGAGCACACCGTCTGGTTTCCGCTTGAGGAGATGCTCACTCTCGTAGGCAGTGATGTGCGAAACGGTGGTGAAGACATCTGCAGCGTGTGCTGCACCACGTTCAATGCAATATCTGTGGTAGATACCTCTCTTGCCAGCTTCGGCATCACAATCGAAGTATTGGAGGTTGTTGTAGAAGTCGACAGAGCCAGCACAAAGGTAGCGACCGAGAAGGGTTGCGTGAGTAGTGAAGATGGTGGTCACATCGATGCGCCTCTTTCTGCAAAGCGGGAGTGCGACACCTGCGAGCCATTCGTGAAATTGTGCAACAACAGCGCGCTCCTTCTCGTGGTAGACGTACTGGGAGATTGTCAGCTTTGCCACACACTACTCTTCCGGCACACTTACCTCGCCCAAAAACCACGCAATCAGATATCCAAATACAATCGCCTCGTTTGTCTCATGGTCGTCGGGTGGGGATGGGATACCGGCAGTTGACCACAAATCTCCCTTCCACTCGTCCAGCTTATAGTATCCACTGCTAGTGTCGAACAACAAGACGCGAGGGGCACCGTCAATGAGCCATCTTCCATAGAGTGTCTTGATTCCCCGGTCATTCATTGACTTAATAGTTGCGATAAGAGCAGGATCCTTGGGTACGATCTCTTCCACCTCAACGGCCGCCTATGGAGCTGTCAGTGGGTGGGACATGTCCGCTTGAGACGAGAATGGACGTACGGAAGCACGATTGAGGGGTCCGAGAAGTGTGTAGGTGGAGCCATATTCGGCAGTGGTGACTTGCGCTTTAGACTTGAGGACAGAGTAGATACCGCCAACTGATGGATATGTTAGCAATGTTGACCCATTGAGGGTTCAATTGGTTTATGCGAACCTCGGTTGGCAACCTCAGTGGCTACCTCGAAGAGAACGTGATTCCTCACGTCACGCTTGGAGGCCATTGTGAATGCGAGCAAGCCTAGGCTGAGCTAGACTGTTATCTCAGATGTGCGAACGTATTCTCGAATACTGTTGGAGGATGGTTCGCTGGAAAGGATGTCAGCAGCTGCACATTGCGTCAGGGAGGTTCTGACAGGTGGATGTGGGGTTGGAGCGTCGGGTGAGGGTCAAGAAGCAATGCTGCGGCGGTACAAACCTGAAGGAATCGGCGTATCGGGAGTCAGGAGACTGGATCCGCTTGGCAGTGAAGGTGAATCTATTCGACAGCACGTGGGTGTCTCGGCCGATTGATGGAATGGGGGGTTAGTGGAGGTATGCTCCTGCTATAAAGACAGAAAGGAAACTGCGAAACTGAGAAGGTTTGAGGAGAGTTGCGGAGGAAAGAGCACCGTTGCTCTGAACTGGAGAGATCTGAGGTAGGCGCACCTGCATGCCGAGAAATGGCTGGATGACGTTGTTGGGAGGGCCCGTGCCCCGCGCTTGCCCACATGTGCCAATCCCCAAATTATCCGCACGCCCAACTGCCACCCCGAACATGCTCCGGCCCAGGTCAACAGAAATCTCCATGAGCTGGATACGAGTACTCCAGGAGGTGTCTAATGCATTGGGTTCAATGTTGGGAGTGCCGCATATTTCATGTTGCAGTGTGTTGCAATATTATCCACACAACCTTGAACATTCTCTTTCAACTTCTCCAGAGAGCCGGCAAACGCTTCTTCCAGGTACTTGTCTTACACCATGTGGAGTCCCCAAAGGACCCCGCAAGCACTATTGAACCTGGAGAGCCCGGGTGGACCAGGCCGCATACCGTGGCCAATAGCCACGCCGCTTCAGGCGTTAGCAATGGAGAGATTTCGGCCCTTCTCCTTGACGTCAAGCCATCGCCCTCTTTCTTCGCCCCAGGCTCGCAGACAACTTCAAGCCAGACAGGCCAGACGGGCGAGTCAAGCGAGACAAGCTTGGGGCCCCAACTGGAGAGCATCGGCTGAAAAGCGGGTCGCTCATGACTAACCTAAACCGAGACCGCCGTTTCGCTTCCCACCCACAACTTGCCTCGTGACTTTTAGCCGACGGAAAGAACAGACGACGAGAGATGGAAATGCCATACTTAATATAACGGTCATTGCATGGGAATTGTGCAGAGTGTATAATCAAATCTGTTCCTAGGTATGTAGCATATAGGTTACGATCCTGCCAAAGAATCCACAGCCGTGCCTCGGCTGTCTTCTCCGGCCTCATCCCGCCGTAAACTCCGCCCGCGTCTACCAGCCTCTACCATGCAATCCAAATAATCCAACCTTCAATTGACGTCCTCACAATCTGTTTGTCTCTTTGCCGACATCCACCGTATCACCTCTTCACAATCTGCTTATTACTTTGCCAACAACCACCGCATCTCCTCTCTCTCTTTCCCCCTCCACCTCCAGTCTAACAACTCCACATCCCACTAACAACATCATACCTCCCCCCATCCAACACGCCCACATCCACACAAGTCGACCCATTGCCCTTCTGCACCTCACACTTCTTATAACCCCCCTTACACCCCTCTCCCTCCCACAACCGGAACTCGCACCCATGCCCCGCCACCTGCTTTACTCCGATACTGTTCGTGTACATCCTGTAGCAGGTCCCTCGCGTCAGGTTGCCGGAGCTGACGGCGATGCCGCAGGAAGAGGGAGTGACGGTCCCTTGGTAGTAGGTTACGGAGGTCGAGTTTGGGGGGAGGGCGTAGGGGGCGTAGGCGTGGGAGGGGAGGGCGGTGACGGTGGTTGTGGCGAGGGTTAGGGCGAGGGTGAGGAGGGTTGTTATTGGCGCCATTGATGCGGTTAAGGTGTTCTCGGCCTTGCTGGTCGTGATTGGATTTAGGAAAGATTTTTGGTTGCGGTTTTGAGAATGGTGCTAGACCGAAGTGTGCGTAGAGAAGTACTCAGGTAAAACGAGCGTAGGTTTTTTGATGATCGAAGGAAATACGAAGATCTAGGGACTGTTTATGAGACAGAATACACCAAGCCCCATCTACACCTTCCCTCCTCATCCTCTTATACCCAAACCCAAACCCGCTCAAGAACGGGGCTACCTTACCGGGACTACTGACAAGCCAGCCAGTCGCCATTCTCCCTCCCTCCCGCGCTTGCCCAGCGTGTCAAACCCAACAACAATGTGAACTCCCGTCCGAACAACGGCAAACTTGCGAGCGACATACACATGGCAGCCACGGACAAAGACGAAACAGAAATCCCTGCTTCCACGCAAGCAACGATAATTGCCTAGCACATGTGCCAGCACATGGACATCGTATTCCCCGTCCTTTCAGCGCCCGACGCAGTCGCAAGCATCCATGCCCTTCTTAAGGACGCCCACATTCGTCCCGGCATCTGAGGTCGTGCAAATATGCTGGAACCACCCGTTCTTGGCGGTCTTTAGTTTCTGTGCCTGTACATTCCCGTCACGAAAACGCGCCTGCAGACATGTGCGCAGGGATGAGGATGGTTTCCGCGTTTGCTTACCGTTGTGCGTCGGCCTGGATGCTGGACGGGCTTGTCTGGATCCGTGTCTGGGGCAGAGTATTGTATGTACTGGCTTGGCAGGGGTCTGCTATGCAGTGCAGGTACAGTGTACAGCGTGGCATCTGCATCTCGCAGCGGGCGAGACCAGGTGGTGTAACGCGCGGGAAGGATGTGTGGTTCTTTTCTGTACCTTAGGAGCTACTTTAACCTTCTCGTGCAGCGGCACAGAGAAAGCCAAAGCCGTCTTGGAGACCACCTCAGTGGTTCTGACTGGACCCATGCGGCTCGCTGAAGTCCTATAGCAATTGCAGACGAACGGAAAACACGAAAACGTCTTTCCTTGGCCCGTAGTCTTTTTGTGGCGAGCTGCGTGCTGCGCACATGGTTGCACTGCGCCTTCGCTGACGTTTCCCCATGTGAAGAATTGCCCCGTCTTTACCAACGGAGAAGATGTTTATTTACAACCAGTTCAATCGCAGATCTGAAACACGGTATGTGACTTACCCGCATGCGCCTATAGGCATTGCAGAAGCTGGTTCTTTTCTTTTCGAGGCATGTCTGGCCGGCTTACACGGCGTCAGCATGCGGCTGAGAGAAGGTGACGGGTGACGACGCTCAATGCTACAGATGCTACATGTATCCGTTCTCGTGGCCGACACGACCGGCCAATTGCTATCTGGGGATGACTTCACTTTGATTCCGACGCGCTATACGCAGACATGAGGCGTAGTAGGCGGTCCGGTTTGCTATATTCGGTATGTGGTATGTGGCAGGAAAACGGGTCGACAGATCAGCCCAGTCCCACATCTCTGACGCGTGGAGTCGATTCGATTGAGACGGGCAATACTCCGTCGTCAGCATAATGGCAGCTTGGGTTTGAACCAATCGAGCTTGTACTCATTATGATTTCATAGCATAGAACAATAAGGACATCTGAGGATACTTGTAAGGGTTGTCATATGTCAAATAAACTAAGAATAATACTACAGAAGGTATGCGATTTGCATACTCTTGAATGTCCTGCTCCCTTCCCGTAAAACGCCTTGCTTATCAAGGCCACGACCCACTCAAATACTTGCTCAAAAGCCCCAATACCAACAGCCCAAACACAATCCCCACTCCAAACACCATCGCTGAACTGCACATTGGAGAACATGAAACACCCATCCCCACCATAACCACCTACAACCACGCCATCCAAAGCGGGTCACTAGCACTCAAATTCCTCGGCTCCGTCGCCCTAGCCACCAGATCCAACACGCTCTGACTAGCCGGCAAGTTACCCGCACTCGGTTCCTTAGCCATAGCGACCGCCTTGTTGACGATCGCGTCCGCGTTCCTCTGCACGTTCTCTCTGAGCTCGCCGTCCCTCGCGCTCTGCCGGTGCTGCTGCATGTACCAAAAGCTGATCTCGTCGCGGATGAAGATGCTGAGTTGGCCCTCGAGATCCGAGTTTGCGTTCTCGTTGATCTGAGGCGGGTTGGCTGGCGCTGCTGGTGTTGCTGCTGCTGCGCCGCCTGCTGGGTTCGGCGTCGGCACGGTGGGGGTTGCGGTTGATGGAGAAGAGGAATCGGTAAGACAGCGGGCGATGGCCATCAGGGCGCATACGAAGATGCCTTCCATGTGGATCGGGCCCATGAGGGTTTGCAGGTTCGGCGTCAGACGGAAGGGAACAGCTTCCGTGTTGTGGAAGTAGGGTTTGGCGCCCGCCATGGTTGGGATCAGTTCGCTGCCCCAGATGTTGCCTGTGCCGCGTGAAATCATCATCTTGTGTGGGTAGCGCGTCGTCATGTGCATCGTGAAGGTTATGAACGTGAGTGCGGCAAGCTGGTAGGAGAATTGGCGGCGGAAGAGCCAGAGATCGTCGTAAGACGGGTACGTGTTGGTGAAGTATTCGGAGGCGATGGTCGAAGGAGCGAACTTGTCCTGGATTGCGTTGAAGGTCTCAAGCCTGATGTTGGCTGCTTGCTCGGTCTTCTGTTGCTGGTGAATGTCAGTATACGGAATACAAGGTGTGGGGGCAGGAACACTCACAGGTGACAATGCGCGCAGCTTCTCCATGGCGAACAAAATTGGCTCATCTTTGTTGATGCCGTTGCGTCTGCAATAGTCCTCATAGACGCCTTGCAAGCTAATGTACGAAGAATCGTCTTGCACCATCCTGATATTTGGGGACAGCGGTACCATAATCGGCAGATGGAACTGCAGATTGCGGCGCCTGCTCTCCTTCTTCTTGGCCAACGTGCTGTTGAAGATCCTGAAAAGCTGGAGGATCCTCTCCTCCCTCCTGCTATGTCTGGCGGCAGGATGCTGAATAGCAAACGGATGCAGGCTACCATCATGTCCTCTAACTTTGAGCCTTCTGTGGCAACCAGCGACTGACCGTACCAAGTCCACATCAGGCAAGAAGCGCTCGATGCGAACAAAGTCTTGATTCTTATCGCGGTGCTGCAAGTACTGGCCAGGAACCTCAACTTCATCGAACTTGGTAAACCTGAACTCCGCCAAATGCGTTGTTTGCTCCAGATGCCACATCAAGGGTCTGCGATCTAGCCTCTCTTCAAATCTATCCCGCCACTTCCGCAGCTTCTGGATGTACTCGAACATGGTCGGCTTCTTGGCAACAAAGTCCGCTTCGAAGCTCTTGCGGATGTGTGGCGGCAGGATAGACTCAGCGAAACGGGTAATGTTGGCCTCTGTGCTAGATGGCAGATTGACACCCTGTGCGTAGCTAGTAGGATAGCGGCCTACGTAAGACAGACCATCGTTAAGCAACGCGACAATGAGACGGTAGGCGTCCTCGTCCGGTGGGCACTTGAAGTACTTCTGGATCTGGTCGACCATGGTCTCCATCGATAGAGCGAGGAGTGGGAAGGCCGTCTTGAGTGTTTGCATCAACTCCTCGGTATGTTCCCATGGTTTCTTTGGCTTTTCTGGCTCATCCGCCTTCGGCCCCTTCGCCTGCTCGCCGTTTTGCTGACCTTCAGTCTTGATCTGGTCCTCCATTTTCGCAGGCGTGCCATTCGGCTGTTGTTCGCCGGTGGCAGTCGGTGGCCTGGAAGATCCACTCTGGCTGTCTGGTCTGGGAGGAGACTGCTCGCCCTTGGCCGCTGCAGCCTTCGCACGAGCCATCTTCTCACGTTGCTCCTTGGCCTCTTGAGACTTACGGATGACATGCATATCCTCACGGCTGGTTCGAAGCTGGAAGTACAGGGCTTGCGGGTAAGTCTTCGCAAGCTTGCTGAGAATATTGTGCGCGATCCTAGCCTCACCAGGCTCTCGGGAAAGGTTGTTGAGCAATTGAGGGATAAAAGTGACCCAGTACCAGACAGGAGTCTCACCCTTGAAGTCCTCAAACGCTTGCGCCAGGGTCCCGTTGGCGTCGTCAAGACTGAGCAGCCACAGGATGCGGCTGAGCAGTTTGCGAGACTTGGCGCTCTTGTATTGACCTGCAGCTTCAAGGTAGCAGCTAATGGCATTCGAAGCCCTCCCGATGTCCTGTGGATTTTCCTTGAACAACATGTCGTTGTAACGACCCCATTCCGACCATGCTTTGGGCAGCTTGATATCGAAGTACAGCGCAGTACCGAACGCATCGTTGGCCTCTTCCTTGTGGTTGAGCTTGTCAAGGAACATGCCCTTGAGGGTATAGAATTCTGCTTTTTGCTGCTGCCCAAAGTAGTTGAGGTTGGTGTTGTTGATAACATCCAGTCCGCTGGTCAGCTCGCTCTTGTTCTGGTAGTGACACTTGGCCTGCTCTCTGAGCTTCAAGAACGCTTCCTGGATCTCTATGTTTGGCAGGGTGTAGATGCGGCTCAACTGGTTGATACAGACATCAGGCATCTGGTGCTTGCGAGCAACATGGGCGAAGCGGTTGATGATCCAAGCCGTCTCGTGGTAGCCTCTGTAAGCGTAAGATTGACCAGTAGCATTGCCCTGCTGAGGTGGCAGAAGGTTCAGGTACGTTCCATTGATCAGCTGGAATATGTGTTGTCTCCAGGTGACGAGGTCTTGCCAGGCATTGATATCGTCCCAGAAGTTAGGCAGTCTGTCTCTCCAAGTGCCAAGGAGTAGCTTGAGCTCCTGACTCTTGACGTCGAGATTGGCAGCATTCGTCTGAGACAAGCTGGCGCAGATGACGCTGGCATCATGCAATTCAACCAAATTCTGGAAGTTTTGCAGAAGCGTAACGTGTGCGTTCGTGATCCTCTTCGGCAGCTTATGCCAATTCTTGATAGAGAGCTGAATGTTCTCATCGCAGATTCTATTGAACTCTTGTTGACTCTCTGTCTTGCTGTGCAGCTTGAGGAGGCTCATGAAAGCCTGGAAGAACATTCTCCTAGGTGTCGGCGCATCGGAAACAGCCTTGATGATTGATTCAAGCTGTTCGCGGTTTTCTGCACCATTCCAGGCATCGTAGTTGCGCCAGGTAGCCTCGAGGAAGAGGTCATTCAGGTTTTCATGCTTAGCAAAGTCGCCCAAAATCTCCCACTGCTGCAGCTTCTCCGCGCAGTACACCCAGTGGTCCTCCCACAACATGTATTCGCCGGATGAAAACGCCAGTGAGCCCGTCCGTGCCTTGATTTGCGCCTGCTCGTACATAGCCTGAGCCTTGTCCCAGACACCGTTCTGCTCATAGGAAAGAGCGGCGTTGGTCTCAACGAACTGGCAGCGACGCCGCCAGGTGCCGTAGAAGAGATCATCTTCCTGCAGGTTGGCGTAGAGCTCGACGAGAGCATCCAAGTTGCTCTCACGTAAGGCTGGGGTATCCACCAAAGGCTTCAGAGCAGACTCTTCAATGAAAGTCGCTACGCTGTACCAGGCATCGAAGTTCTTAGCTTGGAATTTCATGACATGCGGCGGGAACTTGACTCTTGGTCGTGCCCGAACGATACCCTCAATCAGCGTGGCCACGCAGTTTGGTCTCCGGTCTTGCTGGCGTTGATGGAAGTCCTTGGTCAACAAACTGATGAGGCCTGTCTCAATGTCCTCACGATCGTCTTTTGACAGTACAGACCAGCACATAGGGAAGAACGCAACCCAGATATCGTGGGCCAATTGCGATTCAGTGTGCTGAAGGTTGCACAGAGGCTCCAAAACGTCGCGCGCCTTAACTTCTCCAAGCTCTTGTACGAAGCGCCTGTGGTTGCCAATAAAGCTCTCGTAGTCGTCTTCGAGCATTAGGCTGCCCACGCGGTCGTTGCCAGAATGTACACCGAAGTATCTGGAGGCTTGCATGCACTTGAAGTCATCGTTGTGAAGGCGCAGGTTTGTGTTCATGTCGACCGATCCGAACATCAGCTGAATGATTTGGCTCAGCCAGAAGCTGTCCGCCAGTACATCCCACTGCTGTTCTGAGATGAGCTTGTAGAATCTGTTGGCTGTCGTTCGGCTCAAGCTCCTGTCAAAGATGGTCATGAAGCGCGTACGCATGGCAATGTCTTGGCTACGAAGACCAATGAGGAATGCGTGTTCCATGCGCACGGCTAGCTCGGAGCGTAGAATCTTTGGATCTTCGTAGATACGGATGACCAGATCAAGGAATTTGGTGTACAGCGTTGGGTCTGGTCGACTCTCGAACATCAGCATCTTCTGCAGTACCGCAGTCTTCTCTTTGAGCGTGGGCACTGGCTCGGTGGAATTGAAAATCCAATCTTCAACCATTGTCAAGATCTTCTCGCACAAGGTGTTGTTCTGCGACCGCTCGACAAGTGAAGCCAGCACGCTCAGATATGGACGACGCTGCTCGCCGAGTGCGGATATACGTGAGGAGAGCATCTCGATGACTTTTATGATCAAAGTCGTGGTTTGATCAACATCTTGGACATTCTGCGGCGGTTGAGGTGGCATACCCTGCGCTACCGCTTGAGTAGGCATCTGCGCAGCTAGATGGTCTTTGGCAAGCTTGGTTTGCAAAGCCTTCAAGATGGCCGGAATATGCGTGTCAATGCTTTCAGGTTTGCGCTGAGCCATCGACCACATGATGTTGATGCTGGAAACCAGATTGCCTGCGCCTATGGCATCGCCTGCCAGGGTCGAGAGGAAGTTGAGGAACTCTTCGGTTGGGCTATCGGCATCCGGCAGGTCTTCAGAGTCCGGCTGAGCAGTGGGTATAGCATCGAGGATACACTTCATCAATGGCTTCATCTGCGGGAAGCCCTCGGCGTCCTTGGCGGTGTTGTGCAAGCAGTCCTGGATCTCAGGCGCTTCGCTCTTTAATGGCTTCGTGAGCAGCTTTTGCAGTTGCGGCAAGCGACCTTGGACCCATTCTGCAGACCTGGAGTTGAGGAACATGCGGATGATCTGCAGCGTGTTGATCACTCTAGTCGTCCAGATGTCTGTCTTTTCGTCCTGCTTTGGCTCGGTCATGAGGACCTGCTCGGTGACCTTAGGGAACATGGCGTCGATGTCCAAGTCGTCCCAGTAAGGTGGCGAAAGGAAACGCCATAGAAGCTCGAGGGCCTTCTTGATCATCTCGGATGACTGTTGCGCAGCAGGCTTATCCGCGGCTTCAACAGAGCTAGGAACAGGGAAGCGCTCCGAGAGAGTGGCAATAAACTGAACCATATACTTGATGAGGATCATCCTCAGTGAGTACGATGCTACCGCTCCCTTCTTATTCGTGCGCGGATTTGCAGGTGTAGCACCCTCATTCGGTGTTTGCGGGCCGGCAAGTGAGCCATTCTCCCGCACAGTGCGCTCCTCCCATTGCCAAAGCATCATGAATAAATTCAGCGCAAGCTTCTTGCTATCAGACGATGGGTTGGGCAGCTGAGCGACCTTGTTGAGGGAGGGAATAATGATTTGAGCAAACGATTCCCGAGCCTCGTAGAACAGGTCTGGATGGCGGACCAGGAAGTGATAGATGAGCGTAAGCTGCTGCACATTCGAAGTCTCTTCCATTAGACACTTCCGAGGTATCCTAGCCCACGTCGGTAAGCGCGCGTTCTGATCGGTGCCAATACGCTTCTTGAGCACTGGCTCCAGGATCTCGAGACATTGCATGACCAGCGCACGGCCTTCCGCCTGATGTGCTCGCAGCAGACCGCCGTAAACGTTGACTGCAATTTTGGCTGGCGTTTCGTAGTGCGCAATGAAGTATGTGATGAGTACGTAGGCGGCATATTTGTTGATGATGTCCTCGAGACGGATGTAGCTCCAGCCAAACATGATAATATCCTTACGGGCATCGGAGAGCATGCTATGCTGGTACTTGAGGAGTAAAGAGGTGAGCTGAATGAGCTCCATTCTGGCGTGATCGACACCAGATGAAGAAGTGTCGTCTGAGGCGCTAATGCTTGACTGAGACTTCCAGAGCTTGTTGTGTATGGTATCGCACATTGACTTGTCAAGCAGTGCAGTTCCCTTGTTACCCTGCTGGAACAGGTTGTCCCAGTTCCGCTGAATGTCCATAGCGAACATTGGGCTAAGAACGTTGCGGAAGGTGAAAGTCTTCATTTTGTGCGACCTGTGACGGTTGTTGTAGGTATCGATACAACGAACAGCTATAGCTTTCTGGAGCTCAACAGATTCGCTCAAAATGATGTACTTGTAAATGTACGACAGAAGCGTGGGACAGGCTTTGAGCTCGTTATTGGTGCAACCTTGGAGAATCTCGAAGAAGAAGTCGATATCGTCAGGAGCGTGAGATAGGTAGGTGGTAAATACCTCCATACATCTCACAGAGGTTTGCTCAGCCGCCAACCTCAAAGATGGGTCGAGTGACCCACCTTGAAGCTTTTGCTCCAGCCTCTTTGCTGATTCCAGCAGTGCGTTCCGCACCTTATCTTGACCAACCAGCCATTTGCTAGATTCAGGGAAGCTGCAGACTGCGCCTGCAATGTGAATGGCATTGATGACAGCTTGATCCTTCTGCAAGTCCGTCCCTTCAATGGAGAAGGCTGCAATAAACTTGTCGGGATCAGCGGTAACGGCTGATCTAAGCGGTCCACTAGTCTTGTCCGTGAGAATCTGAGCAAAGAATCTGCCCTTAGCCTCCTCAGTCAAAGCCTGCGCAAAGTATGTCCAGGCCTCGCTTGGATAGTGGTTGAGGTACTTGACAAGTGGCTCGCGGAAGGGGCTGAACTTCGTCCGCCGCAGTTGCTTCTCAAGATCGAGGACCCTTTCGACAAGCGTACCAAGAAATTGCACAGCAGCTGGGGGCAGCAGATGGAAGACGTTGAAAATGGCCGTTACTATGCGCAGCTTTGGGTTCTGCTCAATAAGGGAGAATGATGTCTTCTGCAGAGTCTGCACATCCGCAATTTGCTTCATGTGATCCAGGAGACGTGATCCAATCTCGACCTTGAAGTAGTTCGTTAAGAGTTGAAGGAGCGTTCTAAGCCCCTCCAAGCCCTCGACACTGAGCTTCCGTGGATCTTGTACGTTCATCAGGATCGGCCTAAGACCGCTTTGAAGAAGATCCTTGGGCAGTTTCTGGGTAGCTTGTAGCACGATCCGCAAACCAGCGTTCGCGGCCTGAGCGACTTCGCTGTGCTTGGAGTACAGAGACTTGAAGAAGACGGCGATGATTCTCGCACGATGCTGAGCATGTGGTGAGTTGATGAAGCCAGGCATGCGGATAGCTGTCGTCAGCAAGCGAAGACATGCAACCCGAAGATTGACAATTGCCTCCACACTCCGCTGCTCGTAGGGCTTGGGTGCGAGAGACTCATCTTCAGCATCCACAAGTGCCAGTGTCTCCAGCAAAGACCTGTTCAGGCGATCCTCGAATTCCAAGACGCCGTTCTCCATGTCGAGGCAGAAATTCAATGCATCGATGTAGCCAATTTGCACTGGGAAAGGCAACGCCCTCAGCGGTTTGTTGAAGATAGGTGCCAGAACAAGCTCCTTGACTGGCTTGACCACCTCCCAAAGCTCAACACCGACCACTTGTGCGAGTAGTCTCAGCGCGTCTTGTGCTGCCTCCCGAACGTGTCTGTTTTGATGCGATACTTCTCCAACGAGGCGGTTGCAGAGCATCATGAGCGGAGTGTTAGAAATGCCAAGCTCCTCCTTCGGTGCCGTGTTGTTGCATCTGCGGACAACTGTCTGAAGCACATCCTTCGCTTGTACCCGGATGTTGGCCGGCAGGTCTTGCGGCATATCCTTCATCACAAAGAAAAGCGCCCTCACAAGGTCCATCTGGCGATCCTTCAACCATTTATCGCTGAAACCGAGACTGTTGACGATGTGATCGATACCAGCCGTACCCCCAGACTTGACGAACCACTCTTCTTCGAAACAGCAGTGAACAAACGATTTGGCCAGGTGAGTGAAGAACGGTAGCTTCTCTGCTTTCTCTTCGGAGCCGAATACCGTGATAGCGGTCTTCCAGATTGCGTCCATGGCGTGTCTTGCTGCGTCACGTACGTCGGCATGGTCTGAAGCAAGTGTTTCTGCTACAGCGTCGGCCAGTATCTTGCTCTCGATGACTACAGGCCCCTCGCCTGACCTGACATCGAATGGCCTCTTCGCATGCTTGCGCTCAGCGAACGCATGTCCCAATTCTAGCAGGGTCAGATGACCGTAGACGCCATTGAGTAGCGAAGTTGCATCGTCTTTCAGCTCCGGAAGCGAGGTAGCGAACATTGCTGCCTTGATGAGCTTGAGTAGAGTCTCCTGCTGTGCGTTACGCTTCGCCGCTGACTTCTCCCGCTCAGAGATGGAGAAGAGGTCTGGGCCAACGTCGTACTTCTGGTCTAGCAGGTCGTTGGCTTGTAGCCGCACGAGCTGAGCGAAGTCTTCCGGTAGGCTGTCATTTCCAATCAGAAGCTTGATTTGGGCTTTGATCAGATTGAACGCTTGCTGCTTGTGGAAGCCATCCGACTTCTTCGCAGCTGGCTGCTTCGGTTGGTCCTTGAGCTTCTCAATAGCAACGTCTATGCCGAGTCTGGAGGGCAGCGCACGCTCGCGAATAGAGCCAATGAGTTTGATGCCATAGCTGGCTTCGTCGTCGGAGAAAGGTTTGTAGTTGAGCTCCGGTGGTCCGATCAGGAACTTCCGATTGCGGCCTCCAAGCTTACCGAGAATGCGCATTGTCGTATGCGCATGGAAGTGGCTGTAAGGCGTTGGCTTAAGGTGATCCCACAGAGCAGACATAAGCTCATCAATGACAGGAGCCATGATGGGGTCCAGATAATCGGCGGTAAGGTTGTCCACGCAAAGCTCGAGTGTTCGGAGACCTTGCGCAATCAGTTCTGACCCAGCGCGAAGCGCTACAACAAGCGGTCGCATAAGGTAGCTTAGATGTGGTAATAGATGACTCAATCTCGCCGGTACGGTAAGAGATAACTCAACGAAGAGGTCCCTTTCGGCCGGTTTCCGCGCGGATATCAGGAGATTATTCAACACCTCCAGCAACATCTCCAACAGCGGCAGAATCTCCTTGTAGAGATGCTCGAAGCGTCCACCACCAATACTACGGAAAAGTGAACGAAGTAGCAAGAAGTAGTTCATCGGCTCTTCTGCCGTTACGGACAGTTCGATGGACCTGGTGATCAGCTTGGTAACGTGAGGGAGGAGGACTTGTTCGTTCTGTGGAGCGAACAGAGTCACAGCCATAAAGGACAGCTTGAAGAGTCGGAGAATGACGGACGATTTCTGCACATCTGCCGTACCGACTTCCTCAATCTTGCCCATAAGGAACTGCAGAAGCATACCAGCAAATGCTGGGGATGTGGCTTCGCTTGCAAGCAGGAACTGCGGGATGTGAAGGAGTGATGCATGATCGAACATCATATCGTAAAGGTGCGGAATTTCGGAATGGAACACCTCGTGGAAAGTCGCCGTGTCAATGTGGTGGAAGACGGTTGCAAATGTCTCGAGCAGCTCTTTCTCTTCCTTGCCACTGCTCATCATGTGCTGGTTCGCCAGGAACTCTGTCGGTGTAGTTGCTTGAGCTTCTCCTGTCGGCTTCTCCGGACTATAATATCGGAAGACTTGCGCGCCCTCATGGAACAGTTTGATAAGCACATTGACCTCCTCAGCACTGTAACCAAACGAAACCTCCGACCAATTGGCTGGTACATTCGCCGCGTCCATTTCATCACGTATTTGCGCAGGGTTCGAAGCACGGAGCTGGTAAAAGAGGTTCTTCAAGCCGTGCAGCAGGTTTTTGAACAGGAACTTGTTGTCTGCCACTGGATCAGATCCACGCTCCTTCGGGTTGGTAGTCTTTATAGGCGTCGCGCTGAAGATCTCAATTTCGTCCCAGTCGGGTGGTGAATCCTTGTCTGCCAGAAAATTCTCCGGTGTTGCCTCTATTGAGGGCTCCGCGAATTGCTTAGAAGATTTAACGGCGTTAGGGTATTGTCGGTTCATGGCCGCAAACTTGTCCCCAATAGCATTGAGGACCATGATGAGGAAATGGCGGGCATCTTGTTTACTCTCCACCTTTGCCATGCACTCGGCCATGTTCAACAGAAGTTTCGCACTCATAGTCTGAAAACTCGTGCCAGGGTAGTCATCATGCAGATTGCGAGTAAACACAACGATGGTTTTCCGTATTTGCTCCGGAGTCAGTGAGTCGCGAACATGGTGTATAAGATCTGCCAACATCGTGAAAGCCAGAGGGCGTAGTGTCTCGTACACTGTCAATGAGTCGCCCAGGATGGTACGCTCATCTAGAAGCTCGTCAAGCTTGGGTAGGAAGATGGTGCGGAAGTTGAAGTTGATGATGTGCCTAATGGCAACAAGCAACTCCTTGCGCGTGTGCGACTTTTCGCTCGGCAAGTCTTGCAATAAGCGGACTACTACGTCTGGCAGATCGGCCAGGAAATCCTGCAGTAGAGCTTGATATACTCGCAGCAGGTAGGCCAGAAAGCTCATTGTCTTAACTTGCGCGGTGATGAACTCTCCAAAAGCGGCTTTGTTGCGAATCTCCTTCGAGACACCACAAAAACTTCTTCCTTGCGCAGCAGCTTCCTCATGCGCTCGTTTTTGCGGTTTCGCTTCCAGAAGCAGCATCTCCTTGATCTGAAGGACGACGTTCTTGATATTGGCGTGCACCAAGTTGCGATGAGCTTGAAAAAGCGACACAATCATGATCGGACACTCTGCGATGAGCTTGAATGATTGGGTGCCTTTTAGGAGTTGCCTGGTTTGCTGTTGTTCATTGCCGACATCCGCTGCAAGACCGCTTGCGGATGCGACGGGCGAGCTAGGCCGTGGAGACTGCAAGGACTGGCTGTTCCCTGGGGTCGAAGGTAGCCCTTGACCGCTAGGAGCGTCGAAAGTGTCTGTCACGATTTGTCCCATCGACCGGAAAAGCTCCAGAATGAGATCCAGAAAAGGTTGTACCTTGTCTGCTAGCGATTTCGTGTGGTGCCGCTCAAAGTCGATGATGATCTTCATGCAGAGTACTGCATTGTCCTCGTTCTCGACCCTTACGAGTTCCATACACTTGTCGACAATTTGAGGCGCATGTTGGTCTGTGATCTCAGGCGTAGTTAACGGCAATCGGTGCAAGATCTCAAGCGTACAGTTGCGCAGCTTCTGTTCCGGAGATGTGCTGATGAAGACCGGGTTACCGCTGAGTATATTCATGAAGATTGGCACGAACTTCTGCAGGAAGACTGCATAGTTCGGGCCCTGACACCAAAGGTCGACGCCATCGCGAAGCTCTGTAAGAAAGTTGCATTTTGACTTGACGTCTATTGTTCCCTATGTCAGCCTGCAACCTCTTCGCACTTATAGTTCCCTCCTCATACCTAGATTTGGGTCCGAAAGCTGCGCTTCGATAATTCCAAGGTTGCGCTCGGCCATGGCTGCGGGGGCCCAGCTCGCAGCCTGCGAGAGCTCTTATATGTTCTTCTCACTCCTCCACTGCCATGTATGGTTTCGCTCGATATCACAAAAGGTCGCGATCCTACTGAAGGGAGGTCGTGCAGGAAAACGAGTCGAAAGTCGGGTGTAATATGTAGCCTTGGAGGGGTATTGGCAGGAAGAGAGAGCGTGAACGGCGGAAGTTGCGCGTATTCCGAGTAAATTTAAATCGCAGTAGTGTCGTAATCGTTCGTGAGGGGTTCGCGCAATAGAGGTCGTGTAGAGGTGACTGGTGTGAGAAGCACGAGGCGCAAATGGCTGCAATATGGGCGACGCTCCACAGCAAACGCGAAGCCAGCAATGAAGAACTTCGAAGCGACGCGGGAGTCGCGCACTACCTGACAATCCAAAAGGGTTTAGTCTAACGCCAAGATACGGGGTATCCGCTGCGGGTCTGCGGCCTGAACGATCCCGATTGGCCGCCTTACCATGCGAGCAAGCATTGAAATACCAATACTTTACCTCACCGGTCAGGACTGACTACATTAGGTACATGTATGTATGCTCGTTGTGAAACCACATCTCATGCACATGTGGTCGGTGTACAAGACTTGCATCCCAATCGAATTGGTCCGCATGGCTCGTCCCACAAACTACACTAGCCTTGCAAGCTCTTCCAGTATCTGTAGATTGTTATCGTACATCGCCGGGGAGAGTCTCTGGAAGCCGAAGCAAACAGTATAGCATCCAGAAACACGGACAGGAGCGCCTCTCTGCATATTTGCGGACGTTTCAAGGAGCTGTGTCAGATGCTCATACGGGTGGATGCGTCCCGAAATTGCTGGTTTTCCTGCACTTCGAGCACATGCTGCTGTATACGGGGTAGGGGCTTTGCCAATGGATTTGACAGCTTGTTTGTCTTATCTCTGCTTAGTCTTGCTCTAGTAAGGCTCGCGAGAAAAATTCCCTGTCCTGAATCCACTTTGCTCAGCTGATTCGAATGATCCACATACCTGGATGAACACGGCAGGTCATCCAGAAGATTGAATTGCTACCTTGCCCATCAAATAGCCGAAGCAGCATGCTATGTGAGGGCTTGGTCTTTGTTGTATGCAGAACACAGCTTTCCCCGTCTTCCGTGTCACTCCCGAATCCGATCTAGCAAAACGTTCGGCTCCGCTTCTGCTGGACCCATCTACGCTAACACAATTGCCAAAAAGAATAGCAAAACGTACAGCAGTCAAGATTCTCACCTGGTCACCCACGGTAATACTAACTGACCGGTCGACTGCTTAAATATGGCAGAGCGGACGGGATGCCTTGTTCTCAGTCGCCTGTGGCCGTACGTGAAAGATGTAGTGTTTTACATGGTATATATCGCACATTTTTCCGGCTCAAAGAAGTGGCTGAAAGGTCGCGTTGCCATTGGGCACCGGAATCGCTTGCTCGCCAAGCACACCCCCCAGCCGCTCCAAGCGTGGTATACCTCGTCCTTGAACATCGAAACGCGATTAGAGACATCATAAGGTAACGGCGTTTACGTTGGGTATACTGTGCACCTCTGATAAGATCCATTGACATATGTTGCTACGGAATCGAGCCATCATTGGTTGAAATCTTCGAACCCAATGCCCCGATGCGTGGTACCTGCATGCTGCGGAGAAAGGCCTCCAACACAACCTGAGTAAGCGCGATGAGGGTAGGTGAGATGGCGTGCCTAAGGTCATATATATAGCAGCACGATGAGGCATATTCCAAGGCATTCTTTATCCTCTCGATTTATCTCACAAGCGAGCATTACAAACTCCCAAGATCTCCAAGAATGATTGACTTCACTCTCACCGAGCAGCAGGAACAGCTCCGAAATGGAGCGCACCAATTTGGCACTTCCATCCTATCTCAAGCACGAGCGACTTACAGTCAACATAACACCCAAGTAGAGCGGTTCAGGTCTCTACGACCAATCTATAGCCAAGCGGTCAAAGCCGGATTGATCAAAGGCCAGATACCTGCCGCTCTCGGCGGTACTGCCGGACCACTCATAGACGCCGCGATCCTCGTAGAGGAGATCTACCACGTCGATCCCAGCGCAGCACTGAATATCTTGGGAACTGGTCTGGGATTGACACCTCTCATTTTGGGAGGCAGCAAAGATCAGCAGGCGCGTCTGCTTGAACCTTTTCTTGCTGGTGAAGGCGAGCCCATGGCCAGTCTCGTCCACTCTGAGCCAGATGGTTCGGCGAATTGGTTGGAGAAGGGCGGTAGGGGCTTGCAGACCACTGCTCGAAGGGATGGAGATGACTGGATTATTAATGGCGAGAAAGTAAGTGTCACACCGCCTCTAAGGGTCTTGCGCTCCAGTACTGACGTGTTGCTTGTAGCTATGGACCACTAATAGCGGCGGCTGGGATGGCAAAGGCGCGGATTTGCAGTGTGTTGCCTGCCGACATTCCCAGGATGGCGGGCCCCAAGACAACTCTGTTGATCCCAAAGACTCCGTCATGGTACTTCTGGTGACCAAGGACGTTCTTGCTGCCAACTCACCAGACGCTTACTGTGTCCTCCGCGAACCTGAGCTCGCTGGCCACGTCGCAGCATCTGGATGCCATAGCCGCTTCACCGACCTGCGCGTACCCGCCGAGAACGTGTTGGCACCACCAGGACAAGGCGCCCAGCTCATCGAACAGACCTTTGCGTCATCCGCCGCCATTGTGGGGGCTATGGCCGTGAGCCTCATGCGGGCAACCTTCGAAGCCGCGCTCAACTTTGCCAAAACCGACACGCGTGGCGGTTCTGTGCCTATCTTGGAGAGACAAAGCGTTGCAGATCTGCTGATTGACATCAAGATGCGTATCGAGACTTCTCGCCTCCTGACCTGGAAGGCTTTGCACTGTTTGGAAAACGGGCCGGGCGATTATCATGCCAGGCTGGAGCTGGCCCTGGAAGCTAAGGTGTTCGCATCTGATAATGCTGTAAAAAGCTGCGTTGATGCTATGAAAGCGGTTGGCGTGTATGTTCAGATATAATCCCTTGCACATGTTTGTAAGCTAATGGTTTGGCAGGGCATCTTACTCGAAGGAACAGCCGTTTTCACAACTCCTGAACGATGCTGTCTGCCTGCCACTTTTTGATGGCGGCAATGTTGGCATTCGTAGGCGGCAGATCGAGCAAATCTTTCAACAGGAGGGATATGAGCCTTGGGCTGCAACTTATGGGAGTTGAAATCCTTTCCACCAGATTACCATACAGGTCCCAGACGTATGATTGTCGTTCTCTTATAGGCACCAGCTTACCTGTGTCACCCACATAAGAATCTTCGACCACAATGTTCAGTTGTGTCTGGCTATGGTGTACAAGCCGCATGACACCCTTGATAGGTGACGCCATGTACGATGAAGGAAACCGTATGATCGACCTGTTCTCACAGGAGCCCTCGTGAGTCTGAAAATTACAGACAGCAATGCTGGGTTGCCCAGAACAAGGGAAAGAGGTGCACTTTGATGTGACTTCCTTTACATACCCTGCAGACTTACAGAACAGTGCCTCCTTCCATCAAACTTGTACGTTACTCTACTCTTGAAACCGTCCACCGCAGAGCAATAACATAAACATGTCTGATGATATGGAAAGGGACATGCTACCCCCTGACTGGCGAACCCGTGACGAATACGAAAGCTGGATCGCCGGAAAAAGAGCCATATTCGACCGAGAACGGCAGTCTCGAGAAGAGCACGATCAGAGAGCCCTTGGTCGAAACTACGCTGCACCATCACACAATGATTCTCTCGCTGCCCGTTGTGAGGACCCTCGATTGACTCAAAATCAGCGCACGCGAGTTCTGCCTCCTGTAAACAGGACGTACGGACACGAAGATCGTCTCAACCCCATGGATCCAGTGTGGCAAGATATACGGTACGGGTCTGGTATCTTCAACGAGCCTGACGTGCGCGATACTCCAGCTTTTCCAGATTGGAGACGCGCGCGGCAAACGACGCCCTCGGTGAGCTCTGGATCCAGGTCGCATTCGAGACGATCCAGGGCGGGCGACGACTTCGCGGTCGACACAGAAGAAACGCTAACGAGCATGGATGCGCAGCTGCGTATGCTGGAAGCCAGAGAGAGGCGCAGTCGACGGGAAAGTGAGCATTCGGGCCCCGGCATGCGCGTCGGAGCCAACCTGCCACAGGGCTCTTACGGTGCTAGAATCCGGCCAGATGCGGAGGGAGTACCCGTGAGTAGAGCTGACATGGCCCCCGGCGGACGTGGCTATGATACCAGCAGGCGTAGCTATGATAGAAACAGACGACCTTGACCCAGGCCACTGAAGCTCCCTCTCTGTTCATTTCTCACTGTGCTCTCCGAGTGCGGGTGCAGCCTGTACGAAGCTGGTCATCAATGATGAGGGTACCGCCTGTGAGGGAGGCGTGCTTGATTAACAAGGCCACGTGATATTGGCCTTCGCTTCCATTTTTATCCATCCAATAATTTGCTATTGGTGGAATGTGCAGTCAACGCGCAATATGTTAGGGAGTTGGCTCATCTGGTGGAGTCCAGCTGCCAAAGCCATTCGCCTTCATCCGCTCAAAAAAGGCCATATCACGGATTTTGGGTACACACTAGCCTTGAATGGCTGACTGGAGGTGTTCAGTACGCTGGGGGGATAAGGTACATGTACGGAAAGGTGGGAGCGGTGAACTGCCTGCATAAGTGCCTTGGGTATGTACATGTAGGTACCTAATGTAGTTTGCCGTTCCTTCATAATTTACCCCTGGCTTCCGTTATCGAGAAAGGCAGCCAGGCCTCCAGCCCTCTCGTCTCCCTCACCACTTGCACGTCTGCCTATTTTCTATAATAACGCAATCTCTACCCCAATTTGTTCGAAGCCCTTATCGCGCACGTGGGTAGGAGCCGTTGTTGTGATTGCCTCCAATTATGACTTGGCATATTCCTTATCGGAGCATGTGAAAGGCTGTACAGTAACACAGCTCAATACGGCAGGCACGCGTGAATGTGCCATACCTCAAATGACACACCCATAACACTGTGAATGATGTGTAACACCGTGGTCACCAGGTATGCTTTTGAAGGCTTCCTATTTACGGTAGCTCAGTAGCCTTTCCTACTCTCTTCCCTTTCATACACACAATTCCCCCGGACGCACCTTAGTGCAACACCAAAAGACCGTACGCGCTCCATTAATTCTCGCCAGCGATGGGCGACTCCACGGATGCCGGCGTCAAGATGGACTTCGAGACGTGGATCAACAAGCGCCGCTTCAAATACTCCGATTTCACGTACGAGCAACTTTCAGAAGCGATACGTACGACCAATGCTGTTGTCACCGTAATAATCCCGGGCAAAGAAGTCGCCGACTCCATCGGTGGCGTCCTCGATGTGACTGTAGCTCCTTTGGTCGAGGCCGGTATCGTCAAGAACGTTGTTGTCATCGACGCAGCATCTGCAGACGGAACCGGTGAGGTTGCTGCGAAACATGGCGCTCGCGTGGTCCAGCGTAAGGACATCGCCACGGAGCTCGGTCCAAGTCTAGGGAAGGGAGATGCGCTTTGGCGTGCTTTGCAGGTGACTGATGGAGATATCATCGCTTTCCTTGATGGGGACACCGGCGATCCCAACCCAGCACATCTCATGGGCATCATCGCACCACTCATCCTGGACCAAGAGATTCAGATGGTCAGAGCCTGTTTCGACCGGCCTTTCAAAGGGACCAACGGAGAGACTAAGCCACACGAAGGTGGCAGGGTAACCGAGATTCTTGCGCGTCCACTCCTTAACCTCTACTGCCCTGATCTCAGGGGCTTCCGTCAACCTCTAGCAGGAGAGTTTGCTGCACGTCGCGACCTGCTAGAGAAATTCACTTTCCCGGTCGGCTACGGCATCGAGATTGGAACCTTCATCGACGCGTATACCATCATGGGGCTCGGCGCTCTCGCTGAAGTGGATGTCGGCACTCGTCAAAATGCTCACAAACCGCTAAGGGAGCTGCCAAAAATGGGGATGGGGATTTTGGGCGCGTTTGACCGACGCACAACCGGCGGTGCGCATGTTGACGGAAGCAATCTGTTTCTCCCGTGGGACAATGCTTCCGTCCACATCCCCACGAAGGAGCGTCCGACGATTAAGCAATACCGTACACAAATCGAGCAGCGTGCCAACACTATGTCGGAGATGGAGTTCTCTGTGTTTCCTTCCCCTCCTTTCGTCAATATCGAGGGTGTACGCATGTTTCGTGACATTGGTGGTAACATCATCGACAGCACGCACAAGGTTCGGAGTGGTCTCTTCTACCGCAGCGGGCAGCTTGAGGGTATGTCGGCAAAAGGCGCAGAGGGATTCCGCAAGCTTGGTCTCAAGGTGATCTTCGACATGCGTAGCCCCATCGAAATCAACACTCCCTCCATCCATGGCACGGACGGGTCCGAAAAGCGCCACGACAGCGGAATCGAAGTGAGCGGTCTTAGCCTGGCCACGCTTCTCCTTGAGCCAGGAGCACCTGAGGTCGTCCTCGTGCCCGCTTTTCCTGATGAGGACTGGAAACAGGAGAATAAACAGGAGCGTCTGAAGAACTATGCCAACGCCGCTGAGGTAAGCTTCTACTGCTCACTTGGTATTTGGGAGAATGCTAATAATATCAGGGTTATGCTCGTGCCTACAAGCACACCCTCGTCCGTGGTGCCTCAGCTTACAAACCGATCCTGCAGCATCTGGCTCAACCTTCTCCAACGCCTATCCTTGTCCATTGTTCCGCAGGCAAGGACCGTACAGGGCTCGCTGCAATGCTTGTTCTTCTCCTAGCTGGTTGCAGTCCAGATGTTGTGGCCAAGGAGTACGCACTCAACAACCTGGATAGCAAAGCGGAGTGGGGCGTCGGCGCAACTAAGCGTTTGCTCAACCAACCTGGCCTCGCTGGTAACGTCGGCGCTGTGGCTAATGTTGTCGAGGCTCGAGAGGAATATGCCCTGGAGACTATCAAGGGTATAGAGCAGGAGTGGGGCTCCGTTCAAGGCTATGTCAAAGATGTTCTTGGCCTGACGGAGGGGGAGATCCAGCAGATTAAAGAGAATCTGGTCGTTTCTACAGAGGGTTGATCCGGTTTCCTGCACCTGAAGGCGTTTCACTCCGTTCGTCCACCCTGCTCGGATTTGCTTACTTTCTTTTTGCTTCGATCTGCTTTCTTCGGCATGATTTGCTTTGCTTAGCTCGATACCCGTGAGGCGGTCTGCCATCACAACTTAGGGGAGCCATATTTCAGATGGCGGAGTCAGACAGGCGTTGCTACATACATGCTTTACACGATCAACACACAATATCCCTTGACCAATGACCACAGATATGAAAACTAGTACTACAATATCAGTGCCATCATCCACCGCTGATACTCATTTGGCCCGGCAGCCAATACCGATCCATCCTCAGCAGTTCCTCTGCAGTCTTGGGTACACTATAGTGATGACTTCCAGAATTGAGACAACTTGAACTCTGTAGTCTAGCTAAGCCCTGAAGGTAGACAGCACTCAGCTGGAGACTCAAAGTATGCGATCTGACGATAACTCCATAACTATATCTGCAGATCTACAATCCGCAGCGCAAACGATGTATAGATGAAGGCAGGAACCCGTTGTTAAAGGGCCCCGATTTTAGATCTTTGATCGATCCGGGCGAGATCACTCTGTATACCTGTCCTCTGCCTGCCGGTGAAAGAAACCCACATCAGCACCGCCAACCCTACGATCAACAACATGCTGCCAACCATCCTACTGCTAGCCATCGTTGTGCTAATCATTCTCACACTAGTGTCACAACGCCTCTTAGTCCAACAACCCGAATCGCTCAGCTCACTATCTCTACTCGTGCAAGCCGACCTCACAGGCAAGATAGATGCGCTGGAACAAACACTTGGCAGTGAGATCCAAAAATTGAGAACAGCGATCGAAGCTCAGCACACGAAGAGTACACGGGAATATCGCGCGTTCATGGCTTTTGTCGAGGACATAGAACGGAGGCTTCTGGATTTGACCGACCAGATTCCAGACCTGAAAAACTTCCTGATCACTGGACGTCGGACCCCAATAGATGGTTTGATACCCTCGTAGGAGACGAGCCATATCAGCTTTCGGAGAGTCATTCAAGGCAACTTCTCGTGCAGAGAATCGAGCGTTCATCACTGAGCTTTTAAGATTAGTGGGAAGTAGTATACATTTGGCCTCCCGTAATGACTAGGTTTCTCTCACAATTTGGAAGCTCTCGTATATTCAAAAGTTGCACCAGCCGAGAACTGTGCAGATAGGCCTTAATGTACATTCATAACAACACATCGATCTCACATTCCAGACTCTCCTTTCTTCCGCCTTGCACTGCCTTACTTGTCCGCCGGGTCCAAAGGCTTCTGCCCCTCCTTATCCACCTGCTTCCTCTTCTCTTGAGCAGGCGCATCAGGGTCCTGTTTGAACGTCGACTGCGCGCTCGAATCGTCCTCTTGCTGTCCAGTAGCGGCGCCCGAAGGGTTGCTGACCGGGGTCTGGACGCTCGCTGTGTCGGGAGAAGCTGTGGAGTCGGTGGCACGAGACTGCTTGACTTCCTGGTCCTCTGGCGAGGCGCTGCCGGGCTGGGCGACGTTGCTCGCTGTGCCGGGGCTGCCTTGACCTTGGGTCGCTTGGTCTTTGCTGGCGTATGTACGGGCGACTGTGAGATATTAGTCTGAGGAGATATATAGAGATACTTCAGGGCTGACAGGTCGCTGGACGGAATGCACGCGCTGGTGTAAGCCTTGCGCTGCGGAGGATGGATTGTCTGAGGATAGCCATCTTTGAATTGTGTGCGTGTGTAATCAATCGGTTTCTAAACGAGCTTGCTTAAAGAGGATGTATGTTATGAGATGTCGTCGAGCTCCAGGTATGGATCCATGTCGTTGATGTCGGCACCTCATGTGCTATGACGTCTTCATGAGGTGACTCTGGTCTGCGACTCATGCCATCCCTGCATCTTGGATGACAGTCCGTCTATCTTGAGTCAGAACTGATTTTGGTGGCTATTGCTACATTTGAACCTGCCCATGGTTTAAAGCCTCACTTTCAGCGGTTGGGACGGTTGCTATTACCGTTTCCACATTGCCTTCTAAGCTTATACCCGCTCGTGTGGGGAACCATGAGACAGCCACTCCACCAGGTAAAGGCGACACGAAGAGGCAAAGGCATGGGCCAGCATAATGGACATCAGCATTCTGCTGGTCGAATGCCATGCCTGTATGCTGTAGCGTGTCATGTGCACATGCATGGATCATAAAGGTCGTTGAACCGTCACCGCGAGGTGTCGGATATGGACTATCGGACGAAGCGCCAAACGCCCAAAGCATTCACCTGCCGCGCCAATGTCCACGTGCGACTGCCCAAACAGTAGTCATTATCGCCGAAGGCTCTGATCTCTTCTGTCATCCGAAATGTCGGTATTGACGAGGGTACGATCGTCTTGTGTTGAAAGCCCATCACTACTGGAACTGGTCTCCTGCACAGCCGTTAATCGGCGAGCTAAGACTGGTCTTTGGCTTGCTGCTGAGATCTCGCCCAAAGGCGGCAGATGAGCGTCGTGAGCATTGGCAAGGCTCAAGCTACTTTTCGCACATAGTGTAGCAATCGCATCGATAGCTGTTCGGAACTCCTCATCGTCCACTGTCGCCATGATACTACTGAACGAGTATGAGGACACTGGTGGAAGGCGTGTTATATTGCCTGATGATTGACCCTCGGTGCCGGAAAGACGACTTCCAGAGTATGTGCGAACTAGGACTGGCTGCTCGGACGTGGAATCAGATTCGGAGTCTTCAACCTCTTCAGTAACGCATTGTTGAGGGAGGAGTCGCTTGAGCGATCTGACTGTACGTGTCCATGACTTCGTAGATGGGTATGCATCGTTAACAGGCCAGATTGGGGTGCCAGTCATGTTGACGTGAGCCACGACACCGCGCGGTAGCTACTACAGATGTGTCGGCTTTCCTGATTCTCAATAGGTGCCAAAAACGAAGAAGCGCAGAAGTAGGGATTCACAGGATTGCAGCAGTAGTTGTAGGTGAGATAAGGGTACAGTGAGACACCGCCTATATGTGGTGCTTGGAGGGTTCGTGGCGTCAGAAAGGTGCGGTTAATAACCGGAGATAGATACGAGTCTGATACTGGCATGTAGACCCATGTGAAGATACATGTATGTAGTCAGTGTGCAGGTGATTAGAAGTTGTTCATGTGCCACTCGGCAGCAGCAAGGTCCAGCCGTGGACAAGAGATTTGACCCACATGGGCATCCGGCCATTTGTGTTGACATTCCGCATCCGCGGCAAGTCGATGTGATTCTAACGTCTCCATCCCTCTCTTTCAGTCTGGGCACAATCTGGCAGTTCTGCTATTGCTACTAAGTAACAATTTACACCTAACACTTCCGACATGTCTAGCCACCGTCGGCGATCTCCGGACGACTTCAACATTCGTGGGGTTGCGAGGCGTGGTTCTTCGTCCCCCACCGCAGAAGACAGACCCTCGATCTCCCGTCGCAGTCGATCCCCAACAAGAGAGCAATATCGTAGACGCAGTCGGTCGCCAGCAGAACACCCGTCTAGAACGGAGCGGTCACCTTCGGAGGAGGGCGAGGCAGAAGATTCACAACCGCCCAGTACGACAGAGGACGACGCGCCTCCCCTCCCCTCCGGACCGCCTCCAGACACAGTGGAAGATGATGGCTGGGATGCAAGATTAGATCCGCAGAGTGGAGCGTATTACTACGTCAACCGCTTCACCGGTCTCACTCAGTGGGAGAACCCTCGTATGCCAGACGATCCGTACGGTTACAAGGCGGCAGCTGCTGCGGCAGCGGCAGCAGGAGAAACATACTCTGGCGCCCCTGGCACCGAACCCTCTTCAGCTGCACCAGGCACATCATCAGGGCCAGCTGCCCCAGCCTCACCTCCTCCCGGTCCATACATGGGCTATAACCCTAAGATCCACGGCGACTTTGATCCCAACGCCGACTATGCGAAATTTCATGCACCGCAACAGGAGGAAGCTCAGGAAGCGGTTGCGTCGAATGCAGACGGTCTCATGGATATATACGCCCAGCAAGGGACTTTCAACAGGTTCACTGGCGCTTTCCAAGCCGGCAACAAGAACCCTGAATTTCATAACGATGAGAACAAATCACATCGACAGATGAACCACTTTTTCGATGTGGACCGCGCCGCGAATTCTCATGACGGCCGCTCGTTGAAGGCTGAACGGGCGCAGAAGAAGCTCAGCAAAGCCCAAGTTAAAGCCTTCAACGAGCAGCGTAAGGCGAAGAAGGAACAGAAGCGGCGCGAGTTCTTGTTGAACTGATAGGCCGGATCGGAAGATGGATAGCTCGTGAGTGATCTAAGTGATTACTGACTGTACGAGACAAGTTTGCTTATGCCTACCAAACGGCTATTTTGCTATCATGACTAACATGTATCTAGTAAGATCAGTGTGATATAAGGGTGATTGAGCCTCTGTCTACCATTCTCGCCGGATGGCGGAAGAGATCGTCAGCAGCAGTGTCATAAGGCTGTCGAAGTGTGTCACAGTGGCGGAGTCAGAATGATGCGCAAGGATATCTCTTCCACGCACACTGCGCTGATGGCGGCCTATACGTTTCTTGAGCATGGATTCCGTGGCTCAGGACCTCGGGCTGCAAGCAGCTGTTTCCCAGACTTCTGGATGGGGGTCCATGCATCAGCCAATCCTGGAGAGCGATACGACCTCGCGCATCCAAACCCCTGCTCCATCTTGTGTAACCTCGCTACCCCCGCCAAGCCGGCATTAGGGTCACGACCCGGGCCGCGGTTGAGATCGGTGGCGCGCACACGGTACGAGTGAAAAGCGGGATGGCTTGGTGATGCCGTGGGAGTCGTAAGCGATGTCGAAATCGTCCCACGTGCGACACGTGGTGAAGAGGAGATGAGTTGGATGGCGTCTGCGTTCTTTGCGCGGTACTAATCCGCAGAAGTAGTGATTAACTCTAGATAACCATGGAATAGCATCCGCGAAGGATGCCATAATACACCACGTTATATGTTGCGCTTGTAGCTTCCCCTCTGAGACTGCCTGTCCCTTGTTCGCCAGAGTAACGGTTACCTTTGTAATTCCAGTTGCTCATGCAACTCGTGAGTCAAGAGGCCTCGGATACAGCGAGGGCGCGAACACTTTCCCTCCTTCCACGTTGGCGAGGGACTTGCTCGGTTGTTAGCCGGATCTTCAGGGCTAAGTGGGATCATCTCAGCGGAAATGGCGGGCCACGGACTCGGTGCCCACCTGCAGGCAGTGCAGGCAGAACTCTGATATCCCCCATCTTTGCAGGAGATACACATTGACACATTTGATATCAACAAGGGCGGTGAGTGCAGTATCAGAGCAAGCCGATATGCAGCAAGTGTTGTTTCATGCATGTTCACTTCATTGCAGTTGCAGTGAAACGGCTGTTCGCGGACTGGCCACTTGTTCGCGGCTCATGCAGTGGTGAACCCACAGTCCCCTGAGCTGGGCCCGCGCCCGCGCCCGCGCCGGCTTCGCCATCCCGCCATGCACTGAGCTCCCGCATGCCCCTGCTGCCCGCCCGAACCATAATTCCCTACCACTCCTTCCCTCTTCGGCTCCGCGCTGCTGGTGCCCGCACAGCCTGCCTGAGGTCGTCGTCGTTCTTTCCGGGCAAAACTTCTTCTCCACTCCGGCTCCCTCAAACAACTATCCACACGCTGTGCCAGAGCTGCAACATCCCGCCGCAAATCCACCTGTATGCCTCTCTAGCTTTATACTCGGAACGACGTTTCAACCGCCGGTTTAGCTTGCCCGCCCCGCCCTGCCTATCGCTATCGGCCTGTATATACATCATCTCCCTCGCCCTCATGGGGCTCTTCAGCCGCAAGACCACTAAACACGGCCACGCAATGGAGAAAGATCAAGGCAATCAGGGCACCGCCAATGGCACAGTCAAGTCTCCCAGGGTTAATGGTTCTCCAGCTGCGACTGCGACAATCCCAGACATTCCACTGCCACGTGCGCCGGACCCAGCGCTGAACCCGGCAGGCTATCTGCGCAGCATATATGCAGTCAGGGAGAGGTCAAAGCTGGTGTTGGAGAAGGCGAAGAGGAATCAATTAAGGCACTTCCAAGTAGATATGTCCAAGTTCCCGGAAACTGCTCGATACGTGGTCTCCATCATCAAGGTACGCAATCAGGCTGGGCTTGTGCCGTGTTTCACAGCACTCTCGGGCTTGCTGACCTCTGAGTAGAGGGACTTCGAACCTGATTACGCCTCCATCCCTCCGCATGGCCGCTGGCAACATTTTGAGGTGGGCGGCAGGCCAAGAGTGGATCAACTTATGGCAACGTGGCCGAGCTCGGTAGATGCACAAGAGCGAACACGCAGACTGCTCGACCTCTTTCTCGTATCAGTATTGCTTGATGCAGGTGCAGGCACAAAATGGCAGTACAAGAGCAAGGAGTCAGGTAAAATCTACAAACGTAGCGAGGGGCTTGCTGTCGCAAGTTTGGAGATGTTCAAGACGGGCATATTCAGCAGTGACCCGAACGAGCCATGTCAAGTAGATAGCGCAGGCCTGAAGAGACTCACGGTACAAACTATGGCGAAGGGTCTGCAGGTTTCGGACACCAACCCAATCGACGGATTGCAAGGCCGTACAAGTCTCTTGATCAGGCTGGGAGACGCACTTCAGAACCAGGAGATCTTTGGTGTCGAGGCCCGGCCTGGAAACATGCTCGGTTAGTGACAGTATTGTCTCGGGTACTTGCATGCATTGTGCTAACGAGGCGCAACAGACTATCTGCTTTCTCATCCATCCACTCAGGCAGCATCGGTTCCCATCATCCCAGTCCCAACTCTCTGGTCTGTCATCATGGACGGCTTGTCGCCGATCTGGCCTTCGACGCGCACACAGATTGATGGCATCTCTCTCGGTGACGCCTGGCCTTGCTCAGCCATGCCTTCGCATCCAACAAGTCCCTGGGAGAACATCGTACCCTTCCACAAGCTATCGCAATGGCTTTGCTATTCACTCATGGTACCTATGACGAAGCTGATGCACGTTCATTTTGCTGGAGTCGAGCTTATGACTGGGCTTCCAGAGTACCGTAATGGAGGCCTTCTCATTGACACTGGGCTGCTGACACTGAAGCCGGATGATGCCCGGCGAGGATTACAGCAGTATCAGATGAATGCGATGAGACAAGGCCAGCCCAATGTCGAAGTTGTGCCCTTGTTCACCGCGGACGATGATGTGATCGTGGAATGGAGGGCTTTGACCGTGGGCTTTCTGGACGAATTGCTTGCTGAGGTCAATGAAATGCTTGGTTTGAAGGGCTCGAACAAGTTGAGCCTAGCGCAGATGCTGGAGGCAGGGACTTGGAAGGTTCGTCATGCCAATGGACCGACGTGCTGTAACTTGACATTGACACTAATCTGAAACAGGGAGGAAGAGAAATCGCAGAGGTCTCGCGACCAAATACAAAAGAGCCACCGATCATGATTATTTCTGACGGAACCGTTTTCTAGGAGGAAGCGGTATTCTACGAGCAAGGCACCGTCTTCTACGACAGTAAGATACCCATTTTTCGCATGCATGTCTAGTTCAAGACAGGCATTATTGTTCACTTCAGTGTACGTACTTTATTCGATTCGACCCGGCGGGCGCCATAGGAGTAACGGCAAGCATGGCGAGTATTGCTTGCGGCACTGGCACAGCGTTCGTCAAAAGACTGGTCCTACCTTCGGAGGCCATGTGTAATTAGCTTTTAGCGGTACTTGATAATGGATCATAAGAGTGCATTACATAGTCATTAGCTCTGTCCAGTTTACTGTATCGAGTCATTTTCGTTTTCAAGAAGCTCACTGATTCGTGTTGCTGCTATAGGCTACCAAGTACAGGTATCTAATAATAAGGTATGCGTTGAAGATGTCTTGGCACGGCGATTGGCTTGTGAAAATCCGGAGACGGATCTGCATCATGATGGCATGAAACCAAATTTGTCTACTGTACTTAACTGTTCATTTCCCTACCAATACACGATCCTAGGCGATTAAAAACTCCCCGAGCCGATCCTTTATATCCTGCCGCAAGTCCACATACAACACAATGTCTTCCGCAACCGCTCATCTGTCAGCGGACGAGATCGATGATGTCCTCTACCTCACGCGTGCAAACGAAGCCGCAGAACTGCATCAATTGCTGCTTGAGCTGTCGCGCAAGTACCAGACGAAGCAAGATGTCGTTCTGTCTGCATGCATAGATGAAGAGAGCGGAAACAGCACACTCCACTACTGCGCAGCAAACGCTCTCACTGGTGCGTTACCTTTCCCGAGACTCTCTACACCTACCCTTCTCCCAAAACCATGAAAGTTGACACTATTTCGCTTGCAGCCCTGCTCTCGTCCCTCCTACACCTCGTCCAAACCCCTTCAGCCTCGCCCAGCACAGTCCCACTCCTCAACCACCGCAACAGCTCCGGCAACACACCCCTCCACTGGGCATCGTTGAACGGACACCTGGAGACCGTGAAGGCGCTCGTAGAGGCCGGCGCGGACATGTGGATCAAGAACCATGCCGGGAACCTGGCAGTGTTTGAGGCTGAGAGGGCGGAGAAGGATGATGTGGTCGCTTATCTGCTTGAGACTGGCGGGACGGAGAAGGAAAAGGGAGAGGCCAAGGCTAGTGGAAGTGGGAGTGCGGCTGGGGAGGAGAAAGAGTCGGAGAAAGACGGAGAGGGTGAGGAGGATGGAGAGGGCGAGGATGTGGAGTTCACGATCAAGGCGGGCGAGACGGATGAGTTTGAGGGCGCCAGGAGTAAGCTTGAGGCGACCAACCTCGGCAGCTGAGAGGTCTTCGCGAACCGGCAATGTTTTGGTCATGGCTCGTAGGGCCTCATATGAGAATTCGAAGAAAGAAGATGGCGAGTCTCACTGGCCGCGGCACAGTGGAGATGAAGTGCAACCATTGGAAGAGAGGGTCCGAATGGTAATAGAACGGACGGGATATTAGAATTGCGGAGATCTACACTGGAAGAGAGAGTACAGCTCTTGCTCCCGGTATGCAAGTCTGGCACATGTACCTAACCATATTAACGAACGCGGAATGCACGCAGGACAGTTGCATGTATGCTTCGGCGACAACAAGGATGGGCTGGAAAGCTACCAATTCTAACACGATCATATCAATAGACAATGTGCTAAACTACGTCCAACCCATCGTCGACTTGTCGCGCATTTCGTACGCAGTTCGCAAAGCCTCGTCAATTATCCTGCAGGGTCCTGGCGGCTGGCGTGTCGATCTCCCGCCCTCCCCTGTCTGCAGACAACCTATACCGAGTCTCTGAGTACCATCTGCTTTGTGTCGGCTCCCTCACTCCCCGAAGGAGGCAACATTTCTGACGTAGATGTCAAAGTAGCCCGTCGGATAAGGTGTCTTCTCCGTGGACGTTCTTACTTTGTAGTCGCACCTTCATTATTCCCGTTGACGATCTCTATGGCATCATAAGGCTGAGCCAAGCAGACTGTCACAAACGACTCAATCGCATGTCTTACCAGACCCTCATCGTTGACGTGGGGTGACGTGGCAGACGGCTGCACTTCGATAAACGCACCGAACGAACCGAACGCACCTTTTATTCTTTCATCGCACAGAGTCTAAGTCAGGTACAGAGTGTTGCGGCTGCTTAGGAAGCCGATCGATGCCGAGAGCGAAGCCCGCATTCGCGTCCAGTGTTTGGTGGTCTGAGAAGGCAAACGTTTCAATTGGCTGCGGTCAGTGCTCTGCCCGAACGGGCCGTCCCTGTCTGCACTGATGACAGGCCCGGACAGCTAGAACGTGGTCTCCTCCACATGCTCTGCTGATTCCTTACCGAGGGAGCTTTTCCCGGTACGGTAGCTCAATTCAAATACTCGCCCAACCCACCGTGTTACCAAGTGTTGAGTATGCCGAGGAGATGCACGGTTACTGCGATGCTTCGCGCATCTTGAACTGGGAGACAGGCAAAGACGAACGGAGATGGGGTCCATGCTGACCCAGCAGGTCAAGACTATTATATTTTCAGTACCTCTCGTCCTTTGACCGGCATGATGTCCGTTTGAAAGAGGCGCCCAATGGGGTTTTCGGCAAAATATATCGCAACATACTTTCTGCGACCGCTGTGTTGCCCAGACGTTTCCTTCCAGCCACTCCCGGAAACGGTTGGTTGCCACGCCGTCACTGTACCTGTTGACCCACGGGTGCGACTGCTGTCCTGTAAGTGGAGGCTTTGCACCAGCAGCTTGGTATTTGACAGCGTCCCGGGCATCCGAATCGCAGTCCAATAGCCTTCCCCAAGATCTTGGGCTTGGGTACTGAGGTGATGCTGGATTGGTCCAAATCTGGCTAGCGGCTTAGGGTCGGCCCCACGGCCGGCTCGAGATGTGCAGCGTTTCTGACACAAGAGACCACCGGGACACATCCTTCTTCCAGAACAACTCTGCGCTCGTCTGGCCGCGACGATCTGTTTCACAGAACTTTCTTTGTCGTCCAATCCTTCGTGCGCTGATGTCAGAGGACTGTGGCCTTGATGATGCTCATCGCAACTGGCCATAGTGCACACGCCTACGACCATGCCGCCGTGCGCACGCAATAGTGCACACTCCGTGCGCCGTAGTATAGCCTTCATTCTGCGATACCGTTTCCTATTCAATGGCATTCGGCCTCGGTATACGTCTGTGCAAACTCTACCAACCTCTTAGGCGCTTTCTCCAGGTAAAAAGGCATGCAGTTCTGGACGGCAGCCGTTGACCCATCGCCACACTGGAGACCGTTGAAGATGCCGACTATCGAGGGTCCCGCCAACCGAGTAACCAGTGAGTGTGTAGCATTTGGGCCTAGCTCTCCATGGAGGCTATAGTCCTAACGTAGCGCTTGCGAGATGTCTGTTCTGGGGCATAGGACTAGTATCAGGTACTCAACATGCGCAGCTCTAGTCAAACGGCTGGTTGCTGTGATATATACCTTCTGTCATGCTGACTCGAATAGGTTTTGGTTCTCGTCTTTGGGAGTTGCAGGTCAATTCTTGCGGTGTTCAGCCTTTACGCCTTCTACTAACCTACCAATCCTAATAGCTGCTCGCCATAACGCAGGTCGCAATGGCGCAGCCAAATGTACCCACGATTCGCGTGGACACTCTTCAGAGTGTGACGAATGCCAGGGCACACGCGGAAACCCTGGCAGCGCAAGCAACAGAAACCTCGCTATCTCCTCAGCGAGCGAGCAGCCAACATCATCTCCCTCCCACACCTCCACGAACACCAGTACGAGCGCCTCATAGCCGGAAGAACTCCACACTTGTCAGCATCTTGGAGGTGGAAGATAGCGGCGAAGTTGGTCCGACTGACCTAGGTCTCCATGCTCCCACTCGCGAGATCGCAGTTCGCAGCTCCTCATACGGTTTCCCAGACGCACTGGGAATTAGAGCTATACCTCCTCCGCTTTTGGAAGAGCCCGAGAGACCAGCTGCAACATTCCCTGAGCCAGAATCGCCCAGCAAGGTCAATTTTTCTAGGCCCTTCGGTGCTTCTGCGCCAGCAGAGGAGCCACCATCTGTGCAGAATGCCGAACATCCGCCCCGGAATTCTTCCCTTCGGAAGGCCGCAGGCAAGCTTCGGAAGAAGTCTGTAGCAGTCCCGAAACCGAGGCAAGCATCAGTATCGACATCCCCAAGGGCCCAGCAAGAAGCTTTCACCGGATCACCAAAGCCGAGGCAGAAATCAGGGTCGAGCGTAGGGAAGTCTCCAAAACAGAGACAGCAATCAGGGTCGAGTGCAGGCAAGTCTCCAAGACAGAGGCAGATGTCAGAGGGTTCGAACGATGGAGCAGCGCCTGAGGTGACTGGCTCGAGGACACAATATGCCGTGGTTCAAGGAGTCGACGTCTTGCCTGAGCCAATGCAGCGTAGGAGGTCCTCCATCATGTTCGACCCTGCATCCTATTTCAAGAGGAACAACACTACCAATGATCTTGCCACTTTCGCTATGGGCACAGACAAGTCGAGGAAGCAGAGTCTTAGTGACTTCACAATGGGTGCAGAGATGTCCCAGCGGAAGCAGAGCGACCCTAGCGGACATGAGGGCCACGACCCTATCACAGCGCCTCCTCTCACACGGAGTGCCGCTACCGATACCGACCTTATCCGGCCACCGCTTACTACCGAGATGGGAGTCAACCCAAACCCAATCGAAGGTGTTCGGGAGCTACTTCTCGTCAACTCAGTCACTGGAGAGCGCAGGAGATCGGTAGTCAGACCGATGGCCGCGCCGGATGTTCGCAGACCCAGCATGGTCGCCATGCGAAGGGACTCCAGGAGGCAATCCCAGTTCCAACTCGTCAGACGCGACTCTACTGTGGCGCAGCAATACTTGTCTAGGCCTACGCACACGCGCAGCTTCTCCACTGCATCTTTTTCGCGTCGCTCTGTCTCTGGCTCTGTCTCTGGGCAAGGCCTCTCTAGGAACTCCTCCTTTTCCACGCCTAACAAGCACAACCGAAGTGTTTCATTCGCCACGCCAAATACCACGACTCAACTTATGCTCACAACCCCACAGACCCCTGCAACACATCAAACCCGACCATCAATTGCAGGTTCTGCCAGTTCCGCAGATCTAGAAGCTGGGCACGGAAAGAGCCCCACTACACCTACCCGCCGCCAGTCTGTTTGGAATCAGGCCTCCAATACCCTTTTTGGTGGTTTCTCTTTCGGCGGTAGACGCGATTCGACACTTCCAACCCATGAGCCAAACCCTGGTTATAACGCGCAGATCCAGGAGCCAACCCCGGCGTACAATGCGCAACTTCCTGACGACGAGATGCAGCTCATTGAAATCCCAATTTCGGAGAAGCCAGGTTCCGGTTGGCTGATGCGTCGTACCTCTATCATGGCGAACGTTTTCAGCGACAAAGACATCGATGTGGATCCGGATCTTGAACTCGACCCCGAGGCGTCCGACAAGCAGATCGACCATGCCATTCAAGAGGCCCGAACTCAGCGCGGTAACAGGAAGATGTTGTACTCTCGCAATTTCTTCCTGTTCACCTTCTTCTTCCTCAACGCCTGTTTCCTCTCCTTTGCTTTCGCTGACCCGACGCATTGGTACATTATCATCCCATTCGTTGTGTTTACTTCCCTGGTGAACTCCGTCATGGTACTCAACCTTACACGCATCTACTTTACTCGCAGAGTTAAGAAGGTTGCCGGAAAGCTTCCAGAGCCGGAGATTAAGCCAATGAACATGATGACGGTACTCCCTTGCTACAACGAGAGTTACGAAGAGCTTATGGGCACTCTGGAGTCCATCACGACTAGCGAAGGCATCGACATGCATAAGCACATGATCATCATTGTTTGCGATGGAAAGGTCCGTGGAAAGGGTCAAGCGAAGACCACCCCGCAGATTCTACTGGAAGATATTCTCACCGACAATTCCGAAGAGCACGAGTTCAAAGGCGCGTATGCGGGCTGGAACCACGAGCGCAACACCCTCTGGGTTCGCCGCGGATACTACAAGGGCTTTCCGTACATCTGTACCGTCAAGCAGAGTAACCGTGGCAAGCGCGATGGTCTCATTATGGTCCGCAACCTGCTCTACGCTTACAACCACCGCAAAGAGTTCAACCGCCACTCCTTCTCTCCCGAGTTCTACGACTTCTGCCGCACTTGGGGTGAGATCAACGACTTCGAAAAATTCGACTACCTCGTGGGCACCGACGCCGACACCCTCTTCGAGAAGGGTTGCATCGCCGAGCTGTACCGTCAAACTCTTATGGATCCTAACTGTGTCGGCACCTGCGGTCTCATCAAGGTCGGTTTCCGCACTGGAAAGTGGAGTTTCTGGAATTTGTATCAGAACGCCGAGTATATTCGTGGACAGATGTTGCGACGTCTGCACCAGTCCTATGCAACGCATCGTGTGACTTGTCTGCCCGGTGCATGCCAGATCATCAAGATTTGCGACGAAACTTGCGGGCCGAAGATTATGGATGAACTGTTCGGATACTACCCTAAGCCGATGGACAACCTGATTCAGCAGATCCGTTCGCTAGCAGGCGAGGATCGCAACTACGTCGTCAACATGTTCTTCGCCGCGCCTACCATCAACACCCGCCAAGCCATCCGCGCGGTCGCCTACACCGACCCGCCAACGTCTCTCTCTGTCTTCTTGTCTCAACGCCGTCGCTGGACTCTTTCTACCTGCGCCAACGATCTGATCGTCATCCGTGACAACCGCATGGTCTGGTTCGAACGTCTCTCCTCGATCGCAGATCTCATGACCTGGTTTCTGCCCGTCTTTATTCTCGCCACGGTGGCCAACTTCCTGAAAGCCGCCATCTTGCACCACAACGTTCCGCTGCTTGTTGGTATGTGCAGTGTTGTCATGCTGCCGTGGCTATACACGTTCATCAGTGTGATCTGGGTGCCGGAGACCATGGAGGAGCGATTGCAGTATCTCGCTGGATTGCTATTTCTGGCACTTCTAGGTCCATTCATGACGGCTTTGGTCATTGGGTATGCGATCAAGAACAGTCACGTGTTTGGTTGGGGCAAGACGAGGCAGCTGGAGGACGATGGAGATGCTTCTAAGCCTGCGCATTGAGGAGATGGAAAAGCGCATTCTCATTTTCATTTGTATTACACGGTTATTACCACATTCGTTGCATGGCGATGGCGTTTTCGCTTGGGGTCAAAAAGCGATGGATTTTACAGCATACAGCATGCATAGAGTTGATGGGAGCGATTACTCCTGATTTCGTATATACCAACATTACCTTAATTAATCGAGTATTTTCGCCACGACGAAAATCCAGTTTGCAAAATCACATGGCTCTTTTCAAATCGTCCAGAATATCTCCTTACCTGCCCTCTCTGGCGGATGGTAGTTCAGTGGACGCAAACTCTGGAAACTCAAGGTTCTCCGTCCACATCAAGGCCAGACTGGCGTCGTCATTGATCGTACGTAAGCTCACGGGACGGCCCATACCGTAAGCTGGAGAAATTTGGACGGGAGAACAGCTGTAGGAGACTATAGTGACTATAGGCTCTTGGACTGTGACACTTGCAGATCTTGTCTCACTTGGTGGCGCATTTTCGACGCCACACCCACACTTGCCATGCGACACAGGCCTCAACGAAAGACATGATCAGATACATTATACTAACATACTCTTAAACTCAATCCCCCACTGAACTCAATGTCACCGCAAAAACAGAGTTTTTGGTCCCGACTGCACGTCTATACGTTGTAGATTGAAGGTCCAGGCCCTGCCGCTGGGTTACCCCTTCCGGCTTAGCGACCTGGAGAGTTCATTGAATGTTCAGGGTATCAGGGTCCGCCCACCGTTGCCATCTCACTACAACAACACCACCGTTTTCCTGACGTACGCACTGAAACCCAAGTCAAGGTAAGCGAAAATGTATAAGCCGCGTCTCCTACGTCGACGTACTGCCTTTCGTCCACTATGTCACCGCTGGCAGTGATCGTCATTGTATAAGAGGATCCCCGGATCCTGAGCCCAAGACTTTGGGATGCGGGTAATAGAGGCGTTCAAGAGGTTTTACCACCGGAGACCTAAGACCACTATTGCTATAATGTTTCTTTCTCTTTCCCCATTGCTTTTGCTGCTCCTGTTGCTGCGCAATGGCGACGCAAAAGGCACCACCAAGTCCACCAAGGTGTCGGGATACTGGCAAGCCAAGAGGGCGACTTCTATGCCACCTTCGTCTGTGAACTACACCTACCTGGCGCACATCAATTACGCTTTCTTTGCTCCGGATGCGACTGGAAATCTCTACGCCAACGTTGACAATGGCTACACTTTGCTCGAGCAAGTCGTTGAATATGCGCACAACAGCACCACGCAAGTGCTCCTCTCCATTGGCGGCTCCGATGGTAGCGACAACCTCACCACTGTGCTCGCAGACTCCACTGCCTCAAGCCAGATGGTGTCTGACTGCGTGGCGCTGATCAAGGAATACGATCTTGACGGTATCGACTTCGACTACGAGGGCCCAACCAACCAAGACGAGACCGACAACGCCATCAGCTTTCTCACAGATCTCCGCAAGGCGCTCAACGAACTGAGCAACAACCGTACCAACACTGGCCACCCTCTCCTCTCTTCCATCCTGGCCAGCACCTCCTACGTCGACGACAGCGATAGTATGCTCTCCGATCTGACGCCGGTGGCAGACCTCGTCGACTACTTCAACGTCGACGACTACGACTTCTCCGGTTCCCGACACAACAGCACCGCGCCGAACTCGCCCCTATTCGCGCTCCAGTGCGACGATATCCCCAAGCAGAAGAACCAGAGCGTCGCGCTCGCCATCTCAGCATTCACAGCAGCCGGCATCCCGAAATCCAAGCTCAACGTCGGCGTGCCCTTCTACTCCGAGCAGAGCCAGGCCGAGACCGTCCCGTACGTCGGCATGACATGCTATCCCGACTCCGTCGACGGGACCGACACGACCGTCGCATACATGGACGCGGTGACGGAGCAGTACGGCTCCGGATGGGTGCACCAGTGGGACAACAGCACCAGGACTGGCTGGGCGTACCAGAACAGCACGGGGCAGATGAGTTCGACGAACTGGGGTCGCGCGGTTACTGAGAAGGCGAAGTACACCAGCTGTCAGGGGCTCCGTGGCATCAGTATCTGGAGTGTTGATATGGATGTGGATGGAGAGTTGACGGCCCTCGCGGCGGCGGTGAAGACGTCGCACAGTAGCAATTACTGTAAGGTGGCGGGTTACTCATCGTAGGGATGATGGGTTGGCTTTTAAAATTTCTCATCTTGTAATTTATATAATGAAGACTTCTCTTATTCATGACAATTACTGCTTGACTGTCAATCCCGACCTCCTGCCCTCATGCGATATACCCGCTCGCTTCGAGGCTTTCTGAACAGGTGTGCCGTGCTTGAAAAACAGATTCGAGGCTACCTACAAGTGTATCCTTCGCATTGTTCCTGAAAGAACTTTCGCCCGGTATGGCAGGACCCGATGATACGGTTCCTCTGCAGAGTGCGGTATACCGTATACGGGGCTGGAGTGCCAAGGCTGGGGAGCGTCTCAGGAACGGGCCGCCGAAGCCAATTAGCTTGCGACGTCACTCCTAGGAGATACATGTGATAACCTCTATCTAATTCACAACTCTTAAAACGCACACGACTGCAACAAGACACTGCGTGACCGTTCACCTTCCACCTTCGCTCGACTCTCCTTCTCCTACTCCGCGCCGTCCTAAACGACCTCTGCAGACCAACTGCGACCATCCATTGTCGCGTGCTCCTCGCACTCCCTTCGCCAACATGATGAGCACCGGCAGTAGCAGCAAGCGGCAGAAGCAGCGCAAAGTGCTGCTGATGGGGAAGTCAGGCGCTGGCAAGTCATCAATGCGATCGATCGTCTTCAGCAACTATGTGGCCAAGGATGTCAGAAGATTGGGCGCAACGATCGACGTCGAGCATAGTAATATTAGGTTCATGGGCAACCTCATGCTGAACTTGTGGGACTGTGGAGGGTGAGTGTACCCGACATTATGGCATACTGGCACATCGTACTATGAGGGAGTTGTTCACGAGTAAGGAAGACAGCTAACACCAGCTCCCACCACAGACAAGACGGCTTCACAGAATCCTACCTCACCCACCAGCGCTCACACGTTTTCGCCTCCGTAGCCGTCCTGATCTTCGTCTTTGATGTCGAATCCCGCGAATTCAACGCCGACCTCATCAACTACGCCTCCATCATCCGCGCTCTCTACGAGCACTCACCGGGCGCCAAGATCTTCGTCCTCATTCACAAGATGGATCTCATCGCTTCGCAGCATCGCACATCAATGTTCAACGAGCGGAGCGAGCATATCCGACAGGTGTCACACGATGAGGGATTTGGCGGGAAGGGGGAGGGAAGAGGTAAGGAGGTCGAGTTCTGGGGCACCAGTATCTGGGACCAGAGTCTGTACAAAGCGTGGACGCGGGTGATATACTTCCTAGTGCCGAATGCGGGCGTGATTGAAGGCCTGCTGAGACAACTGGCGGATGTGGTGGAAGCGCACGAGCTGATATTATACGAACGCACGACGTGTCTGATGGTCACGCATATTTCGCGACCCTACGAGACGGAGGGCAACAAGCACCCCGACCGCTTTGAGAAACTATCTGCGATTCTCAAGGCCCACAAGCAGAGCGTGGCGAAACACACGGGGATGCCGGCCGGCAGCGCAAACTTCGCGGAGCTGCAGATCAAGACGGGCGAGTTCATGTTTCTGATCACCAGGCTGACGGAGAATACGAATTTGGCGGTCGTGCTGCCGAGTGGAGAGGCGAGGTATAACGCGGCAAGGATCAACATCGCGCTCGCGAGGGAACAGTTCGGCGAGCTGGATATTCCGACGGGAAAGAGTGTGCAGCGCGATAGGGCGGCGGAAGCGGCGATGACGAGTCGGAGCTATGACCCCAAGATGTACGAGGAGATGATGAGGAGGCATCAGGATGAGGATGGGGAGAGAGTGGGCTCGTCGTACGGGTGAGGAAGATGGAGTTGCTGCACGTCACGATGAATGAGAACGATGTTACGCCAACTACAACGCCGGGTCCTACACGAGACAAAAATATCTCGCGTTTGTGGACACTGGGTTCAATAACCAGTGAAGGACATACCCCCGCTCCTTCTACCAGATCGTGGAATCTCTAATACTCCCAAACCCCGCAAGAGCAATAAGCAGGTGATTAATTAGGAGTCGCTGGCTGCGTCCAGGGCTACGCACGATAGGCGACGCGGCGTCCTGGACTAAATTCTAGCGTTCACAGCTTATTGCCAGCGCGGAGTGGAGAGTTTTCTGTTGCAAAAAGCTTTCGGGCTTGCGAAGGCAGACTCTCGAAACCTCTTCCACGGCGGTCTGGGGTAGTACCTTCCTTTTTCGGTTACTGGAGATAGACTTATAGATGTAACATACATGTACGATGGATCACCAATCTTTTTTTCCTTCGGATTTTCACTTCGGTGCAGGTCCCTCGCGGCACTGGGTGAAACAGCATTTATTGGGACGCCTTACCGACTTCTGCTGGGACAAAGGATTGCTACTGTCCACACAGAATTCACGGCCGCCGACGATCAGATTGGAACACGGCAAAGGAAAAGTCGGTACGGTCCTGGCTACGGGCCTCATGTGGTCATGCACGTGTTCACCCATGTCAGCTCAGTCAAGTCCCGTCCCGCATTTCCATATATGATATCTGCGCCTAGCTGCCTTTGCATGCGCCACTAAGCTTGACTTCCCTGTGGCTTGCGCCCATTTCAAGTCTTTCAAGGCTGTGCTACGCCCTCCATGGATCTGGACTTCGCCTTTGCAGCATTTTTCAGTAGCTGCAGACTGCTTGGATCCAGCCGAGGCTGACCCGCGTCTTTTTGTTTTGAACCTGTGAGCTGTGTTGTGCCTCATCAACTCGACACCTGAGACTAGGAGCAGCGTACCGCAATTGGCTCGTTTATCAACGCGTCCGGGACGATTGAGCTCGGGATATCCATGTGAACCTCATAACTGCCGTTCCACATCACGGCGGGGACGGCTCCTACAACACGGAATGGACGGGTCGCGGAGGCGAGCAGAAATTTGGAAGAGAAGGAGCAAATGAGGCTATGCTGACCATGCCGCGCAGTTTCCGATCCCAGTCAAGAGGGACAACAAAGACGGAATCCCAGCCATGTACAGCATGCACACAACGTCTAGTACAAATGTGAAGGTTGTTTGCGGTCCGCTTGTAGCCCCGCAGAGGGAATTCTGCGTCTTACATGCGGTGAAGTTGTCCCATGCCAACACACTCATATGCCGTCCAGCTGCTGTACTGTATCACTGGCTGGTTCAACGCGTTTCCGGACAGCTGCAGAGGCATTTCCAATTCCGGATGGATGGCATTCGTCTCCGAAACTATGACTAAGGTGAACCAGATAAAGCGACCAAAGCATATAACCAACGGAGGTTCGGTTTGCTTCCGCTGCAATTTGCATTTGTGTTCCATGTTCTGGTATTGGCGGGGCTGAGCTGAGCAGCTGAGGTGAGCTTTTGGCTCTTGGCTTGGGCGGAGCTGACACAGCCAACAGCCTGGCGTACATGCATGCACATACATTCTATGTGCACCTAACTTTTAGAGTGACACTGCCTCGCCCAAACACGCGAGCTTACATGAGCTTAACTTCTACTCTAACACCTTTTCAACCTATCAGACTGCATAGCGTGGACTTGGCAGAGCATGCTTAGCACGCCACGATCGATTTACCACGCTGCGCAGGAGCTTGGCAATTTGGCTCAAGAATAGCATGCTTACGCACTCCCCGACTACTCCCCAACTAGGAATAGACGTCGTGCGTGGGAGCCGAAGTTGGCGGAGCCGACATGGGATGACAGCCGCGGTGGAACTAGTCGCGGGCACTCACCTAGCTGATCACCACATTGTCGACCATGTGCTTTAACGAAGTGCTTACCTCGAGTGGCCCAGTTCGAGTGGCTGCTGCACGGCGTAGCTGACCGACCGTCGTGGCACATGTATATAAGACCTCTACCGCTCCCCTCAGCTGAAGAGAACCATCAAACAAACAGCACACAACAATAAGAACAAGCCATTTCCTTCTACGTTTTCCTTTGTATTTCATTACTCATCTGCATTTCCTCTATTCGCTCACTGGCAACTCCCATCAACCACAAACAGTAATTCCATAATGTTTTCCAAGCTTGCAACCACCGCCTTCATTGGCCTGGCCTCCACCTCCCTTGTCGCCGCCGCTCCCGCCGGCTGGTACCAGAACTCCAACTCTTGGAGCTACGGCAAAGGTTCTGGCACTCCATCCTACCAACCTCCAGCCAACGCTCCTTCCTATCCCAGCCCACCATTCCCAACCGAGACCAAGGCCGACGGTAACAAGTTCAAGTATGAGCTCAGCAACAACTTCCCGAACCCATCCTCGGCCGAGACCCTTGCTATCGAGCAAGCCGCCGGAGGCACTCTGCCCAACGGCCCACCACCTCCATCTATCCAGCCAGACTCGCTCACCTCGCTGCGCCTCATCGCCTTCAACGAGCTCGCCGAGGTCGCCTTCTTCACCGAGCTGCTCCAGAACATCACCAACAACGTGCCTGGCTACAGCACCGGCGCCTTCGAGAAAGCCGCCCTGATCGAGATCATCGAGACCGTGCAAGCGCAAGAAGAACTACACGCGCTCAACGCCAACGGCGCCCTCGCCCACTTCAACGCCGGCCCCATCCTCCCCTGCGAATACGTCTTCCCAGTCACCAACCTCCACGACGCCATCGCCCTCGCCAACACCTTCACCGACCTCGTCCTCGGCACCCTGCAGGACGTCCAGACCCTGTTCGGGCAAGACGGCGACGCCGGCCTGATCCGCGGCGTCGGCGCCGTCATCGGCCAGGAGGGCGAACAGAACGGCTTCTACCGCCTGTTTCAAGGCAAGCGTCCCTCCGCGCAGCCCTTCCTGACCGCATCCGCGCGCGCCTTCGCCTTCTCGGCCCTCCAATCCTTCGTCGTGCCCGGCTCCTGCCCGAACGAAAACACCATCGCCCTCCCCATCTTCGCACCTCTCAACGTGCTCACCCCACCCGGTCCCAGCAGCCAGAACGTCAAGTTCAGCTTCACGGTTCCGACGAACACGAGCACGAACTACGCGACCGACGAGCTGAGTCTCGTCCTCATCAACGGCCAGAACCTGCCCATCGTCGAGACACTCCAGAACAGGAGCTTCCAGAACGGTGTGCTGACTTTCGAGGCCGCTTTCCCGTTCGAGCAGGATTTGTTGTTCGGACTTACGATTGCAGCGGTTACGCAGGGGAGTGGACCGTTTGCTTCTGTGGATGCGGTTGCGGCTGCTACGATTGCTGGGCCGGGTTTGATTGAGGTCGACTAAGTGATGGTCTTGATGGCACATTTGCATGTGTGATTTGGAGGCTGTAAGGTGTCAGTATAGTTATGGCTGCATAGATTATGGCGTTCTCTGGGCTTTGGGAAACCCGCATCGTTGTCTTTTTGTGTTTGCGATCCTTTGCGATTGAACTACCTTCATTTACTTCTGCATAGTTTTAGTAACTTATAAAAAGAACTGTCTTCTCACATTATCCTATCCCGGCCACTCGCTGAGCCCTGTGAAGTGAGAAATATGACAATTCTCATGATTTTGTAGCATTGATTCATTGGCTTGGCCCGACTGAGAATTTGAGCTACGTGCACAACCCGTACAAGGCGTGCATATAGTAACATTGGATTCATAGGACCCAGATCCATCCTTCATTCCTTCATTCCTTCCACCCCTATTCCTCAACCACCGCAGCATCCCTCACCGCCCGCCACCACTCCCTCAAAGCCCCCACCCGCTCCCTCTCCTCATCACCAATATCAACCGGCGGCCCCTTCACCTCCTCCCTCACCGCCCCAACCTTCGCCTCCCCATCTCCAAACCGCCACACGCACCAAGCACTAGCATCGCAGCTGAGGAGGTACGGCCGATGGTTCCGACTCTTGACCGCGAACGCGCGCAGCAGGACTACGGCGCCTTCAGTTGCTGTTGGGAGCGAGGCCTTCCAGGGCCGGAAGACTTCGACGCGGATGTCGCGCCGCTTTGCCGTGCCGTGGCCGTGGCCATGGTCGCCGATGGCGTCGAGGGTACTGATGCGGTCCTCTTCTAGCGTGTAGAGAGCGGGATCGGTGACGTGGAAGATGGTGTAGAAGTCCTTTGGACCGGCCTTCGCACGCTGCGGGTCTGTGGTCGCGCTGGCGATCACGGCTAGGACGTCGACGGTGGCCGAGGGTTGGTTGAGCTGTGAGGATAGTGTTGTCAGGGAGTGGAAATAGGCGAGCGGAGTTGAGAGGCCTTGGGATAGGTCCTGTGGCAGACCCTGGGGGGTGATTGCGCGTTCGAGGGAGGTGCGGCGGTGCTGTGATGAAGGTGAGGTTGCGGCGTGACCGTTTGTCCCTACGTCTTTTGCTGGTGCTTCCTCCTCTGTGGCAGCGAATCGTGCGCTGGACCGACGCGGAGCGTACCATTCTTTGATGACCTCTGGAACATCACCCGAGCGGCCGCTGGCTGATCTGCGTGATGTAGGCATGACTTTGCCCTCTGGTGTCTGAGTCTCTGCGGTGCGTGTCTGTGGGATGTCTTTCACTGTGAGATTTGACGAAGTGGTCTGAGTGAAGCGTGGAGTCGGCGGCAGTCGTGCGTTCACCTCTCCTTCGGTTTGCGTGCCATGCTCTATGCGCGACACCTCGGAGCGAAATGACGCCACTTGACTTGTTTCTGGGCTCAAAGGGAGGTTTGGATACAATATTGTTTGACCCTCGTCGAAGTCATTTTGAGCGCCCGTAGAGTGGTTGCGAGTTTGGTGATCTGCGGCTTCCGGCCGAGGAGACTGGGCAGTTTCCCCCAACGCCAACAGCTCCGGGTCCACCAGCTCTAGGTTGCTCCCGAAGGCGCCTACCTTGTTCGTAGCCGCACCAGCAAGGGCTGTCTGAGGAGGCAAAACCTTCTCGGGTTGCGCAACCTCATTTGAGCCCGACAGGTTACGACCACTCTCCTTTTCGGAAGATGGCACATCCCCATCTGCATCAGAAGCTCTTCCTTCGGCGGATGTGGCTTGGAGAATTGAGTCAGTAAACTGCGCATCTTCCGGAGCCGTGCCTTTATAAAGATCATTCCAGAAATTGTTTTCTTCCCTTTGTGAAGATGTCGGCCTTTGAGACGAGAGCTTGCTGGTGGATTCTCTTGATATAGCTGCTTCAGAATCACCACTCCTTTCCTCTTGGGCTGCAACATCACTGCCCGGTCGATCCTCTTCACCAGCTTTAGGCGGCCGTTGCGGGATAGTATCCAGGATCTGTGATCCGAATGCGACACTCGCTTCAGCATCGGCGGTAGATCCATCATCCAGGTGTGGCCGTGTCATATCGGCGTCTTCAATGGCTCTCGCAATTACCATACTCGCTGCTTGTGCAAGATTGGACGCCTCTTCCGCCTCTTCCGACTCTTCCTGTGCCTCCTCAGGCCGCGCAGACTCTTCCGCGCTCTGCTTAGGCGGGCTAGGCTCCAGCGTATCCAGTATAGCCCCAGCGGCCTGGAGTGCCTGCTGAGGGACAGCTGACCTTGCAACGGGCGTTACGTCGAGCTTCGCATCGAAACTGTAAACAACGGCGTCGTCAGGGTCGGCCTGAGATGCGAGCTCTTCCTCCTGGCTCTCGGCGGGATCAAACCCAGTTGTCTCAGGTGCGAGCTCGGTATACTCACGCTCAGCCTGGGAGACGGTTGATGATTCCTCATCAACAGGCTTCGAATCGATGGCAGCGAGCTCAGCCTCAACAGCGCGCGGCTGCACCACAGAAGAGAGGGGCGCAGCAGACACGGAGCTGCGAGAAGCTCTGCGTACTGGGTCCTCTGACGCACTCATAGACGGCTTGTGTTGATGGAGGGCGGCTTCCACTTGTTCCTCGGTCATGGTATGCAGCGCATCTTCACGCATATTCCATGCATCGTCGTCAGAGGCGCCGGTGTCTTCTTTGACAGGACTCAACGGCTTGGTGTCGCTAGCGATGGCTGCAGTCTGACGAGGAGCTGCGGGCTGAGAAACTGACGAGCCGTCGAGACCAAAGTTGTGATTCTTGCGTGGGCTCTCCGAATCCTCGCGAAGCTCATCATAAAGCTGGGTAGCAAGCCTCTCGTCTTCAGACTCTTCGTCTGGCTCGCCCTCATCTTCCTCTTCGCTTTCGTCAACCAGTATCATAGCCGCCTCGGGATCGGGGACACGTTTGTCAAGAATAGGTTCACCATCACTATCGACCTCGACTGGCTCTTCCTCATCACTACTAAGGTTGCCATCTTCATCATCGCTGGGTTTCTCTGACATAGATTCTGGCACCTCCGATTCGCTTTCATCAATCATATCGACGTCTTCCCCATCCTCATCCTCATCGGCCAGGTTCATAGACTCATGCATCTCAAGCTCTTCATCACTAACCTCTTCGCGCAGGTCAGGGCGCGAAAAGTCGACCTGGGCAAGAGATTCCTGCCCGTCTTCCTCTTCACTGTCTTCCTCTTGTAATCGTGTTATCTCGTCTTCATCGTACAGAGTATCCTCGATGTCGGCTTCAGAACCTGGAGTGGGTGAGAGTTCCGTAGAGGGCCTCTCTAAAGGCTCTAGTTCAGGTTCATGAGCATCTTTGTCTACTAACAGTGATTGCGGATCCGCAATTGGTTGTTGAGACGCGGTTAGTTCATCACTCGAAATCGGCGCTTCTCCACTAGAATCCGGAAGAGCTCGCTCAAAAACTATTGTATCCGGGGCAGCACTCTTGGCTGCCAGAGGTGAAGGCTGCGACGGGACCAACCCTGCCGAAAGATGCCCATCTGCTGAAGCTAGGCTATTCGCATGTACGTCGTGATGGAAATAATGTTTCTGCTGCGCATCATCTGGGAAAGGTGAGGGAAGAGGCAGGGTAGCCGAGGAAACTGGTTGCAGATGTGGCGTTTTTGGATGATCATCGTCGTCGTCCTTAGCGTTGTTCTTTCCAGACGGCGTCTGCAACCGCGGTAATGGTGGAGGAAGCATACGCGCGCTCGCGTCTGGTGTGACAGCCCTTGTGCGCTCCTTCTCGCCCTCTTGGTCTTCACGCCCAGATTCTCGCTCCTCTACTCCTTGCTTACCCTGCTTCTCCGGTGACACGCTCCTCTCGGTATATCTCCACTCGGTAACATTCTTGTAGCTAACCCTGCGCCTCTTTCTCTCATGGGCCGGATCCGCCTCATCGTCGTCCAGTTCAGGCATATATGACGAGTCTTCGAAACTGCCTTGTGACAACCTCAACCTTTTGCTAAAGGCCGGGCTGGAGTATATCGCAACACCACCGGTCTCGAATCCAAACCTGGGCCTAGTACCGGGCGAGGGTCGCACAGGCGTCTGTAGCGCATTCGCTCCTCCCTCCAGTCCACTCGACGCTCTGTCTCCGAGTCCGACTTCAGTCTGCCTTGATTCTTCCTCCTCAGAGGCATCAACGGTCACGAACTTTCTCTCGTCCCTCACAATCTCCAATCTCAACTTCCTCCCGAACCTCAACACACCCTCCACACTTTTACCCGGCGTCTTGACCGTGCCCTCGTCTTCCTCCCACCTCGCGCCCTCTAGCCACAGCACGACCTCATCGCCAATGCCCACACCACTTTTCGCAATCGCCTGTCCAGCAGGACCAGAGAAACGGACGCGGATTTGACCGCGCTTGTAGCGCTGTCGCGCGTCCAAGTCTGTTAGAAGGAGGGTGCATCGGAGTGTCGAGGAGGAGTACGGCCAGAGGAGGGTTACGTGGGCGCGGATGTTGGTGTTTTGGGGTGGAGGGGCAGAGGGATCGAGGGTTGAGATGGGGACCTCGGTCGTCATTGTCGTCGTGGGTTCGGGTCGCGTCAGTCAACCCATCAGTCTGATAGAATTGCTGTATAAGAAAAGCAAAAGTAGAGGTGTTAGTTAGTGGAAGACGAATGGTATGCGCAAGCTTCATGTATGGAATGATGCAGGTGATTCGTGAGGCTCGTGAGACCTGGGGTAGCGCGTCGCCGGAAAGGGAAGCCGAGGGCGGTGAGGGAGCTATAGGGCTATTCATATCAACAATGCAGGAGGTGACACGAAACACGCAATATGTTGGCTGGATGTATGTACATGTACAGCTTCTATATTGATATAATTATGCAGACCCATACCACAACGCCCGCTCGCTATGCTCATAAGACGTCAAATCGCCCCCCTTCTCCTTGCAGCCTCTAACCCACCATGGTGTGCAGCTCATGCCTCAATGAGCGTGTTCCACAACTTCTCCTTCTCCAAGAAGCCGTGATGGATGATGTTGACCAACCAATAATCTTTCCTGATCTTGCCCAGCAGCTTCGCCGAGTCCGACTTCGGAGGATAGACATGCATCCACTCCTTCCAGATGCCAAAGGCCTCCTCTAACCATGCGCGGAATGAGACTGCCTCGATGATGGTAGGTGTCGTGATCTCTCTGCCAGGGAAGCAACCCCAAGTAACAGGGTTCACGGCGTTCTCGTTCGATGCTTCGAAGTCTCCAGCTGCGTTGCCGGCGAAGTAGGTGACTTCCTCGTCGTCCTGAATCTTCTCCTTCAGACGCTTCCATTCTTCGGCGGGGAGGAAAAACTCGACAAAGGGCTGTTGACAGACTCAGTATTCACATTGTGCTCCCGCATATCAGCATACAACTCACCTTCTGGAAAACGTAACCGTTCTTCGGTCCCCAGCCAAAAATCTTGTCCGTACTCTTCATCCCATTAACAGCCGGCTGACTAGCAACGGTCCACCAGCCTTTATTAATCAGTCCCTCCAGCTCACTCCTGATCGTCTCAGTCTCCGGGTTCAATCCCTCCTCGCTGAACGGGATCGCCTCCAATTCGCCCTTCACGTGCCTTCTGAAGATCTCCGTGATATCCTTCTCCGACGTCGGTCTTCCCCACAACCTCAACGCGCTTGGAATCGAGACGTGCAAAGAAACGCCATAGCCATCGATCTCACCGTATGCGGGCGAGCGGGCATCACCCCATCGTCCGTTTGGGAAGTCGTCCCATGTCGCTTCACGGCCGAGTGTACCCTCGCCCTCGGAGATTGCGAGAGTGTGGGCTCGGGATCGGGGCTTTGCACCGGGAACCCCTGCTTCATCATCTGGAGCCTCGTAACTTGCGCTGCCCGTGCTTGCGACAGAGGAGGTGCGCTCTTTGTCTACCACCACGCGGTTTTTGGGTTGTGCGTTAGTGGTAGAGGACTGGCGGCGCTGCTTTTGCTTCTCCTTGTCCTCTGAGCCATTGACGAGGGTAAACCCGTCAGCCTCAACATCGTCGACGATCGCAGAACCGGCGTTGACGGTGATAGCTGGAGTTTCCATGGGCGGAATCAAGTTGCAACGTTCTGTGATCTGCGCGACCGCTTTCTCGAGGTTCAGCGTGTAGAAATGGAAACCCTTTGGTCCCACACTGGGAAGCTCGCGCTTCATAGTCTCGACCATCTCACTCAAAATATCCACGCCTACTCTCTTGACTGCCTCGTCGTCGCCCTTAACCTTATCCACCCTGTCCGCAATCTCCTCCGGTAACCTCGCGTGACTGAGTTTGGCCGTGCGCTTCAAGATCTGATAGCTCTGAATCGGCATAAGTCCCGGCATGATCGGGATCTTCTCAAACACTCCACTCTCATGCCCCCTCAGCATCTTCTCAAACCTCACATACTCCCCCACATCATAGAACAACTGCGTCATGATGAAGTCCGCGCCCGCCTTGACCTTCTCAACCAAGAACGGCATATCAAAATCCGCACTCTGATGCTCAGGGTGACTCTGATCGCTGTGGCCCTCCGGGTACGCCGCAACACCGACACAGAACCAGTCTCCATACGTCTTCTTGATATACCGCACCAAATCCACCGCCCACGTGAACTCCAAATTACTATCATCCTCCTCCGTCTCCTGCGCATCCTGTCCCGGAATGGGCGGCAAACTGTCCCGACTATCCGTCATCTTATACTCCTCGCTACGGGGCGGGTCCCCGCGCAGCGCGAGGATGTTTCGGATCCCGAGCTGTTGCGCTTGCTCGAGCGCCTCGTCGATCAGGCGCCGCGACATGTTGGTGCACGTGAGGTGGAGACAGGTTGTCAGGCCCAGTTGGCGCTGGGTCAGTTCGGCGAGGGCGAGGGATTTGGAGGAGGTGCTGCCGCCGGCGCCCCAGGTAATGTTCACGAAGAGGGGGCGCAGGGAGTGAGACATGCGGAGGAGACGGGCGTGGAGGTTTGCGAAACCCTAAACATGGTATTAGATCTTGTGTTTAGATGTTCTAGTTGATATTGCGGACCTGCTGCGTCTTCGGAGGGAAGAACTCCAGAGAGAAGTAGGTGCCATCCTCGGGCAAGGCGGCGATCTTGTCTGTGATCCTCTCCATATTGGGCAGAATAGACTGGGTATAGAGTACCCTAGCCTTTGAGGTCGTACAATGTATGTATAAGGTACAATGGTCGCGAGCGCGATATGCGTGAACGCTGAACGCTTTCTCTCGGCAGTTACATTTCGTCAACCAGGGTCCATCTTTTTGCCCCGCTGTGGGGAAGATCTTTCGAGACACCCTGATAAATCTAATCAATCTTATCAGCGATCCTAACAAGATCTGGCACCAGCTACGTTCTTAAGATGCATCGTTACAGTAGTCTATCTATATCGTGATATCCCTCGAAGCTGGCGGTATCTTAAAGCCTCCTTCATGATGAGTCCCATACTAAAAGTCCGTCACCTAATCGCACCCAATGTCCCATCCCCGGAAAACCATCTCCTAGAAAATGCTCTGCCTTCCACCACCCTCCCATATCTAACCCTGCCGACTCAACGGGTGCGGCTTCGCAGCTGGACTGTTCTGCCTACTCCCCACTCTGGCTGCACCAACCTCCAACCGCATCGGGCTGCCCAGGCGTGGACTACGGGGCACACTACTCCCCCTAGTCCCCATGCGACCCCTCTGTGCCTCCTTCAACCTGTTGATCTCCTCCTCCTTCGCCCTCAACAACGCTTCCCGGTCACTCAAGACTTGCTTGACCTTCTGATACTCGCTAAGCAGCTGCTTGCCGAAACCGTCGACGTTGATCTGGCGCGCGCGAGCGCTTTCACCGGACGCTTTCTTCTCGAGAATGGCGATGCGCGCTTCGTACTCGCTGTTTGCGGACGCAAGGGCGGTCGCTTGGTTTGAGGCATCTTGGTATTTGCTGCGGATGTAATCGAGCTCCGATGTCATGGACTGCACGCGGACTTCGAGTTTGGCAGTCCCAGCTTCCGCTTTGCTAGCCGCGACTCTCTGAGCCTCCAATTCGGCACGCTCAGGGATGGTGTGATTGGCCATTGAAGCAGTGACTTCGGCAAGCTGCTCTTTCAGGGCGTTGCGCTCCGTGCGGAGAGTGGTGATGGTAGCCTCATTGGCCGTCATACGCGAAGTAGCGAGTTCTGCAGTTCTCATATGACCGTCGCGCTCAGCGCGGGTCTCCATGAGTACTTTGCGCAGATCTTCGTAGCGGTATTGAAGATCTTCAAGAGCCTTTTGATACTGATTGGAACGGCCTTCTGTCGCGCGCAACATATCGTGAAGCTCTTTCTGCCGGGCTGCACTTTCGTCACCCAGGGTTTGCAGCGCTGCCAGATGCTGAGACATCGAAATGCTGTCTCCCATGCCATGCATCTGAGTCTGCTTGCCCATTGAGTCGCTGACATGTGTGATCTCAATGTCGAGAGGGTTGATAGTGGTGGGCATGTCGCTAAAGTGATGTTCTGGGCCCGTAGTACGCTGTTTCTTCGGGGTGTCAGCGTCTGGGTGTTGTTCGTCCTGAAAATCCATGTTAGCTCTGAATACGACGTCATATATGCATTCACTTACCAATGGACGTTTAGTACCACCTCCACCTCCGTTGAGGCTCTCGGTTGTACCTCCACTTTCTTGAGAGTCGAACTCGCACTCTGCCAGGCTGACATCCGCAAGCTGGCTAAATGGCCAATCTTCACATGGGGCACCATCGAGAACAAACTGCGCCAGCTCAGTAGCGGTGTCTTCCAACTTCGACAAGCCATCTTCACGGCGTCCGACATCGTTTCGGAGTGCAGCAGCAGTTTTTACAAGGACGTGCATGCTTTCGGCGACAGTCTTGTAGCCACGCATGTAGCGATCAATATGCTCCACTGAGCCAGGCACGACCAGTGACACGAACAGAGGCGCCTGCTCCAGCGCCTGGTGGCTTCCTATCAAGTAGAGACAATCTGGGTGCTCGACAAAAGAATTGTCGAGCGCAAGGGCAAGCTGGGTAGTGCCGCTGAGGTCGGCGGCGCCTAGATTGGTGGATGCGACGACTGTCACCCGCAGTGATCCGCGTGTGGCTAGCGAAGGGTTTGAATGGCCTTGCCAAGTTGTGAATGCGACCTCGATGCCCTCGAGGAATGTCTCGATAATTTCCATCAGGCTGCCTGGTTGGAGTACAATGGCAACTTGAACGGGACGATCACGGAGACCATTCAGTAGGTGATGCAGGAAGCGGAACTTTGCGCTGCAATCCTGATCCCACTGCGCCTTCGTGTAAGCGTCGACCTGGATTTGCGTAAATGCTTCGGGATTGAGAAGGTCGGGGTGGAAGGTGACATTGCGCAGATTGTTAACAAGCTGCTGGGCCTCCAGGTACTTCACAGAACTAATAGGCCACAGCTCGCTTGTGAACTCGTTGATAAGTTCTCTTGACAGAACAATTGTCTGCTTGTACTGATCTTTTTGTGCGCCACCTAGTGTAATGGGCATGATGTATTCCTTAACAGACGACTCGGTAACAGGTGGCTGAGCTACGTCGACAGCGCCATTGGAAGAAAATGCCTGGGTGTTATGCATCTGAACGTCCGGCTCTTCCTCATTCAGCAACGTCTCGTAACGCTCAGACCTCATGTTCTCTTCTGGTGTGACATCCGGAATGGCCTCGGCAGCTGGAACTGTGGATGGTGATCTCGCATCCCTATCGGCAGAAGAAACAACAAGATGCGGTGGGATAGCTGACGGCGGCTGCACCTTAGCAGATGATTCCCTGGCAGCTCTACGAGCCTGGCGTTTTGCAGCGCTGTCTTCGCGAAGCTGCCTCAGCTTCTCAGCTAGGATCTGACCGGGAGTGGGTTCAGGAGAATCCATATTGCGCTGTGGGCTACTTGGCAAGTCCGATAGCGTCGATGGCCGCTGGGGCGCTGAATTCCCAAGAGTTTCCGGGAACTGAGATGGCGGTCCTGGGAGAGGTTCAGAGCTTGTCGGGGGCGACGAAATGTTGAGACCGTTTCGAGCCTCACGCAAGTGTTGCTTCGCAGGGCTCTCGTGCTGTGTTCCCTTCTTATTGAGGCTCGGCTCAGTAGACTGCGTACGATTGTAAGATGGTTCTTCGTTGTGCTTGAGGGCGCGGATGAGGTCACTGCTGTTGTTTTGGCTGGGCGTGAAGTCGAGCTTTCGAGCCGCACCAGGAAATGAGACCTGAGTTTGAAAGCGCTCAGATGGTGTTCCAGAGTTCTCTGCCGGGCTAGTTGGCTGGCTAACTGTCTCCGCACCTGAACGCGCAACGGAAAGCTCACGAGGAGTAGTTCGGGCTCCGGAAAACGGGGTACTTTGCTGCGAGCCGTTTGCGAGCTCGGTACCGTGCTCGTAGGCTTTTGGTGTTAATGCAACAGGTGAAGTAGTAGCAGTCGTCTGCGTTGCCTGAGGACGCGGCAGCTGACTTCCCGTAGGTTCACTTCGAGGGGAGACGTGCTGCACTTGGAAAGAGAACGGCAGATCCGGCACCTCCGAGAAGTGGTCTTCAGGATTTGCGAAACCGATAGAGCTCTCAGGCACTTGCTGTTCGGAATGGTCCGAAAGGTGGCCTTGACTTTGAGATTGCGTAGTAGCGTTCTGTTCCGAGTCCTGACTGCTTGCGCCCTATCGCAAAGGTGTCAGTCACAATATACTTTGAGTCAATGCTCCCCAGTCTTGGCGTTTGCAAGGAGAAAGTGGGCTCATTGACGCGCAATTTGTCACATTGCAGTGGGAATGGCTTACCTTGGCGATATCGTTATCGGCAATGTTCTGGCTGTTGCCAAATATGTGCCCAGTAGCAGCAACTTGACTGAAGTGATGCTCCTCGGATGCTGTGTGCTGTGATGCACCTTCGATGGTGTCGCCAGTAGTGTCTACGGACGGCTGCTGGGTTGATGGCACGTAGCTTAACGAGGCAGCTACGTCTTGAGAGTCGGGTATGATCGTACCCTTACCGAGGTTGACAGGGACAGGGAAGGTGTGCACACTTGAGGAGCTGTTGACCACCGTGCTGTCTGTGGTGTCAGTGGTCTTTGAGGTCTCGCCAGACTCGTATTGAGAATGCTTCTGCGTAAGGTTCGGGGCTGCCGCGTCGTCAACGACTTGGGTGGACGAAGGTGAAGAGGCACGCTGTGGTGCAGTTCCAGATATGATCTGCGACGAGGAGAATGTGGTATAGTCTTCTGGATCGAAGTCTGTAAGCTGGGAGATATAGACTCCTGTGACGGTTCTTGGGTTATCGGGAAGCACACGGGCTGCGCTGGATTGGCTGGAGTGATCTCCGGGTAACTGACTTGAAGTTGAGTCCGGCTGCGCAGTGGCCGAGGAAGCGATAGTCTCACCAATCTCCTTCTGCTTGGCGACTGATGGTTCTTCTGGCAGTGGAGAGCTCTCTATGACCTTGCGTGACTGACGCCTACCCTTGCTCTTCGAACCAACTACTCTGGCTACTCCCTTCTTGGGCGGAGATGCCTTCTCTTTCGCTGATCCTTCACCGGCCTTCCTCTCTTCCCACTCTGCTATTGCGGCCTCGTTTGCGTTGGCCTTCGGTTCCCAGGTAGGCTCCCAAGGTTTGCCGGTTGAATCGGTACCCTCCCACTCGATAAGATATTTCCCGCCCTTCTCCGCGAGAATCTGTTTCAGACTGTAGAGATCTTCAGGGTTCACGCTGTCGCCGTGTGGATGTTGGTTTGATTTGCGCTTTTGCGAAGGTGGTGATTCTACGTATGTATGCTTCGTGCTGGTTCGTGCTGCTCTACGACGCTTCGGGGGTGCTGCTGGTGATGATGATTCGAGAATTGCTCTGCACTTGGGTGGCATTATGCTCTGCAAGAACGCGCCGAAGCCTGAATTGAGCCCGATGTCAGAGCCATAGTCTATGTGTAGAGAGGAAGACGCGAAAAAGATGAAGATCTTAATGCATGAATGGACTCGACTTACGAATGAGGTACGATGTTGCGGGTGGTCCCGAAGAACGGTGTGGGGATTGCCAAGACTGGAACGCGTACCTGACGCTTTCCAAACCTTAAGGTATGTTGGATGTAGATCTGGGAGTATGTTCGAGATTGACCTTGCCTGCAAGGTAGATGGAAGTTTTGTATGTTCGACGAATATCTGGGCTATCTGGCAGGTACTTGTACCTTCTACGACAATAGCTCAATTGACAATGGTGTTTTGGAACTGGGTGGCTGGTTTCACTTCACAGATACTCACGTAGCAGTCAAAGCAAATAGTGAAGCCAAGTGAATCTCTGAAGCTCGAAGTTTGACAATAGCGGCTGCCATGTGAATACATAGGTATTGATGATCGTACTGATCGTACGTTGTGGAGCTTAGAGTAGAGCGTCTGGTTTTGAATATCGAGAACACCAAGCCCGCTTACTTCTTTTTTGTCCTATGGGAGTGACATGTCGGTTGTGCATCGATCTTCCTTCCAATGTATGCTCTCTCCTTGGTAGTTGGAGCTGTGTCTCATCTCACGGGATACGGGAAGGTTTTACCCTCGAAAGAGCCCCAGCCCGTGCCTTCCACGCACAGCCTCGTGCAGAATCTCGCCATGATCGATCGCTGGCCTGCTATCGTCCGTCCTCCGTTATTGTCGTTTCGACATATGCTCACAGACTGTCCGGTGGCTGGGTAATCTGAAACACCCATTAGCAATCGCGCCATTCTGTCCGTTTCCGTAGCTAGTCTTCACCTTAGTCAGATGGTCACCGTTCAGCGTCTTCATGACCTTTCCCAGCCCCTCATGGCTATAATCCTTCTCGTTCCACATGTCCTTGTGATACTTCACTTTGTCATTCTCATCCAGCGACAAAGTAACCAGCGAGTTGACAGGCTTGGAAAAATGGACCACCCGTGGCGTGTACTCCTGCTGCAACTTGAAGATGATGCGGTCCGGTTCCGAAGACACAACCTCGGTTTTGAGCGTCTGGCTCTTGGCCATGACCTTGGGTATGCCATACCACTGGCCAGCAATCTTGTACCGTGTGTCACAGTAACTCCAGGGATCGTCGTAGACGGCCTTTTCGGCGTACACTGACATGTCTTCCTCGTTGGCCGAGCCGCTATAGAGCCTAGTGATTGCATCTACGATCTTTTGCCTTCCAGGATCCAGCTTGATAGACTTCTCGGGGTGTGGCTCGTAATCTACATTGGTCGAGCTATTTTGGGATGGGTCCGGGTTGTGAGTTTCGGCCACAGGATCGGGGCGGATTTCGTATTGCTTTGGGTCGTCTTTCTCAGGCATGGTTGCGATAGGATGTCAAGAATGAAATGAACAGAAAGCTATGTATGTCTCTTCAACAGGCCGCATGCATGTACAGAACGAGATGAACTCTTTCAATGTTCATGTTGCCCAAACGGCATAACGTCATGACTTCAATGTTGATCTTCATGTGAACGTACTTTACCCCAGAGTGTGGCGCCGTGGCGCAGTGACTGAGCCATCGACTGAGCCCTCGTTTCCTTGCGTCATCGCATGCGGTTTCCTTGGCACTGGGATGCGATTCCCATACCCATGTTGCCTGCACAGGCCTGCAGGTGCATAAGACTTATAAGCGCCGCCCGTACCTCTCAGCCTCCTCCTGACTCCTGCGCAAAGCATCTCCCAACTTAAGAAGTCATTTCCATCTATTTGCAAAACCACACACAAGCATCGCAACCACCGCAACCACCGCAATCATGATCGCAGCCATCCTCCTCATTATAATCACCATCCTGAGTACGTCCTGCTAAACCTCCCTCCTTCCCTGTCTAGATCAGCATCTAACACCTCCACAGTCCCACCAGTCGGTGTCTACATCGTCGCAGGCTGCGGCGCTGACCTCCTCATCAACATCTGTCTCACCCTTCTGGGCTACTTCCCAGGCCACATCCACGCCTTCTACCTCGAATACATCTACTACAACCGTCGCGACCAGGCCGCCGCTGGCATCTATGACAGCCGTCGCGCCCCGGGTGTCTACTCTGACAATGTCAACACTGGTGGCAGGGGTTATGGGACGATGGCGCAGGCTCCAATTCACTAGACGGTGCGTCGTCAATAGCTGAAAGGAGCAGAATGGGGTAATCGAAGAAGGAGTGAGATTGGTCAAGCGGGCGACGGTAATGACGGCTGTTGGGTGCGTTGAATTATTTGGCTTGAGATACCACTAGTAGCGTTTTGCGATAGCCGTAGTACGATGTAACAATACTGCACCAACCCTTCCTAGAGCGCAGATGAGACTTCCCATTTCGAACTACTACCTATGGAGCAATTGAGATACCTCCAGCACGAACGTGGCCATAATGAACCCGACAGAGAAAGGTAACATCAAGCAAACAGCTCAGCAAACTATCTGCCATTCACAACGGCCTTCCGCATCGCCTCCCACCTTGGACCTACTTCAGCCTCATCCTCCGTCCCCGGCGTGAACGTCCTTTCCGATCCATCCTCCGAGGGCGTAGACGAGCAGCTTTCAGATGTTAGAAACGTCTTGCCCCCGCCATTAGCGATCGTCTTCCGAGTCTCAATACGCAGCTGTCTGGAATTTCGTGGGACCGAGTCAACAACACGAATAGGATCAGTGCCGTACCCCTCGTAGTAAACACTCTTCACACGTTCGCCTTCACTCGATTTTACATCGCGTCGATGGTGCATCTTGGAACGTGGAACGCGGCGGCGGTGTGATATTATAGGATCTTCAGCGTTGAATGGGTAGATAGTCTCGAACTCCCAAACCATGTCTTCCTTGGCCGGTCGGTTTTGAGTCGTGGTAGGTACATGATCTCGCTCCTGTGGTAGAGAGGCCGACTGGAAAGGTACAAGGCCGGCATCTGAGCGAGCAGTAGTTGCACGCTGAGGTTTGTTGGGTGGATCTGTCGGGGAGAGAGATCTGCCTGGTGGCGTGACGAAAGGATCCTTGCTCTGCGTGGAAGGCATCTTCACATGGCTTGCCGAGGGAACGATTGGGCTACGTACTGCCCTGTCAGGCTCGCGGGATTTCTCGGTAGCTGTCCCAGTCGCTGCCGCAGTGTTACCAGCCGTTACATTCTTCAAGGCCATCTCGAGATTCTCAAGCCTTGTAAGAAGTGATTTGCGGTCTCTGTACAGCCAATTGATAGCATCCCACTGTCGGCTGATTAAACGTGAGACGCGATGCCGCCAATCAGGCGTCTGGGTGATCGATGCTTCGGTAAGGTATGATGGTGCCGCAGTCGGTACAGGATACGATGGGTTCCTCGACTGGGGATCTATCATTCGGGATGGGTGGACGCGATTCGGGGACGGCATCTGCGCTCTTGGGGTATTGATGCGCTCGGCTGTCCTTGAGCCCTGTGAGCGACCGGGGGACAGGCCCGGAGCATTTGGCGGATCAGGTTCTGAACAGGCAAAGGGCGGTGTATTCTGGTGGTATTGTGCAGATTGAGGCGTCTCTCGTCCAAGACTGCGGTTTATGCGAGTTGCAAAGTCGGGCACCGGAAAGTGGCGGCGCCCGTAATCCGCTTCCGGTCGAGGATATCCAGCATCAGGAAACGCTCCGGCTCTGTCCTCAAAGACCTGACGTGGATCACTAAAAGGGATTCCCGGTCGGACGGGGTATTGCGAGGAAGCGGGCGTATGCCACATGCTAGCGTCATGTAATGGCCGAAAGGGATGCGAAGACATACTGGGAAGGATACCGAGTTGGTCAACAGTTGTGGTACGTCTTATGAATCAGGACTGTGGGGGTTTGTTTTAGTTGAAGTGGTGGTAGTGTGGAATGTAGACTGAAAGTTGCGGGAAGGAAGAAGAAGTAGAAGGTCTACCTAGGCTCTGTGGTTACGTAGACAAAGCCGCAGGCAGCAATGCAGCTGTATCACGGTCATGCAACAGTTTACCTTACATCACGCGGTGCATGACGGTGATGCCAGGTCAGTGTCTTGAGCTGACTGGTACTGATACAACTTGTTGCGGCACAAGTATGACATCGACCGGTCTTCGGGTGCAGAGACGCCGGCATGTATAGATCAAAACGACGGTCAGCAGAGAAGGAGGCTCACATTGGAGGGGAAAGGTCGTCATGAGTTGGTAGTTTGCTACGTGGAGAAGATATGTCTCAAACGCCGGAGCCAGTAATTGACACCTTAGTATATGAACGGGATGAGCTTGTACGGAGTCTGCTGCTGGTAGTGCTCCCACTGTTCGCCATACTGCACATAGAGTCAGCATCTCGTAACGTGTCACTTTCAAGATCGTCCCTACCCTATCTGCGCAGTATGAGTTGAGCACAGGGATACCCCGGGTAGCAAAGTCCCAGGAGAAGAATGCAGCAACGAAAGCACCCCAGGTCCAACCACCAGCCGCGAGCGCATAGCCAGTACGCCAAAAGATATATCCACCATAGTTAATGTGCCTTGCAAGACTGAACAGTCCGCCCTGATATACCTTGCCCTTGTTCGCGGGATCATCCTTGAAGTGCTTTCGCTGCCACTCAGACACAGTCTCGGTAAGGATGCCGACTGTGTACAGAGCAGACCCGACTAGTAACGGTGTTTGTGGAAAGTATTCGCCATTGACCGAGGCGGAGGTAGCAGAGCAGATAAAGAAGAACGAATTGAGGGAATTAAAGAGGGTGTTGAAAGCAGAAACGCTAGCAGCGGCAGAAGCTGGGAAGGCCTCGTGTGAGATCGCAAGAAGCCAGTAATTCTGTTTGATCGCACTCCCTGTAGCCATGGCCAGCAGAATCAAGCGGTATGGCGAGAGCCCAAGGCTATCAATGAATGTGTTGGTAATTACTGGCGGACCTTGCGGAAGCACGTCCAAACCAAGCTTCTCGATAAGACCGGTGCCTACACCTTTGGCGAGTATGCCATATTGCAGGAAAGGGTCGAGACTGCGCAGGCCCACAAAGAGCCCGGTACCCAGAGGACTCGGCTCCTTGACACCGCGTTTTATGATGTTGTCATACTTGCGCATCTTCTCCTCGTAAGACATGTTGACGGTTTCGTACTTTCTCGACCAATAACACGTGGAGATAGAGTCGCAGTCACGCAGCTTTGTATAACGTGCAGAGGAGGTGGAGGTGCTCGATACGAGTCGATGTTGTTAAGGTAAGGTTAGTCTCTCGGTGCCCGCGGGGCATGTGACGGAACACATGCAGGTCCATGACGCCGATCGAGCCTAGCGTGGCTGGAGCAACCACAGGATATCAATCCCAAGGCATCTAGCACCGTCCGGCTCAGCTTGAGTCTGTTTGATACATGTATTGCACTCATTGAGTGCAACAGGAGACGGTACATCTGTACATGCATCTTGCAGCCCTCGCGGTGCAGGCAGTGAATGCGTTGCCCGCCTATCAGCTAGGCGCTAATGGATCCACGTGAGTTCGCGAAACGGTCGCGCTCAGATCAGATTCACCAGGGCACTTTACGCGTCCTTCATACCGCGACGCGTCCCTCCAATGAGCGCCTCCTCAGGCCCCAGTACGAACACAAACAAGTCACATCTCTAGAGCGGGTATCTTTTGTGGATATTACCTTACGCCGTATGACTTCGTAAGCTCTAGTTGGACGCCGGTGGCATGGCCGATGGCTTTTCGTTTCTCCATAATATGCGACCTTCTCTCGCGCTTGGAGGACATTGCTAGCCATGATCCTCCCCTAATACCTGCAGACCGGCTCGCTCGGACTCGACAAGAAACTCAACTTTGGTTCAAATCCCATCGCAGGACAATAGACAGCTTGGATGCCCGGAGCACAAAAGCTTTACTATCGACCTTATTTCCTGAAAGGCGGACCGACCGAGTGTATTCACTCCAATCTACGTCCTTATACCGGTTGCTATGTCGCTCTCTTGGGTTGAGTGCGACACGAGCGCAGGATCTCGGAGCGTACAGGCAGCCAGGTAACGGAGATCTCGCGGCATGTCTCGAGCGAGTCCTCACTGGCGGAGGGCCTCCAGCGCTGCCCATCGTCACTGTTGAAGAATTGGATGACTGCCTACATGATATGGCTGGTCAAAGCCAGTTCTCTGGCCCCTCTGTACGACAGCTCCCTAGTTCTTCCAACTCACGAAGCACCCTCTTGGCAAACCTGTTTCAACGGATGCAACCTGTAGAAGCAAAATGGCTGGTCCGGTTGCTCCTGAAGGATTTCTCACCAGTGCTATTGGAGGAAAAGCCGGTCTTGGGAGCAGCACATTTCCTACTTCCAGACTTGCTACGTCTCCAGGAAAACTTCGATGCCGCGGTTGACGTCCTGAAAGGGCCATTAGGGGCCTTTCCAAGTAGACCCGATCCACAGTCTGAGGTACTCTTGAGGGAGGTTGCCGCTTCCAAGCTCAGACCCAGTGTTGGTGTGAAGATCAGCCGGTCTGACTTCGTGAAAGGACGCTCTATTGATCACTGTCTGAAGATGATGGGGAAGTACAGATGGATGGTCGAACGAAAATACGACGGAGAGTACTGCGAAATTCACATTGACTTGTCCAGAGGCGCAGACTGGCTGAAAATATACTCAAAGAGTGGCAAAGACTCCACGCAAGACCGCAAAGGCCTGCGAGACACGCTGCGGAAATGCCTGCAGATTGGCACAGACAAGTGCAAGTTCAAGGAGCATTGCATCCTGCTCGGAGAAATGGTTGCATTTAGCGACCGTGTGAACCAAATCACAGACTTCTACAAGATCCGTAAGCACGTTACGCGGTCTGGTGTCTCACTTGGTACGGAGAAGGACTCTCAGAGAAGTCAGTCCGAGCATTTAATGATTGTATTCTTCGACTTGCTGTTGTTGGACGACAGTGTTATCATGAACAAGCCGCTGGAAGATCGAAAAGCCCTCCTCAATAGCATATACTTGAAGAAACACGGGCGGGCCATGACCGCTGAGTCGAAGGTCCTTGACTTCGCAGATCCAGGGTCGAAAGAGAGACTTGTCAAGCATTTTGCTGCTTCTATGGCGGCAAGGTGCGAAGGCCTGTTGCTTAAGCCATGTGGTGTCCCATACTTCTCCATCGGCTCCGCTTCCACGAAAGACCGCTTTGTGAAGACCATCAAGCTAAAAAAGGATTACATCGCGGGCTTGGGCGACGAAGCAGACTTCGCTGTCGTTGGCGCATCGTACAGCGCCCAAGCGGCTCAGAATTGCGCCATGCCTAATACTCGTTGGACGCACTTCCACTTGGGTTGTCTTACAAATAAGGACGAGGTTATAAGGCTTGCTGCTCGGGCGCGGTTCAGGATTGTTGGAACAATTGCTCATCAACACTGCATTCCCGTTCCTGTACTAGCCAGTGTCAACGGGCTTGGGTACCACCGTGCAGAACCTTACGATCCAGTGAGCCATCCCACTTGCTTTGACATCGATGCCGATAGGGGCTTTCGCATGGACGTCACTTTCCGCGAACCATTCATCTTCGAAGTGTTGGGTAGTTCGTTCGATAAGCCTTCAAATTGCGACTTCTACATGCTCCGACATCCTAGGGTCCGAAAACTCCACCAAGATCGACCCTGGCAGAAATGCATCTCTTTTGAGGAACTCCAACAGCAAGCGAAGGAGGCCTTGTCTTCTGCACCAGACTCCGAGTCACAGGAGACTTTACGATGGATCGACAGGTTGGAAGAGAGCTGTAAGCGGAAGTACGCACGCATGAGCTGCAATACTACTCCGTGCTCAAAGGCTACCACGGTCAGTCCGGTGATGTCGCGCAAACAAATATCGCCAAAGGCCGCGCCGACGGTCTTTGTTGGTGACACTGACGAGAATCGCCCACCAACGCCGACGCTCAGCAAGCCTGATCGACGGAGTATTGCAGCAGCAAAAGCACCAGGCCCAAGCCCCAAGAAAGGTCTTTTGCCTACTCCGCCTATCTCTTCACCCCCACCAGTTCATTCACCACAGCGTCGCTCTACGACTATGAAACGATATTCCGTTGAAGGCCCAGAAACCTCCAGAAAGCGCAGATGTTTGTCCACAATCGAAAGCAGCCGTGACAAGGGGTTGCCCACTCAGACGAACCTGACAATACATAAAGCGGCTGCACCGCACCGCAGCCCACCCTCTAGCCCATCGCTTCGTAAGCCGCTATCAGACATAACCGAGCGTCCGCACCAGAGAGCCAACATCATGTCTCAGCAGTCAGAGACAAATCACCTCGTCCCAATCCCCAGCAGATGCGCCTTCCGCAACTCCCTTCCATGCGGTTGTGCTGAGTGTGGCCTCAGCGATGCCGTTGTGTACCTCTACCCTCCTAGCAGTGATCCGGAAGGCAAGAACGCCAAGCAAGCCCAGCTCCACGGCGCCGAAGTCATCGAACACTTAGCGTACTGGGATCGCGACTCATTTGCTTACCCAATATTGACTGCGACGGTCAGCGAAAGTCAGGCATACGCGGGAATGACGAAAATCGTGCTTGTGGATATGGCGGATGAGGAAGCCTTGACTGAGGTTGTGGGCGTGGTGAAGGGGCTGAACTATGGACACTTCAGGGAGGATGTAATGTTTTACGATGTTTCGTTGTTGCAGATCTACTGCAAGTCTGGTGGTGGAGATGATGGGACCGACGAGCTTCCGATGACAGGCTTCTTCCTTGGGGCTTTGTCGTGGGATACTGAGACTGAGCAGAGCGTGTTTACGGCCGCATAGGGGTCGATAGCTGCTCGAAGATTGGTGGCGGCGTCGGGCACCTATACCCAGTATTTGCAGCCGCATCGGCCCCGATGGGACGCATCTTTTGAAGACGATCACGGTATATGGCCAGCTACGAGGTGGGACCGGCCAAGGGACAGCGAATCTCGATGCGATTACTATAAACACGACCCCCGTGCACGGCAGGCACGTCCGGTCAGTATAGCATTTGTAGTTTGCTATAGATCATGAACTGTGCATCATGCCTCTCTCCTCTCCTTGTCTTCACATGACAATAGCCCAAGGCAGCGCGATCTCGATCGTTGTAGTCGCTCTACAGCACTAGCAGCCCGTGCGCAGCTAGTGGTCACTCATGTGGTGCAGCGATGTCATCACAAAGGACAGCCAACCTGATGTACCGCGTGAGAACTGCCTTTTCACTGTTGTCATGCTACAACTCTGAAGCTCCACTGACATTAAAAGCTCTAGTCGACCCATACCTGCTTCTTTGTACCCGAACTAACACTCAGCCTCAGTCTATATTGTGTACACCAGAGAACTCGAAAAGCCGCGGCGAATATCATAACTGAAAGTATACAAAATAACCATACACAAGGATGGCGTTCTGGGGTGACATGGGATCGTATCATGGCAGTGGCAGCGGGTTTGGTGGACTTGGAGGTTCGGAGGGCATGACGTCTCAATCCTACACACAATCTGACGGTCTCTTTGCTGTCTTTTTAGGAGGACCGGAGAGAGTGGAGATTGGTGAGGTAGCGAAACGGACATATAACGCAGCAGCAGGCTGGGTTGGACGGGCTCCGAACTCAACCCCCATCCCGTATGAGGTACTGAAGCGGCAAAGCACTCCGGTACTCCTGTTCTGTGAGAAGTGCTACTTCGAACAGTGGGCTATCTACCAGGATGGCCCGTGTGTATACGGCCCCTATTTCTATCCCGCGATCTTCGCCACGGTCTCGGCAATCAATCAGATAGTCTGGGACGAAAGGCGAGGGCAAGCTTCAAGCGATATATCACATCAGCCATCGAGTCGGTTGACAGACAATGAGCCACAGACAGGCTTTGTACTAGGTGAACTTTCGCCGCCACCAATCAGTTCTCAGATTGAGTCACCACCGGCAAGGGACTGGGAGGCGCAACGTTCCGCCGAAACTTCTTCATCTCAACAAGATCAGATGCGGAACAATCAAATCGAAATTGAGGAGTTGCAGGGGCGACTGCAAGACATGAACCAGGAGCCTCAGCAGTGGAGCACACCAGCCAGACAACGACCACACCAATGAAGCAGTTGATCTGTCAACATATGGAATGTAAATATTAGACTGCAGGATTCCTTTCATACCATGAAATCATGTCCTGCGTCAGCAATTGACCAACAAACGAATGCACTCCAACCCTGTCCGTGATAACTAGAAACCCCGTCTCATGAACTGGTCCTTGTGCACGATCATCCTTTGTATTCGTAGCTTCTCTAGTATATAGCGGGGACACACCAGGCGAGGTTGAATGATTGCTTCCTTCCATACACAATTTAGCAGATCACACTTCGATGGGAGACTGTGTCCGGAAGCATCGCAGTTAGACCTGCAAAGTTACCGTGTTGCCCTACATGTCTTGACGAGGGTTAGACTGTTTCGGGCCCTTGTGCGTGGCCAATCTGACACTAAAACTTCATGCATGCTCACATTCATTTCGAATGAGGACTCCACACCACGCTGCATCACTAGACAAGAGTCCGTATACACGCCGAGCTACAGCACACGTGATGGGGAGTCCGTTCGTGATGGCGTGTCTTGATCACTCTACTCGTACACTCTGACGCGTACATCCATACAAGATCATGGCATGACAAGCCATAATGTTCACGCGCAAGGAACCCACCACGCAGCTGCCTGAATCCAAAGTATACCACTTTACATTACTCTTCCCACCGCCTCTCTGCATCTGCTACTTTACAACTCTGTTATTTGCTCCCCAACAGGAAACCGGACTTGAGAGACTCTCCGTGTACAGATATTGCTTTCTCCGACCATCGTTCCCGCAGAGTCTACGGATAACACAGCACATCGTACTCGAGATGGATACAGAGGAGTATGAAGAGGAGACCACCACGACCGAATATGGATCACCATACTCTGGGGTCGTGGATCTCGTTTTGGCGCCTGGGTCTCCAGCCGAGATGAGAGTCCTACCCGCTGAGAATTGGGACGGTTGGGAGGGTCCCAGACCCACCTTTTATCCAATACCAGCCCAGGCGTTGATGCAGCAACCTTTCAGTATATTGAGAGAGATGTTTTACATTTATCAAAACGAATACATGTGGCTTTCGGATACCCATGCGCTGGTGCCTCTCTGGGTCCACCGAGGGGTAGAAATTCTTCAGACTGTTATGGAGAGGAGATACCCTAACGGAATACCAAAATCTCAATCGACAACCCGACGAAGCAAGGCAATTACATCGCAATCCACCGAATTAGATGCGAATGCCAAGCTCCTCATCGAGCAAGGCCTTAGCCGCAACCAAAGTGCCTTCCAACAGCAGCTGGAGCAAATGAACCAGAAGCACGAACAGCAGCTTGCGGCGCAGCGTGCTGAGAGCGAGAGGCGTGAAAGAGAAGCGCAGCAGGACCGTGAACGTCTGTCAAGGCAGATGAATGATATGTCACTTTCGGCTGCGCGTGCCGAGGCTGAGGCAAAGAACAAGCAGCAGATGGACGCTCTCATTCGATCGCAGGAGAATCAGCTGAGAGAACTTCGAGAAAGTATGACCCGGCAACAGGAGATGATGACCCAGGCCATGGCCACCATGAACAATCAACAGCGGCAACGACAAGCGCCAACGCCTCCGCCAGCATCGAACCAGCCTTTTAACATCAATGTTGTGGTAGCAGCACCTCAGCAAGCACCAGCACCAGCCGTGATGCAAGCGCCACCTCAACCGCAGCTCCAATATCCCCCACAGCAATACTGGGACCAACCGTCTTTCCGATCCCGTGGGGGATTCAACAACTTCGGACCTACCACTACGACTCAACGGTCGTATAGGAGGGCCACGAGGGGTCCACAAGGTCTGGCAATGATTGAAGAAACTTCATCATCTTCTGGGGATGGGTCGTGGGGCACTTCGAACTTAGGTGCTCGAAGGTTGGGAAACTCGTCCTTTGGCTCTGGGCCTGGCTCGTCGTTTGGGGCTGCGGAGCCGTTGGGTGTCCGTGCTGGAAGACTGGGAGACTCCTCTTTTGGCTCTTCTTCTACCGGCCCTTCTAGGGAATCCCCAGAGACGGGATTCGTCGTGGAAGAGCTTGATGACGAGGAGCCTTCTAACACCCCGGAGAAGAAGAAGCCGCTCGAGATCGAAGCCCCGCCAACTCCTGCTTCAGTAAGCCGCCAGACCCAAGAAGCTAGCCCAGACAGGTATGCGATGCAAGCTAGAACACCACATCCGGCTACTCCATCTGCCGGTCGCGCACCATCAGCGGCTCCGCCCGGGGCAATGGTAAAGCGCGCAGCATCCGTGGTCTCCGCCCCAGCACAACCGCATCGTGCACTGCCAGCTCCTCCAGCACAACCGAGTCGTGCGCCGTCAACAGCTCCGGCCGGAGCAATGGTAAAGCGCCCGGCATCTGTGGTCTCTGCTCCAGCACAACCGAATCACGCCCCTTCAAATCATGCCCCTTCAGTGGCTCCGGCCGGAGCAATGCTGAAGCGCGCAGCATCCGTGGTCTCCTCCCCAGCACAAGCACAAGCACAACCACATCGTGCGCCGTCAGTGCCTCCGGCTGGGGCAATGGTAAAGCGCGCAGCATCTGTCGTCTCCGCCCCAGCACAACCAGATGCTGCGGCCGGGGCAATGGTGAAGCGCGCAGCCTCTGTCCTTTCCGCCCCAGCACAACCGAATCGCGCGCCGTCAGTTGCTCCGGCTGGAGCAATGGTAAAGCGTGCAGCATCTGTCGTTTCCGCCCCAGCACCACCAAGTCGTGCGCCGTCAGTGGCTCCAGCCGGGGCAATGGTGAAGCGTGCAGCCACCGTGGTCTCCTCTCCAGCACAACCAAACCGTGCGCCGTCAGCTGCTCCAGCTGGGGCAATGGTGAAGCGCGCAGCCACTGTGGTCTCTGCTCCAGCACAGCCAAATCGCGCGCCGTCAGTGGCCCCAGCTGGGGCTATGGTGAAGCGTGCAGCCACTGTGGTCTCCCCTTCAGGACCACCGAATCGTGCATCGAGTACAGCACCCGCTCCTTCCAGAGCTCCCAGCACAAACTCCAGCAGCTAGGGAGGCGCCACCGGCAGCTAGCAAGAAGCCACTAGCGATTATGCCCCGGGGAGCTGCGTCGGTGGTATCGAGGTCGGCTCCGTCGACTGTTTCCAACTCAGCTTCGTCCGTAGCTCCATCTTCAGCCCTAGTACCTCACGGCCGAACAGCTACTGGCACCACGGAACATAGGCCGGCTGCAAATGTAGTGTCAAGGCCAAGCGGAAGCGGGAGCGTTGCTGGGAATGGAGCGCTAGTGGTGAGAAAACCGAAGCCAACCCCAAGTGGAAGCGGGAGTGGCAGCAAGTAAGCGACTATCCAAAGGACGAGAACAAGGGTTGGGAATGGGCCTTTTCCAAGGGGTACTGGATCAGACGTTCGTTTAGTGTCTTTTGCTGGTGTGAGAGAGCGAGGTGCGAGGCTAGTGACTGCTATGATTTCTTTCTTATGTCTCAGACTCATGTACCCTGATTATTGCCAGTGGCAACCGGGATGTGTTTTGCAGTATTTCAGCAGAGAACATTAATTCCTTCAATAGCCAGAGTCATCTTATACTAGTTTAATAGTCAGTGGTACGCAACGATAGCGTGCCGCATACCTGGTATCGTATCTGCCGGATCTCCAGCAGTCGTGACCTCTATCACCCAAACGCCGCGCTATAGGGGTACAAAATCCCTTGATCCTGTCCGGTATATGCAAGTCCCACTGTCTTGTGTCCAATCCGCCTCACAAACCCAGAGCCCGTCTAACATCCGCCTTGACCTTCCTCTCAAAGTCCGGTCTCCTCTCTCTCCACATCCTTGCAGCATCCACATTCGCTGGACTCTCATCATTTGGCTCGGCTAGCATGCTCATGACGCTTATCAGGATCTTCTCCACGCTTTGAATCGGCGACCATCTTTCAGAAGCGTGTTCGTAGTGATTTGGGTCGTCTCCAGGTGCATGCAGAATCGAGATACAAACCACGCCGTTAGGGTATACTGTACAAAGGTCGCCTTAGTATGGTGATCTTCACCAGCTTCAAGCTGTCCACGAACAAGGCGAAACTTACCATTTGGATGCCAAATGTCGCACGTGAATCTCATTGTTGGAGGCATGAGTGGATAGTCCTTCGGAAACTTCAACTCGGCAGGGAATATGCCGCCCTCGAACGGTGTGCCCTCCGGTCCCTCAATCAAAGCTTCCCATACGAAGAGATCATCTTCCGTGACAGGCCCCGCGGTGATGCCTTCTGGTGGGTCTTGGGTGAGGTGCTTGTACTCTTGGAAGAGGCGCTTAGAGGCTACGGACGTCATACTGAAGCATTGATATGGTGCAGGTGGTTGGAAGGTAGGGAGTTTGAAACGACCGTAGAGTATTGAAAGGAGCTGTATGTGATTCAGTCGTTCTAAGGTGGGAGATCGTGATGTGACGTTGCGGGAAGTCGCCGCTAACTCCGTCGTGCCAAGATTAGGGGTCTTTGACATTCACATGCGACGAGGAACCACCTGTTTCGGGAAAGCTATACCACGAAAGTGGTTGTATATAAGCATTCGAATATTAGGTCTTGAGTAATCAGCACAAAGTGTCAGAGTTAAAGCAGTCCATATATCATCATACTCCGCCGGAGCTGTAGTGTTACATTGTAAACGAAGCAGAGATTCCAGTCAAGCCCATAGAATAGACTCCTCGTAACTCCGTCCTTATAAACCTAGGGAATACCAGACCAATGCCAGAACGCCTCGCCAATAAGGAACAACCCGAGGTATCACGCCATGTTGGGGTCACTCAAGTCCGCAATGCGCTTCCCCTTAGAACTCTCCACCGCTGCCAGAACCAGTACCAAGCGCACCTGCACCCCAAACGCCGACCAGTCCCCACATTCCCACCCTCCAGCCTCTCCAAAGCCCAGCAACACCCTGCCCTTTCCTGACCTTCCTCTCCTTCGGCTTCATGGGCGTCAAGCCCATACCAGTCTTTGCCTCCTGAACTCTAACTCCCTCCTCATTGGCGATTGTCCACATGGTCCCGAACACGCCCTTGTATGGTCCGACATCCACGACTGTCCTCATCTCTGGCTCGCCAACCTTTCTATCGCCCTTGAACCCAGTATGTGCGGCGCGCTGGTAGCGGTGGGTGTGTTGTGCGCGAAGAACCTGGACCTGTCCACGCCGAAGAACGGTTTCGAGCGGTAGCTTGAGGAAGAGTTCGCCAGCAGAGGCAATGAATGAGGCGAGTGAGTAGGACGCAGGGGTCAAGACCGGATCGATGCGAAGGTATTTTCGGAGGAAAAGAGGCGTGGAAGAGGTGAAAAGAGTCGGCAAGGAGGAATGGAGGATAGTGATCGGAAGCAGAGAAGTTGGGATTGTGAGCGAAGGAAGTAGACGAAGCGAGGGAAGGATGGCACGGGGGTGACTTGTGGTTGGAGTCAGGATGAGCCTTAAATCGTGTTAGCACATTACTATTTAGAACAGCGAGTGTATGTGAGAATAGTTGCTTACCTTGTCCGCACGATGTCGAGAGGGGAGAGAAGCACTCCAGCAATGCCTGCCGCAGCTACTGCGATACCAAGGGATGCCAGCGGAGAGGGGCTGTCAGCAACGTCGAGGCCACCCATGGCCGCTGCAACCAGTTCGCTTGGTCCGTTGGCGAGCGCACTCGGGTCTGGCAGGTTGAGTAGAGCACACAGTAAGCTTCTTGTCCAGCTCTCCACAGCTTTGACGAGGACATTATAGATGAACGTCGCATTCGTCGCCTTCCACATGCCGACTGCTCCTGAATGTTGCCATAGCTGTGCGAGAGTCTCAAGGATTGAGTCCGGCCTGCGGAGATCAAGTTTGTGGGTGTGGTATGAGGGAGGAACAGGGGTGGAGGACTGCGAACGCGATGGTGGTGTTTGCTGACGGCGTCTTCTGTGTCTTGGTGTAGGTGATTCTGAATCGTAGCGGGAGGACTTGGGTTGAGGGTTCGCTGAGGTGAAGTAGGAAGGTTCATCTTCTGAGTTCTCGGTGTCCGACATGGAGTGCTGGGGGTGCGATCAGTATGTAGGCTCAAGCTATGGAGAATGGCACACCTACGTCTTCATATCGATCGTCTCTATAATTGTCTGGACGTCGCCTCATGTCTTCCCCTAGCCTTCCATCAACCTCTCCTGCTGCCGCCAGCCGTACCTGCAGGATAGTCTTTGCGACGTCAAAAGGCTGGGCAAGTAACACGCTAGTATATTTCCAGATCGCCTGATCAATGACCTTCTTTCCCATCTCTGCCACCGATGGGCCTTCTCTATCGAAGAACGGTCCGCCATAGTCAAGGTCTGAAAGTATGTCTCGTGCTGAGCTTCCAAAGCCGGTTCTAGAGCTGGAAGGCGGAGGCCGCGCGCCAGCTGCTGCGGAGGTGTTTGCAGACGGATCTGGAGGCAGACCGATCGAAGGCGGTCTATAATACGGTCGCAGGGGGTTTGGGGAGTCTCTTGAGGTGGTCATAGTTGGAAATGGCGCGTGTGAGTGCGCCATGTTGTGTGATGCGCAGACATGCAGAACGCGGAGATGGTGATGGATGATGATGCGGACGGATCTGCGGCGAAGTCGGAAAACCTCCGAGAGCCAAAGATTTTGGATGACCACCCTCTCCACTCATAAACGTTTACCCTCCGACTCAATCATACCGCCGCTGCATCTCCTCCGTCTCTCACCCCTTCCACCGCCCGCATAATGTCTCTCGCACCTTCCGCATACCGATCCGCCGCACGCGTAGTGCGCCAAAGTCTACGATCATCGCAATCACCTTTCCGGCAATCATGCGCCAGCGATAACAGCCGCCAGTACAGCAATTTGAGCAGTCGGAGCACATGGATGAGCAGGACGAGCAGAATACCAGCACGCAGAGCATTCTCGACCACTTCAGCAGTGTCTCACGGTCATCTCACGCCACCAAAGGCTGGCGAAGAGTAAGGATACAATCAGCCGCTGGTATCCGGATTATGATGTTGACCTAGTCAGGCGCAAAGTCACTTTCATCGACAAGGAAGGTGATGAGCACACTTTCGTGGTAGCTGATGGAGACAACCTGCTTGACATTGCTCAAGCAAACGACCTCGAGATGGAAGGTGCATGCGGCGGATCCTGCGCTTGCTCGACCTGTCACGTTATAGTCGCGGACTCGGACATGTACGATCAGATGCCAGAGCCGGATGACGACGAGAACGACATGCTTGATCTCGCCTTCGGCCTTACTGAGACAAGCCGACTGGGCTGTCAAGTTAAGATGTCTCCAGAGCTTGACGGCTTGGTCGTGAAGCTTCCCAGCATGACGAGGAATTTGCAAGCCAGCGACTTCTCGAAGAACTGAGCGGAGCAGCAAGAGTAGAGTACAGAATTTGGGAAGAAGAGTGAAGCACAGCGACGGGTCCGCGCCACGCGGGTGGGAGATTGACGGAGGCTGAAGGTGAGGGGTTGATGGTAAGGAGTCCATGGCCAGGGCTCGCAAGTGCATGTGTATATATTGGGGAACCGCTAGGTTCTCAAGGTTCAAGATTCTGGGCATTTAGGGAAGCGCAGGTGTTGGGTTATCGCCTCTCTCAAACGGCATTCTGTGTATTGTATGTCGACATACGACGATTAGACTTGGGGTAAACGCAAACGACGATATACTTCCAGAGCGCGCTCTTGCCATTCCGTTAGCTTTGACTATTACCGAGCCCTTACCCTTTTTGGACAGCATTTGGATTTCATCTGGAACCGCCCTGCCGCCGTACATGTGTCTCCGGATTCACCTTACCGCGCCTCCGGCTTGTCAGGAAGCAGCGCCAGACCAAAGTACCTCGCGGGCCTTAGTGTCTTGAACTTGGTTTAGTTTCTTCTGCGTCCACCCGAGCATACTGCAGAGGCGCCGTGGTCACAATACCTTCCGCAGTGGATTCTTCAGAGCTTCCGCGCTCTATCTCGCACACGGCCAGACGATGACTGACATTGTCGAAGGAGCAAGTGATGGACATCCAACATGCTGACACGCCTGACTTGATTAGCCATCGGTGTGGAAGCTCCCAAAGGTGCATTCATGAACGATATCCACCTCATTTCAACCTGTATCATTATACGGACTATCTCGGTCCTGTAGTTTCATCAACCTTGTAAGCTCAAATGCCGTGGACGGCCGGATGGAGCCCCTACCTCTGACTCTCATGATGTGCGACATCCTCGCGCTAGTTTCGCATACCATATCGCCTGACATAAGGAGGCACGAATACTTACCCGGAGGCTATAAACCTAGCGAGCTGCTTTGGCAAGGTCGATTGTGATGGAGATGCTGAGGTATCACTTGCCGGTTCCACTGCGACCAGATCAAGAGCGTCTCCTCCGTCACTATCTTAGAAGCGCCTGCTTCTCTCAGCGTTGCCAGACGGTCTTACGAAGAAGAATTCCCCAACTGGCGTCATCTGTCTACGTCAGAAGCCCTACTCGATTGTGGGAATTCTTTGATCCGTTTCGGAGATGAAGGTTGACTGAGGAAGCACGATAAGCGGGCATGTCTTCCATGTGCCTGTGCTTGTTTGAGCCTGCCGCTTGCTTCAATGTTGCTGCTGGGCCTCCTTCCTAGATATACCTCAATGTCCAAATGACTTTTTAGGCTTGCTACAGGTATCTTAATCATGTTTTGCTCTCCAAAAGTACTTCACGCTCTCATTATGAATCTGGTGAGTTTTGCAACAGTCGTTCCCTCTGGATTTGGTTCTTTTCTACTGAACCAGGCGCTCCACGTCTGAACCACAATGTATTAGAGCAGAACTACGGGGTCTGAAATATATGAGATGATCTTCTCAACCTGTGCTTCCCTCCCACAGAGGACGCTCATAGTGTCAACTCAATTACCTTAAGCCTCCATGAATAAGTGAATTTGGCAAGCGTGGAGACTGTATATAAACTCGTACGTATCGCATGTGATTGAGATCTATTCCATACTGTGGAAACCTAAAAGCATGATACTGCTCCTTTCGAGCGCGGATGAAGTAGAAAGGTCGACGCGATTAGTTTTAGTTTCGCTAGGAGTTCCCAAAAGTCGTCGCTTCAAAATGAATTCTGTCGTTCGGGTTGAAAGACTCCATGGCGTATTCGTTGTTGATCCAGATATATCGCCAATGTCCGCCGAGGCCCATGTTTTCCCCACATGTATGCTTTCCGCGTGTTTACTAGATGTTTTCACACAATTTCCGCATGTTTCCCGATGCAAAACCAACGTCCGAATCGCGCGTCGGATCATTCCCTGGTCTAAGCAAGCATTCGTCACCACGTCGACGCTAGGCGAATTAACTCTCATCAGTAAAGCGCCGAAGACGTTCCAACGTTCTATTCGTGCTCGTCAAAACTGGCATGCAAATTATGCAGGACGAAAACCGGCTGTTTTGGTCTTCATGCTGGCGCAGACTAAACTTCAATGTTTTTCTTGTTGATGATGAGCCTTACCTCTTTCGCTGGTTCAGGCGAATCCGCGAGTTTCTGAATTCTATATAACACGTCGTTCAAAGGGATACGTCTTGCGTATACTTCTATATACCTGTAGATATACGATTATGTTTGCACTCAATTTCTGCACTTCCAATCGAATTCCATGGGATCAAGGTTAGGCTTTTGTCAACCTCGTTGTTTACGACAAAAGACAGAATTGTCGATAATTAGAGACAAATGTTAGGGATGTGGACAACAGTTAATTTACTTCCATACCAGAGACCGTATGAGCAAAGCCTCAGACAAGAAATCTCCGTTCAAAACTTGAAGTCATGCTCTCTGAAGTACGCGTAGCTGCTATTACGGAACGTATCCGCCAGCAGATTGTTGCTGATAGCGTTGATCTGCACCAATTGTGGATCATCACTCGTCCATTGCGGCCACTCGATAAGAGGGAGAGCCGTCGTGATCGAATTAGGATCAAGGTTGTTGACGAACGAGATATAGTAAGTCTGCACTGTCTGCGCAGCGATAGGACTTGGGGCGTCGTAGAAGGCGTTGAATAAGTCGCTACCATGGAAGGTGCCCAGAACGGTAGTGCCGTATAGGTGGCTGTCGAGGTACGACCACGCATTGACAGTCGAGGCAACGTAGGACAGGTAGATACGGCGGGCAAGGTTGAAGGTGACGTCTCCGAGAATGGCGGCGAGGCGCTTGTATTGTGGGTAGAGTTCGTTAAGGACGCCGGTGCGGAAGGGAGACCCTGCACTCGAGTCGTCTGGATAAGTAGCGACGAGGCCGGCAATATCAGCTTCAGCAGCGGTCGGGTAGAGGTAGGTGTTGATGTAGGTAACTAGCTCCTCTGTGGTGGTGATGTTCTCTTGAAAGAGGGAGAAAAGAGTGCCTTCGTCTTCCTGGTCGCCGATGATGATAGGCACCTTGGCATAAGCACCATTCTGGACGGCGACTTCGGGTGAGACTGAGAAGAAGTTGGATGTCGGATCAGGGCGTGGGAAATAGGATAGATCAATCGAGCTATAGCTGAAGATTGCGGGGACCGAGGTGACGGCGTAAAGAAAGTCTGTATAGTCAAGAGCGCGAAGGCAGGCGAGCGTATCGTTCGAGCCTGAGCACCCAGCGTTGGATACAACAGTATCATAGACTGTCTGTGCCTTTGAGGTAGTCACGTCGTGTGCTGGGATCATAGAACCGGAATCCATGATCGCGCCCCTGAAAAGCGGCTTGCCATTGTAAGTATTGTCTCCGCCATTGATCACGGTGTGATCGAAGACTGAAATGGCACCAGCAGATTCGCCCCAGATTGTAACCTATGAACCTTAGCGATGGGTCAGAACGCGAAAAGAGGCATCAGTTTACCTTTTCGGGATCACCACCAAATGCAGCAATGTTGTCTTGAACCCACTGCAAGGCGAGTCTTTGATCACGCAGACCTAGATTGGTGCTTCCATCTTGCTGCACCTCCTTCCCAGCCAGAAAGCCAAAGCCATTCATCCGATAATTTACCGCAACGAATACAATGGGCTGGCCTAGTGCTATAGATCGAGCAATCAGTGGAGTTGCATCATATATCTGAGTTGAGCCGAATTCGAAACCTCCCTAGACCTCCGTTTAGTTCTACCCTATGGGATCGTTGTAGTAGACCTGTAGACTCACGCCATAGATCCAAAACAGCACAGGAAGCTTGGATGACGACGTTACTGTAGAAGGCCGCTGAACGTTCAGTGTCAAGCAGTCCTCGCCGCTGACGGTGACCGTCTGAAACAGTGGAGAATCCTCGACGGTCGCAAGAATGTCATCAGGTATGTTAGTAGTGTCGTCTTGCGAGTAGAATTGCGGGCATGCTGTAGGTACACCTATCGCTTCCAGGGTCCCGGATGGATACGTCGAAGTGATCGTCTGCGGTGGCTTCAAGCGGCGGTTGCCTGTTGGAGGAAGAGCGAAAGGGATGCCTCTAAAGCTGTCAATTCCTAGGGCTGAGCTTCCTATCACAGTGCCATTGTCGATGGTCACTGCTGGACCAACTGCGCGCTCAGCCACAGGGACAGCGACAGCTATAGCAGCAGCAAAGAGAAGTGAAGGGAGCGAAAGCAGATACATTTCGAGTGAAACGAAAACACTTGCCGCTGCAGTTCCCTAAAGCCCTGGAAGAAGAGGGCCACCACTTTCAAATAAGGTATCCCTACAAGGTCATCATAACCCTACAACGCTACTCACGGAAACCGTTGAATCTAAAGAGCCCGCGTCGGTCGAATGAAGATCCCAGAATGGTACGAGAAATGCACATGAGTGCCCATTCAGTAACTCAGTCCATCTTCTGTACACGCGCCGGTCTCCCATGCCATCTGGTCATGGTCCGGCAAATATTATTGCGCGTCTGGTCGACGGCATAGCGAGAGGGTGTCACCCGAAGCCTCCAATAAGCTGTCTTCGCTAGGCAACTGACCTTACTCATGAAAGACAGAGGAAGTTTCCACATCGGCTCCAGGTCTCGCGGGTTTTCCCTTTCCCCCACATGACTATCGCTGACGGTGCTGAGGCTTGGGACACAAGCACTGAAGCCATTGCTTGGCCCCTTTGTTCTTCTCTTCCATTATGAGATTTCGATCAGCAATTTTCACTGAATTCATCCTCATGAAGTAGATGGCGAATACATGCTTCAGAAAGAGACCTCACTCCGATAGCCGTGCTTGGAGAGCTTGATGACCGTGTATTCGTAGAGAGTGCAGTAGGAGAGACCGCAGCGTACGGAATATCTTGCCCACATGGCATGTCTGCCAAGCCCGATGAACTGCCTGGACTCGACATGCGCGTACGGGAGAAGCCGTCAATACATACAAATGTCTCACTTTCGATGAAGCAATGCAAGCTCTCGACCCTACAGCTTCACCATTGCGTCCTAGCTGTAACGTCTAGTAGCCGTAGCTACATTGGTGGTGGGTTGAGAACCGCTGCTTACGCGGCAGAAGTTCGTTCATTACTCTGTTCTTATCGATGCTATGCTAGTGATGTGATACCAGATCAACTCTCGAACGTAGCTACTACATGCATGCCCCTGCCCCATGTTCATCCTTAAAGCGACCTTTTTGGCTCATTAGTCCAGTGGTTGACCGCGGCGCCTTCGCCACGCCACGACCTTGGGACCATGGACTGCCATCTTGCGCCTCAGGAGGCTCGCTAATGATAGCTTTCTTCCTTGCAGCATTGGAGCATTGGAATTGCGAATAGCAATTATGAATGGACGTATTGAACTTCCGACCTGAAATTGGAGGGGGCGCAAGGCTTCATGCTGCATCAATGAAGACCCATCTCTTCTCTGCCGCGCTCGCACCCACCCGTGCGGCGTGATTGCTGAGCGTATCCTTGATAGACTCATTGGTCCACTTTGGAAACCTAGAAACCGGTCAGCCCGCTATACCCCTTGGTACTTGTCTCATAATGTACCTTTTCTTGAGTGCCTTGAGCAATTCGATTTTTGTGAGATTGCTACCAGTAACAGCTTCTTTGAATTCCACAAGGTCCTCGGTGCTAAGCTTCTTGGGTGGTGCTTTGGGCGCTTTGGCTCCCGCTACAGCCATGATAGGACCCTTCATGCCACTGGCTGCACCCACAATCTGAGGCTCATTGCTTTTACTAGGCAGTGCCTGCAGAGGCAACCTTGGCTTGAAGAAGCCATCTTGCGTTTTCAGGGGTGTGTGCTCGGCGGACTGTGGTGCCGGCACAGGCTCAACATCCCAATACGATGCGGAGAACGGGTCGATAGACTTCACGGGTTTTTCTAGATTAATGTTAGTGGACGACGGGACGGGTGATGTTGAGGGTGCACGTACCAAGCAGAAACTCTATCCTCATGCTCTTCAGATCTGCTGAGGTCTCGCTTGTGAATGGACCTATCTTGCCTGATGCATCTTCCCAGCACAGTCCTGTACTGACGGGTTTAAGGTCTCCGGTAATAAGTTTTCGTCTTGCGTCCATCTGGTCTTCGTCGTCTAAGAAATCATCCATTTCGTCTGCGCCATCGACACTTTCCGCGTCATCTTCTCCATCAGAACCGATGTCTTCGCCCTCCTCTGGTTCTTCCCACTCGGCCTCGGAATCATAGTCATAATCTGTATCCTTCCTGACTCTGCTGAACGGGTTTCTTCGAAGCCGAGCTGAGTCTCGTGGTGATGATATCTTGGAGTACGAGCCGTGGTAAGGAGGTCGCACATCCTCAGCAAAGTGTAGATGTCGTATGAATACAAGATCGAGTAGGTCTTCCGGTTTGTGCTGATGGCCCCGGTCTTCAGTCAAATCTATGGGATTCTCGTCGGAAGAGCCATGTAAACTCTCAATGACTTCGCGGACATTGGGTTGCCATATGCCACGAGAACCGCTATTTTTGTTTGTGAAATAAGAACGAAGCTTAGGTGGTGTCTCCGCAGGCGAAACTCTTCTATCGGAAGCTTGTTGCAGCAGCTCATCCAGCCTCCCTTGCGAGGATTCTGCTTCCTCGTTTGCCCGTGAGAAGTAAATGTGGGGGGCACATGTGGTATGCGAACCAAGTGCAAACGGTAAAAAGGTCCTTTCGTAGTCTGACTGCGCGGGTGGTTGGACTTGTTTCTCCGGCGATTTTGACACTGACTGCAGTTCTACTGTGGCTTTTTCGGGCTCGGGCGATCTCGAACTTCTCCTATCCCGACCAGATACGGGTGGCTCGGCGCTAGCCGTAGGAACTGACGCTTTGGGTACCGCTGGTTTTGCGAAGAACGCATTAAGACGCATTTGAGCCTAGACATTCGTTAGCAAGAGAAGCTCAGAAGGTGAATATCGATGTGGCAGCATGAAGCTTACCCTCTCCTTCTTCGCCTTGTCCTCCTCCTTCCTCTGCTTGTCCAGATCTTTCTCTCGTTGCTTCGCCTCTTTTTCCTCATTCTTTCGGCGGCGCTCTTCATCTTTGAGGCGCTTCTCTTCGTCCTTCTGCGTCCTCTCCTCTTCCCTCTTGGCCCGCTTTTCGGCTCTCTCTTTCTCTTTGGCTTCTTTCTCACGCTTCTGCTGCTCCTTTTCCGTGACAGTCAGCTTCCTGCGTTTGGTAGGTCGAGGTGTACCGGATGTTTGTGCGCCAGGCGGCAGTGAAGGAGTTTCCAGAGTTGACGTAGCGAGACTACTTAGGGTCGACGTGCTGAGAGCGGGCGAAGGATGTCTTTGCGGGTCTTTGCTTTGAAGAGGGCTTCCGTTCTCAGAGTTCGCGCTCAGCGGCGGCGTTGGAAAGGACTCGCTGCTTTCTACAGACCGCACAGGCTGGCTGGTCGCTGGAGTCGACATATGCTGAGCATCGTCGGGGAGAGGCCGTTTCTTCGAGTCGTTCTCCGCCATTACGACGTCTCCCGCTTCCGCCATGCTGTGGACAAAACTTTCCAGTCAGGTTTATATCATTAAATCGTGAATTGTTGTATGGTAGTGTAATGCCGTGAATGTGCATAAAGCGAATGGGAGGCGGACGCGTTCGCGCGATTGGGAAAGCGCGTGTCTCCGGAAATGGCGTCGGGCGTTTCGCGCCTTCCCCGGGCCACTTTGCGGCCACTTTCATGACGACCATCGGATCCTTCTCCGCAACCGTTGGAGAGACATGAACTGCAAGGCAGCGAAACATCGTCATCATGGGAGATACTCTGGATGAGATGCTCTTCGAGGACCAATCGTTTCCCTCCTCTGCTTCTGAACTGCCAGTATCCGATGCTGATAATCCGGAGTCCTGGGAGAGACCAGGATGCATACCCGACATGGCTTCCTTTACAAACACGAACGTTACTAAGAGCCAAACATCAGCCTATGGTGATCCCTATGCGTCCGAATGTATACGGCTTGTTAGTGAGGCAGAAGTGAGTGCTCCAGAGAACTGGGACTCTCTGCCTCCTAGCACTGTTCAACACTTCTCACGGCCGGTGCCAGCTTCGCACAAGGCCATTCTCGAACCCAGGAGCGTCATATGTCATGTTGAATCGATTTTTGAAGATACTGTAGATGCCTTACTCGCGGAACGGGATGAAATCAGTATCGACCTTCGTCCTTTGGTGATCACTGATGGCCTTGCTACAAGTACAGATCAATCTTCGAAGAACGTTCCGGCTTGCGTCAGAACCCTATGCTTTCCCGGCAAATCTGAGGGAGATGCCTGGCGATTCAGTCCGTCATCAAACATGATGAACGGATATTGACGCTAATGAGGTTCTCAGCTGTTGTGATGAGGCTACTGGAGTTGGTACATGAAGCACTCCTTACAGGCGTCGTGTGGACGAAGCGGTACCTCACCAGGTGTCAGCGCACTGCGTAGATATCAAAGCTGCTAATAGACCACTTCAGTGACTTGTACTATCGGGACCCTGCACTTTTCGGCCGTCAGGGGGTTGTTGACCGCTATGTGGACATCATTGCAACATCGTTCAGTGTACCAAGGGCAGGCTTGAACGTTATAGCAGCCGCAAAAGGGCTTATAGCTGGTGCTGTCAAGATCTGCAGGAGGGACGGTTCAGGTTTCGACACCTCAGATAAAGACGGTGCGCTGATTCCGGCAATGCAAGAAATCTTGTCGGCAGACCTCTCCGCTGTGAAATGGATAGTTGTCGTTGAGAAAGAGGTATGCCTCGTTTCCAGTCTCGAACTCACCAGGCTTACAAAGAAAGGCAACATTTCACGCGATTACAGGCTCACAATTCTGGGAGCAGGAGTGTACTCGAGGTGTCCTAATGACAGTTTGTAACCATGGCACATCGATATGAGCTTATGCTCCCAGATGAGCTAACGTGCAGGTGTCAGGGTAAAGGCTATCCAGACATGTCAACTAGAGCAATGGCCAGATTCTTATGGAGACCGTCCCCACGTAATGGTTTCATGAGTCCGCCAATCTACGGCCTTATGGATTACGATCCGGATGGGATGGCGATTTTCTCTACCTACAAAAACGGCTCTGCCCTCTCGTCTGAGGAGAAGGATGGCCCTACAATTCCCAATATGCATTGGTTGGGTCTGCGAAGAAATCACATCTCAGATGAACAAACAACACACCAGGACCAAGGTCTCATGGCGCTCACAAGACGCGATCGTCACAAGGCTCGCTCAATGATAGATTCCAGTGCGGCCGCAGCAGACTCACCTGATATGGAGTGGAACCTCGAATTGCAGGTGATGCTAATGCTCAACCTAAAGGCGGAATTGCAGCTGTTGGATGCGCTGCCCAATGGGCTGAGTAGCATGGTACAAGGAGAACTACTTAATCCCAGAGAGTAAACACGTTCTTTGGTCACACCGTACGTTCTCTGCGCCGTCCCGCATAGCACGCGTGATGCATATGTGTGGTTGTCCGCCACATCTCAACTCGCACGGCTGTATGGACTTCCGGCGTATGAGTGGTTGTATTTACAGTATATTGCGGGGCTAGTATGCACGTTGTGGAACATAAATGCTGCACGACCGTTTCACGGCGCTCAAAAAGGGCATAATAATTCTTAGCCAGACGGCTGTTGATGTGGTACAGATATGTTTTGTGGAGATGGTGGCACCAATGCATGTCCGCAACGGGTAGCTGCATGGCTTCAGGACTTCTCTATGGATCGCGGCACATGCGGTCTTCTACTTGCATATGCAACCACATATATGACTTGTCATGTCTCTTCTCGTCACGGTATTGATTGCTCAGCTATAATCAATCCCGCGTGTTGGCAAGGGTTACGAAGAACTGTTCTCCAGCCGTCCGCCTGGATGCTGACACGTTTCCGGTCCCCTGCAGCGGCCCGTCCCAATTCCCCGAGATGTGAGAAGTTGGAAATCGGTCTCTTGCCCAAACACTATTCTCGTATACGAGATAACAATGGCGCACCACGGATTCCCTGAGGGGTCCCGGACGACGAAGCAAGGTCCGGGAGTTTGTGCAAGTATTGATATAGTTGGGTCACCTACCGCTTGTGTTGTTTGTACGCTTTTGACTCTAAACTCGCCTCAGTCCGCTTGTCAGTCTTTTCAGTCCATTACAATTCCCCTTTTGTCGAATCTCGTATCTTTCACAATCTTTGCTTTAGTCACATTTGAGAACCTGTGCCGTAGCTATAGCAAAGCAGTCAGCCATGCGTTATATCTCTGTGGTTCTAGCAGTCGTCTCTTTCGCTTTGGCAGCCAGCGCAGACAGAATATGTCAAGGCCCTCTCTACACTCAATTTGCCTGTTTGGTCTCCAATTCTGAGGCGGCTGCGTCATGCACATCGCTCCTTAGTGCAGCCAGCCTGGTATCGACTCCCACTGTCACTGTTACTACTGCATGCTCGGCAATAGCAACCAGAACTGTCACCGTGAGTAACACGGGCGCCGATGCAAGCGAGACAACGGCGACGTCCATGGTCATCATCTCATCAACCACCACACTCACGTCCGGCCCACCAAGTACGGTGCAGGCGATCTCCACAGTTGTAGAAACCACCCAGACAACCACAACAACCTACATCTCCCTCCCCTTAACACTAGAACGTCGCTCGGCCTCCGCCACGACGAGCACTTGCGACACCGCTTCAGCGCTAGCCTCGTTTTCGCAAATCGCGACTCCCCTTCTCGCAACAGCATGTTCCTGCATCTCCGCTCTGCCCACCATCACAATCACCCATGTCTCCGAGACCGCCAGCGCAAGCACGACCGTCACCGTCACACCGGCCGCGACGACAGTCACGGAGACTGGGCATGTCGTGTTTACCGTCATGGCGGCAACGACGGAGCATTTCACCATCACAACTACCACTACATCAGCGAAGACGCTCAAGCTCGCTGCGCCGACTTTCACGCAGGTATGGGGACCGAAGGCGGGATGTCTTGATGTGGGGAGTATTGGAAGTGATAGCCTGGATGGATCGTTGGGCGAGAAAGAGGCGGCGGAGGAGTGTCAGAAGCTGGGTGCACGTAAGTCCGACTCTGTCCGACTCTTGAAACTTACGCATATGGATAGGGCGAGCAATCCGTAGAGCTAACTGGAAACAGAAACTAGTTTGTGCGAGGCGCTCTGGGTGCAGAAGATTACGTATGGTTCCACGGTGTGGTTGTGTAATTAGTAAGTGACACGGCTGTCCCAAATTGGCCCACTTGAACTTGTGAAGTGTTGGAGACTGATCAAATCGTAGCAACAATCATACGCTAAACAGAACTACGGATGTCAATTGCGGGCTGGACACCGGAATGTGGGGGACGGCGGTAGGATACAAGTAAGTTCTCCACGTTTAAGCCAACTACAATGTCAACTGCTGATCAGTGTGGCAGTGCGATTGGGCGAGGCAACTCCTCTGCCTCGGAAACGTCAACTTAGGGACTAGGCATCGACGATGGATGAGCCGTAGTGCAGGCACCGATGTGACATTTGCGATGGTTCTCATACAGTACAGGAGATATAAGATCAAACCCATGGTATAGAACGCCATGAACGAAAAGAGACCTCCGGAAGGCTTCTCGCCTACCTTTATTCAACCCTCTCTATCCCTGGTGACATGGCCTCGTATCTCCCTAGCAAAATCTCTCAAATCCATAACCACCTCATCACCAGCCTCCCAACACGGCCACCTCGCTTGCCTATCATGTCTCCGTAACCAGGTCAAGTTGTGATACGCGCTCATCCAGACCGGTGGACTGATTGCAGCGCCAGTCGAGGGTTGGAAGTATGTGATGCCTAACGGGACGCGGCTGTAGGAGTGCCAGAAATCGCTGGCTCGGGTCTCGCGAAGAGCGTTCTTTAGCCAGCGCAGAGCGGCTTCGGGGCCGGGAAGCCAGTAGAGCATCGTCCAGGTGATTATGTCTGTTGATGTCCAGACGTCGCTGCGTATACGCTCAAGCGGCATGGTTGGTGACCTGGAGTCTGTCGAGGGTGGGAACGTTGCTGACGGGGGCTGGTCCTCCGGTTGGACGGTACCTGAGTGCAAGTCGTTGGGTTTGATCAGATCGAGAAGGAAGGCTAGAAGTCCCGTTGGCGAGTCGGCGAGTGCATAGCTTAATGTCTGCGGATGTGCGATTGCGTTGCTGGCGGCAGGGACCATGGTGTTATCTTGTGCAATGGTAGGTCTGCTGTTGTGTGGTGCTGCTGATGCGAAATCGGTGGGCATATAGGCGAAGCTGAGTAGCTGTATACGTGCGTTTGTGAGACGTGCGATGTGGTACTTGAGCCAGATGAACGGGTATTGGCGGAAAGAAGGGAAGGGTGTTTCAACATTGACTGCATGGATGCCTAGGATGCTCGACTTGTGCCTGAGAGAGATGGCGCGCGCGATGTTGAAGCCCCTGTTGTAGAAGTCAGTCGGTGGTCCAATTGTGAGAGTAGGTCAAGTATACCAGCCTGATCCATATATCATATAACGATCATAACCCAACTTGAGCATCAACTGATGAAACACTTCCGCTGTCTTCTCCAATCCAAACTCCGGGTCCGGACTCGTATCACTGAACCCAAAGCCGGGTATACTCGGACAGATGAAATGAAAGGCCGGAACATCCAGTTGACCAAGAGGAGGTGTTGACACAGGTTCGCAAAGTGCTTCGATCACTCTTGCTGCTTCGAGAAAGCTGCCACCCCAATCATGGCATATGAGAAGGGGTATCGCGTTGGGAAAAGTCGATCTGCGATGCACAAAGTGTAGGCGGAGATTGTCTTGCTGCACCTCCGAAGAGACCTGTGTATGTCGAGGAGGTGGGATGCTGATGCGATATTGAGGCAGTTTGTCGTTATAGAGCTGCTCTTGGGCTCGACAGTCATATGTTTCGAGCCTGCATTGGGAAGAACAGAGTTAGCCGCAGATAATTCTTCATGCCGCGTACAGGTATGTTTGACGCGGTTGGAGGACTTTGTTGCTCGGGCGCGCGGAAAACATACCAATAATCGAGCAAGGGCTCGAGTTCAGCCTTTTTGACGCCCAATTCCTCTATCCTTGAGAGCCCATATGGTTCTCTTGGTAGCCGGGCAAGTTGCAACTTCTCACGAGTGAGATCCAAGTAACGCTGAGAGACCTACACACTATGGTTAGGTTGCGTATGACTAGCCAGTTTGCATTTGCACATACATGCATACGGTACGGGTCCAGAACGGCCGGGACATCCTGAAATCCCGAGGTCGACGCCATTCATTGCTTGGTCTGTTCTGTCGGTGCTTCGAGGATGAATTTGTTTGCAAATAGGCGCAGCTAAGCTGCTGGTAAGGAGCGTGGTTGTCGTGGGAAAGCGAAGAGATATTCAGGTCAAGTCATTGTTGCTGAAAACTAGCAAGAAAGGATTGTAGAGATCAAGCAAATAGTGTATAAGTTGTCATAGCGCGTAAAAAGATACAAAACATGAAGTCGTTGGTGTAGAAGCTTGCGTAGAAGCAGAGAGGAGCGGAGCCGTCTCCAGACATAACGGACGGCTAGTTAGCAATCACCTAACAGCTCGCCCAATTGGAAGCTATGCAGACGATGACGAGTCCTCACGGTTCAGCCTTTGCCACCTGGGAAATGGGGGACAGAAGCATCGTTGACAGGGTTTGACATGTCCACCAGGAATACAACGTTCTGCCATTCATGACTGCAATCCTGACCGATCTACTACAGGTCTACCAGCCCTACTGCATAACCGCCTTCTCTAGCCAGGGACATGGACAGAGACCAACAGCGACCAGGCCAAACTCTATGCGATCTCCCGTCGGCTTGTCCGAGTCAACTGCGTGTTTGGCAGCGTGTGAGAGAGATTTGACACATGGAAGTGGCGCTGTCGTTGCTGTGATTGGTCCATAGCACGAATGAAGTCGTTTAGGTGATCGACAGGGTCGTGGCGCAGCACTGTGGCGAGGAAACCGTGACACGCGAGACACGCGAGACACGCGACGGCACAATTCTGGATCTGTGGCTGTGTCTGTGGCTCGGGGTTTCGGAAGGAGCTACAGTACTGTATTTGAATTTTCGTAGTATGTAAGTTGGCATAAAGGCATCAAACCTGTCTTGATTAGATGTTGTTCTGTGAAATTGATGTTCTCTGAAGCAATTCAAGGTTGCCTACTACTAGACTACTAGCCGTTCGCTCATGCAGAACGGATGGAACTTGGAACACCTGCCAAGCGCCTCGCTTGCCGTGAACCATTAGGACTGACGCTACTTCACATTCCAGTAAATGCTTAGAAGCACCCAAATGCCGGACCATAGGACCCACTTGCCCAGAGACATGGTGTACAAATCGTCGATATGCCTACTTTCCTGTATAAACAGCGCCCCACGATCACCTGAGCGTCGGCACATGGCACCAGAGAAGAAACTCTATCTGCTTCCCGTACGCCTTGAATGAAGCTTAATTGGTAGTAGGTCGCACGGTCAAGCCGGGTTCTTCATGCGCCATTCGGTCGTGATATAGTAAGGTTACGGCTCCTGCTTTGAAACGATTCCTTCCCTGGCACTCGCAACCTACAACAACCCTGCCTTTTGCAAGTCATAGTACACCTTCTCCGGCATGACATTACCCTCCTTATCCTCCATCTGCACCACCTGCTCCGTAGCCTGCACCTCCTTCTTGCGGTCCTTCTGAATCTTGTCCCACAGAGCCTTCGCCTGTTCGATCTCCGTAATTTCTCTGAACAGCGCGCTGTTGGTGATGCCCAGACACTTCAAGCCGTACAAGTGGCGCGCTTCGGAGAAATGCTTGTCGAATGCTCGTCGACCCATGTAGACGAAATTTCCGCATATCTCGCAAGGGAACTCGACGCCCAGCCCATGCAGCTTGTACAGCCAGAAGGGGATCGGTTTGCCGTCCCATGCAAGGGGCAGTTTGAGAGGGTTGTAAATCTTCTCGTCCTTGTCGTCTTCCTCGTCCTCGCCAGTTGCGCCCACTGGCTCAGATTGCTGCGCGTATAACGCTTCCAGTTCTTGTTGCCGCTCTTTCTCCGTAAGGTGAGATCTGCGCTCTACGTTCTCACGGGTATCAGTGCGCTCTGTCTGCATAGCTGAGGCAAGCTTCGTGATGCGGAATTCGCGCTCGGCTACTGCGCGCTCCTTCAGACGCTCGACCGAGCTGCCTAACGGCTTGGCCGTGCCATTGGTGTTCCCGTTGGTCTCGCCATTTCCTTTCCTTGCTTCTGCGTTCTTAATGTGCTTCTTTCCTGTCAAATGCGCCTTGTACACATTGTCGTTCTTGAACTCTTTCTCGCAATCTGCGCACCACACTCCCTCGCCGGTTCCCTCAGTTACTGGCCCGTTCGACGCGCCGCCTGTAGTCTGCTTCTCCCATCCTGGCACCTTGTACTCCTCCCAGCTCTTCTCAAATTCCTTGTCCCATGTAGAAAAGAGCTTGTCGAGATCCTCAAGCGGCTTCGTCCGCCGCATGAAGTTTTCGAGATATGAAGCAAGCGCACCCACGTACTGGAAGTACTGATCCCTCAATTTGTCCTTCCTCGGAATTCCCGAGAAGTTGTCGAATGAATCGAGATACTGCAAGTACGGTACCCTCTTCTTCGTGCCCGGCAGGTTGACGTAGTCCTCGTGCAAAGAATACAGGTCAAAGAAGCGACCAAAGGCCTCTTCTCCAGTGAACATCGTATCAACTTCCGATGCGATAGGCACATCGTCGCCCACAGCTCGCCTCTTGTATGCGCGCTCCAGATTCTCGACAGGTTCGTTTGGATAGCGCTTGTGGAAGTCTTTGATAGTGTTCAGTTGCTTGTAGAACTCGTCGAAAGGATCGCCAGTTGAGATGGACTGCACTTCGCGCATGCGCGCTCCGTCGTGATCAGCATAGAGCTCAAGTCCGCGTTTCGACTGCGTCTCGATGCGGTTAAGGAAGCCGGAAATCTCATGGTCGCGTGCTAATCTATCCCTGGTCTGTGGAACATACTGTCAGCGAGAGCGGCGAGAAGAGATGACATCTGCATGCTCACATGTCTTGGGTCCTCCAACATCCGATCCGCAACACCCTGCTCTAGCCTCTCCAGATCCTCATGAATCGTGCGCAAATCCTCGAATAGCATCTTTGTAGCTGTCTACAGTACTCCCTGTGAGTGCGGACTTCTTGCGACGGAGTGTGCCAGATATATCGAGATGCCCGGCGTAACTACTTTGTTGGCGAAGTCGCAGCCGATGATGCTGCTAGGTTCTCCTTAAGACGGGAGCCGGAGTACTATGGTCGAAACGTGTTATGCGAGGTAGTTGTTTTCCGTAATTTGCTAAAAGAACACAGTCGGAGAGGAAGTGATCGTATACGCGGGTAGTGCAGACGGTAAGGTAGGTCAAGGCTCGTAGCTCCATAGAAACTTGTCGGGAGATGCCGAGCGTGCCAAGACATTGGTTTTGCGGAGTTCGGAGGTCTTGGATCTGGAAGCTCATCCTCTTACAAGAGCTATCATTTGCGCCAGCCTTTTCAAAGATCCCCGTTACAACACCCTCATCACATTTACGACTTTCACCACGCAAGTGAGCATCTCGCGCATATAGCAGAGCAACATGGCGGACGGTATCGACAGGAAGGCGGAGGAGCGCATGGAGTTCTCGACCTCCAAGGAGGTGACGGTCGCGCCCACCTTTGAGGCGATGCACTTGAAGGAGAATCTGCTCAGGGGCATCTACGCATACGGATACGAATCGCCTTCTGCTGTACAGTCTCGTGCGATTGTCCAAATTTGCAAGGGTCGCGACACCATCGCTCAAGCCCAGTCTGGTACCGGAAAGACTGCCACCTTCTCCATTTCTATGCTCCAGGTTATTGATACCGCTGTCCGCGAGACGCAAGGTAAGCTCAAGTGGAGGCTGACCCTTTTAATGCGTTACTGACCATGCATCCTTAGCCCTGGTCCTCTCCCCAACCCGCGAACTTGCGACCCAGATCCAATCCGTTGTCATGGCGCTCGGTGACTACATGAATGTACAATGCCACGCCTGTATCGGTGGCACAAACGTCGGCGAAGATATCCGCAAGCTGGACTATGGCCAGCACATTGTCTCTGGAACTCCAGGTCGCGTTGCGGACATGATCCGCAGGCGCAACCTTCGCACCCGTCACATCAAGATGCTGGTCCTTGATGAAGCAGATGAGCTTCTCAACCGTGGATTCAGGGAGCAGATCTACGATGTGTACCGCTATCTGCCTCCTGCGACCCAGGTGGTGGTTGTTTCTGCTACGCTTCCTTACGATGTGCTCGACATGACTACCAAGTTCATGACCGACCCAGTGCGCATTCTCGTCAAGCGTGACGAGTTGACTTTGGAGGGTCTTAAGCAGTACTTTATCGCTGTTGAGAAGGAAGAATGGAAGTTCGATACCTTGTGCGATCTCTACGACACACTCACTATTACACAAGCCGTCATCTTCTGCAACACCCGCAGAAAGGTCGATTGGTTGACGGACAAGATGCGTGAGGCCAACTTCACGGTCAGCAGTATGCACGGAGAGATGCCGCAGAAGGAGCGCGACAGTATTATGCAGGACTTCAGACAGGGCAACAGCAGAGTGCTCATCTCGACTGATGTGTGGGCGCGTGGTATCGACGTCCAACAAGTCAGCTTGGTCATCAATTACGATCTGCCAAGCAACCGTGAGAACTACATCCACAGAATCGGAAGGAGTGGACGCTTTGGAAGGAAGGGTGTTGCCATCAACTTCGTCACAAGCGAGGACGTGAGGATTCTGAGGGATATTGAACGTATGTCAAACATGCCACCATCCGCACTGCCATGACGCTAACCTGACTTGTCCAGTTTACTACTCCACCCAGATTGACGAGATGCCAATGAACGTAGCCGATCTGCTCACCTAGAGGATGCTTCAGGAAGGCGCTTAAATGTCGTTAGAGAGATACCATGCAAACCGCGAGCCGCGGAATAAAAGGGCGGCTTCGCGAACAGATTGAGAGCAAACGTAGAATACGCGAAGTGGAAAAGGAATTCATAGGCGGAGGAAAGGGCATTGTAGCCAGAAATGTTCGTACCCCTTTCCCGGCTCGACCTCTTTTCTATAAGCTAACATCAGATATGCAGTTCAAGCCACAGCAGCAGACTGTTTCCCAATGATTCTTCCGAAACTACACGCCACTACCCACTATGACAGTGTGCATCCTGGTAACACCAGGATTTCTGTATGACTGACCAAGCAAAGCAATTTGGCACAGCATTTCACCCTAATTTCACCCTCGACATCAGTCTTCGCAACCTCCCGTCTGCGTAGATAGGGGCCAGCAACACGGATCGCGCGCGGCTGTGCGTATCATTCCGAGATCGAATTGGTATGATCCATCCTTTGCTCCGCTTGCAAAAGCGGACGCCTGGTTATACTGGGCTTGGTATGTCCGTCTCCATGTAGAGAGTCGAAGGAAGATCGTAGCAGACTAGAGAATCCGGCAGAATAAATCATGATTCGCCTTATGCCATAAACGCATCTCAGACCAATGAAGGCTTCTTTTTGATTCCCAGCTTCGCGCCAAAGTCCTGTTTCTTCTTAACCGTCCGTTTGAAGGTGGGCACAGGTGGTGGCGCCATTTCCTCTCTGGCTGCAGCTGCACTTGAGCTGCCAACTCCGACATCATCCTCATCTTCCACAATCCTCTTCACCCTCTCGCCCTCAATGCCCGCGAAAGCTCGCCTTGCCGCCTCCTCATCCTCCCTCTCTTGCCTCTCCCTCTCCTCATCCACGCGATCTTGCACTGTGACCTCCGCACCCTCTTTCTCGCCCCTTTCTATCCTCGCGTTCCTCGTCCTGATATCGTCCAGCGCATCCGCAATCTGCATCTCCGTCTTTGCGTCCAACGTCTTTGCTTCCAACTCCTTCATGGCGTCGCGTTCAGCTTCCTCCCGTTCGAGGCGGTCCAGCCGCTCTTCTTCGGTTTCCTCGGCTAACTTGGCTTCGCGCCAGGGTTCGAAGTTGCGCTTTGCGCCCTTTTCGCAGGTGTAGTCCATGTTCTTTGGGTCGGTCTTGAAGGTGATCTCGGATGAGCATCTTGTGCAGCGGATGTAGAAGCGGAAGATGCTTATGGCGTAGTACTTCTCACTGTGATCATATCAGCCACTGCTTTCTCCCAGGTTCGATATACCTGGTGACTTACTCTGTCGTCTCTTTCCTAGCGTTGAATTTGCGCCCTTTGTAGATGTATTCGCCGCAGGAGGTGCAGCGCATGCTGAAGGGCGCCATGAGACGGACGGTCTGAAGCTTGGCGACCGCATCCTTGGGTTTCTTGGTCCTTGTGATCTTACTCGGGTCAAAGTCAGGTGGATAGTACTTGGTCAAGACCTTGCGCTCGGACATGGTGGCTGGAGGAGGAGGTGGATAGAGTCGCGATAAGCGGAGGTAGTGCCTGTGGTCGGCTTAGTCGAGACACAGGTATTTGTCGTGTTGCAGATAGTCGAGTGTTGGATGTATGTCCTTGGATATGTCGGTTTAGATGGTAGGTTTTGTGTCGCAAAGGCTGTTATGCTATCGAAGAAGGAAAGAGCAGAGACAGGCGGCAATCAAAGCCACAAAGCGGGCAGCATTCATGAATGTGATGTCCGGGCCAAGCTTTTGCGGAGCGGCCCGCCTCCGCAATAAGGGCAGTCGCAATCCGATGTGTTTACAACGATTCGTTTCTAAGATGATCGTACTAACTTCACGCACAAATTGGATAGCATATAGCTATGGAGCAGTTCCTTCGCGACTGGAGACAGGACGCGCTAAACAGACATGAATACAACTCAGCGATCTTCATAGGGGACAAGCTGTTAGCCTTGACAAGTGGGACTTCCTTGTCAAATGCGACGCATGAGATCACAGCTAACGAACGCCTTCACAGACAGCACTACAGACGCGTTCTGGCTTGCCCAAGTGCACTTTAGCATAGGAAATTACACCCGCGCATTAGGGATATTATCACGAGAAGATCTCATAGCCCGGAATCCGTCCTGCAAATACCTAGCTGGATACTGCTACATCAAGCAATCGCGATATGAAGAGGCACTCAATGTCTTAGGCGACAAGAACCCAGTACATCTCATCACAACATCGGACCGAGCGCGGCGGAAACTACAACATCTGGATGCGAGGAATGGCACTGGGCGGAGTGGGAAGATGCCGCAGCGGTCTGATAGGGCGGATCGTAGCGAGGAAAGGGACAGGGAGGATGCTAAGAACATTCGCTCGGAGGCCTCTATGTGCTATCTACGAGGACTGTGCTATGCGAAACAGAACGCATTTGACAGGGCGAAGGAGTGCTACAAAGACGCAGTGCGCATTGACGTACAATGTTTTGAGGCCTTCGACCAGCTCATGAAGAACAAGCTCATGTCACCGGGAGAAGAGTGGGAGTTCCTCGAGTCACTCAATTTCGATAGCGTCAGCGTTTCCGACAACTCGTCAAATACATCACAAGAAGCCGGGGAGTTCGTCAAGATGCTGTACACGACGCGGCTTTCGAAATACGCACGACCAGAAGACTTCTCCGCCGCCATTGAAACTCTTTCTACGCACTACAACCTCGCTTCCAATCCCTCCATTCTACTTTCGAAAGCCGAACTTCTCTATACCCACTGCAGATTCCGCGACTCTCATGAACTCACCAAGTCCATACTAGTCGACGACCCCTACAACTTCGCAGCCATACCCCTCCACGTGTCTATTCTACACGAGCTAAAACTAACGAACGACCTTTTCCTTCTCTCCCACGATCTCGCAGACACGCACCCTGACGTCCCCGCCACTTGGTTAGCAGTCGGGACCTACTACCTCTCCATCAACCAGATACCTTCCGCACGCTCCTACTTCTCGAAAGCCTCGCTCATGGATCCGCATTTCGGCCCTGCCTGGATAGGCTTTGCGCATACCTTTGCTGCAGAAGGCGAGCACGACCAAGCCATCTCCGCTTACAGTACCGCTGCTCGCCTTTTCCAGGGTACGCATCTCCCGCAGTTGTTCCTGGGAATGCAGAACTTGTGCTTGGGCAATCTGGGGCTAGCGAGGGAATATCTCAATACGGCGTACACGATGTGCGATTCTGATCCTCTATTATTGAGTGAGATGGGCGTGGGATACTATCAAGAAATGCGGTATGAGGAAGCGATACGCGTGCTGGAGCTTGCACTCAAGATCGCCGACGACATTGGAGCACAACCTGGGAGCTGGCTGGCGACGAGAGAGAATCTTGGACATGCGTATAGACGTATGGGAAGGTTCGAGGAGGCATTGGACTGTTTCTCCGAGGTGTTAAGGACGGGAGGAAAGGATGCAGGGGTCTTTTCTGCGAAAGGACTTGTGTTGCTCGAGTTGGAGGACTATTACGAGGCGGCTGTTGCGCTACACGAGGCGCTTGCTATTGCACCCCAGGATCCGATGGCGACAGAGCTTCTCGCTAGGGCGCTGGATGGGCTACAAAGTGTTAATAGCATTGCTGGTGCGGAAGAAGCGGAGATGGATCGTATTTTGGGGGAGCGGAAGATGAGGGCTGTGAGAAAGGTTGGACGGACGAAGAGAGGAGGCAGGAGAGAGAGGTATAGCGTAGAGAGTGAGAGCATGCAGTGGGATGGTGATAGCAGTCAAATGGGTCTTGGCTGAGACCAGATTCGACACAAATACCAAATGCCTAACCTCATCTTGTGCAGACATGCTGTGTAATTTGCCTGGTTAACAACCGAACCCGGACCCTGATGTTCTGCCAACAGGTGCGTGGAGAGCTTTCCCCACACTCCACGCTCCGCACTCCGCACCTTAGTCCCGCGGCAACGCTGCTCCTTCACCGACATGCCAACCTAGTGTAACTTACATGTAGTTTTGTTGTCCTCCCTTGAAGTTTCTCGATAGATAATGTAGATCTCTTATGTCAAATACCTCCAAAGCTCCACCCTTGAGCGCGATCGTCTCCAGTCTGCTCTCGCCATGTCTCAATCACCACCACTCATCGGTCTTAGGGTCCTCGAATTCGCAGGCTTAGCGCCTGGTATGCGACTTCCATTCCCAGACCTGACTGTACTAAAACACATCTTAGGACCCTTTGCCGGAATGCTCCTGGCAGACTACGGTGCAACCGTCCTACGCATCGACCGGCCACACCCTTCCGCCCACAGTTCCACTCCACCTTCACCAACTCCAGACCTGCTGACCCGACGCAAAGCCTCCATCGCCGTGGATCTCAAGTCCGCAGCCGGTGTCGATCTGGTGAAAGCACTAATCCCAACCGCCGACATAGTCATCGACCCTTTCCGTCCCGGTGTCCTCGAAAAGGCAGGCTTGTCGCCCGAGAAGGTGCTGCACCGCTTAAACAGCAGACTGGTAATTGCGCGCATGACTGGCTTCCGCAGAGATGGCAAGTACAAAGACATGGCGGGTCACGACATCAACTACATCGCCGTGTCCGGCATTCTGTCAATGCTTGGACAGGCGCACCAGAAGCCGTCCCCGCCTATGAACCTCTTGGGCGATTTTGCGGGCGGAGGGCTGGTGTGTTTTCTGGGGATCGTGTTGGCGCTTTTGCAGAGGGAGAAGACGGGGTTGGGACAGGTGGTTGAGGCGAACATGGTAGATGGGAGTGCGTTTTTGGGGACGATGCCGAGGCTGGGGATTAAGAGTGGGCTTTGGGCCGAAGGCAGAGGGGAGAATTTGTTGGATGGTGGATGTCCGTATTATGACACTTACGAGACAAAAGATGGGGGGTACATGGCTGTGTGAGTGGGGTGCTGAGATTGGTCTATGATGATGAAGGAAAGCTGACATGATAACAGCGGCGCTCTTGAATCGCAGTTCTTTGCCGCGTTGCTGAAAGGGCTTGGTATTGACGCCTCGAGCTTACCAGGAGCGCGCGACGACAGACAGACTTGGCCTTGGCTAAAAGACATGTTTACGCAGACATTCAAATCGAAGACTAGAGCTGATTGGGAAGCGATATTTGACGGTACGGATGCATGCTGCACGCCAGTCCTGACGCAGCAGGAGCTCGAAACGGACAGATTCGACCAACGGCCCATCGTGACCCTGAAAGACTCACCAGGGCTGGCGCTTGCGGATGCTGAGGCTGAAGATAGACCGGCTGCGGAAGGGCAGGGTATTGGCATTGATGGTGAGGGGTGGATAAGCAAAGGCTTGAGACCCGGTGAAGATGGAGAAGAGCTTCTGGAGAAATGGATGGGTTGGAGAAAAGGCAGGCATTATGATGTTTTCGATGGAGGGTTGGGAAAGATAGAAAGGAGTCGGTTCCCGAACAAGCTATAAGTTTAGACCCGCACTGCAAGTATGTAAGTTATGCGACGATGGCCTGCACAGCCATGTCGCAACACCATCATGCATCATGCATCTGGCACTTTGCAGTGTTTCACTACAGGAACATTGTTACAGCCGTAGGTAGAGCAAGGTTAGACGACCAGGTAAGATCCGTCAAGAAGACGCAATGGCTGCACTGCCTTTTAAATCGGGGCCTTCTTAACCAATGCTTCGTGTCGCCCATGCAGATCCGACGGGAACCAGGTTTGTGTCAGTCCTAGATTAGTTGGCGGTGCACGGCTTCAGCCAGCCGTTGTCGGCGCGAAAGGGTCGACGCGAACGTCGGCAGCTTGTTGGCTGCCATCACGAACTCCACGCGCACGCGCCTTGCATTAGCCAGAACTCCTCACGTCGCAAGTCCCCGTACCACCGCGACGACGTCGATCCAGCGAGCGGAGCCTTTCTCTTCTTCCTCGCATCCCCTCCTTTCACCCACAGTCGCTCATTCCTATCATTATCATTCCAGCAAGAAATCACATCAACAGAAATTCCGTAGACAGTTGAGATCTCACCACTGTGCCAATTGCGTATACACAGATAGCATATTAGTACCTACGAGACCGACACGTTGTACGCGTACGACCAGACGTGATTTGAGACTGCACCAAACAACGAAACTCATATGGCCACTCACGCTCCAATGTCTTCAGTAAGACAGCCCTTTGGTGTGCTTGATAGCCCCAGACTGCAGCATCTGTCAAGCAGCAAGAACCGCCAGAATGGTGAGTAAACATCAGGCTTACGCCCCTCTCAATCCGCCCTCGGACGACGGCATGGCTCATAGGAATCCGCTACACAGGTTTAATCTCAAGCCCACTGGCATCTGGTAAAGCCTCGATGACCGGCTTTTCGAAGCCGACGCTGTTCAACTCGCCTTCCAAGCGCCCCTTCGCTCCTTCCGATTTCGACGACTTCGACAGCGAGAATGCGGATCCCAGTCTCCTGAAGTCTCCTTCTAAGCGTAGCAAGTTCGATGACGGCACTCCCATCAAGCCTTCGGCTTTCAGTCTCACCACTTCCTCCACCTTTTCTTTCACTCCAGCCAAGTCTACGCCAGCATCTTGCATGCCAGCTCCTTCCATCCCAGCTCGCCTGCAAACCCCAATGGCTCGCCCAAAAGCCAACAGCAGCTCCCCACGCACTCCTCTGACTGCTCCAGCCGGCCGCTCTCCAAAGTCTAAGCGGGCTGGTGATATCAGGAATCGCCGCACCTCCGCCCCGTTCACCCGCATCGACCCACCCTCGTTCGGTCGCACAGGCAGATCATCTGCTCTCCCATTCAGTCTGGATGCTGCGATCTCCGGCACGCTCTCGAAGCCTACCCAGCATGCGCCTCAGAAGGCGGCTACGATAGAGGAGACGATGCCGCAGAACTGGTTCTTCGATATCTACGAGGACACTCCAGAGGAGGAAGCATCGAACTACATGGAACACAGCACCTCCGTGCTCGATATCTCCTCCGATGAGGAGACCGAGAAGAAGGAACGCGAAGACAAAGGCAAGGAGAACGTCGCCCCGCCGGAGTATGAGGCCCCTGTCACACGCGCTTCCGTTGCTGCCAATGTCGCCGCCACCCGGAGACAGGTCACTCGTCGTAAGATCGTCAAGGCGGATGAGATGGATGATGGCGAGCGCTCGCCTCTGTCTGATCTCGAAACCGAGGACTTCTATGCCGAGGGCTTGACTAAGGAGTCTGTTGTCGTCGTTGAGGAAAAGTCTGAGAAGTCGACTTCGGACCTTAAGAGGGAAATTGCAAAGGCCATTTTCGCTGCCCCGATTGTCGGTACGCCTAAGAGGGAGAGCTTGAAGGGTGGTGAGCACGTCTTGGATGTCCCTGTCGTCGACCATCAGGGTGACGTCAAGGGCGATATCCTCATCTGGGAAGACGGTAGCGAGGAGGCCAGCCCTGTCCAACAGATTGCTGAGGTTTTGTCTGCCGGCGAGAAGAGGAAGAGAGAAAAGAGCGAGGATACTGTCGCCGATGAGAATGCTTCACCGGCGTACTGATTATCGTCTCTCTACCTCTTCCCTTTCGTCCATCGGCCATTTGTTTGATAATACCCCTGCGTACGTCTCCATGATCAACGAGCTATGACCGACTGCTGACGAGTTCAAAGGTTTCTGCTCTGTTTGTTCGGACGTTATGATACCTTTCCTTTTCGTCTCGCGGTCGTTCTGTCGTTCATACTATGGTATTGGATATGGTTGTTTTCGGTTCATGTCTCGTGTACCGCTCGTTCTGGATTGATTGATGCTTTTCATCCCATTTGGCAACAATTTTGAATGGGGTTGTATTCGTTTTCCCTGCGCCTTCGCCTTAACGATACAGCAACACCAATAGAAAAGCACATTCAGACCACCCGCAAATCCAACACCTCTCCGTAGCCAGAGTACCCTACTCCTCTCAGATTCCACTGACTCCTCTCATCTTGCGTGTTCCCAGCACTATCCGTCGCCCGACTCACGATTCTCCTTCCCTCTCCCGGTTCCATCTTCACACTCGCCGTCCACAGCTTCCAACTCCACTTCCCCTCATCCTCATCATGCACCATCTCCGCCTCCTCCCACGTCTTCCCTTCATCCCCACTAACCTCTACTTTCACAACAGGTCCACAGTCTCCGCTCGGCAGCGCATACCCTCTACACCTTACCCTGCCCTCCGCATCCCTCTTCACCGTCTCTCCTTCCCCGGGCACCGCAACCACCGAGTTCACCGGCATACTCTGCAAACTCGGCGACGAATGCCAGTACTGCTCCGCACTCTCCCTATCCGTCGCCTGCGGCGGGAGCACCTTGTAGTCATGCTGCTGGTAGAAATTACTGCTCTCCTGCCTCTGCACCGTGATCCGATCGACCCACTTGACCGCCCTGGCCCCCGCGATCCCAGGCGTGACAACCCGCACTGGGTACCCGTGCGAGGGCGTCAAGGGCGCGTCGTTCATCTCGAGCGCCAGGATGACGTCTTTGTCCGCGTCCAGAGCGCGAGAGAGCGGAATCGAGGCCCCATACCAGGTGTCGTCCTGGCAGGGGACAGCGTGGGACGCGAAAGCCACGTGGGCATCCCCACTTTCTCCGTCCTTGCCTTGGGCGAGGTCGAGCTCGACACCGGCTCTGCGCAGGATGTCAGCGAGGCGCGGCCCGCGCCAGCGGCAGTTCATGACCGCGCCGTCGAACCAGTCGAGGCCCTCGACTTCTGCGAGCTGGGTCCGCATCGTGTGGCGTCGGTTTCCGGCACATTGGAGCGCGCAGACGACGGTGTGTTGGGGGTAGTCGGAGGCCAGGGAGGGGATGGTTAGGTCGAGGGGGTGGGTGACGGCGCCGTCGATCCGGACGCGGTGGGTCGTGGCGGAGAGGGATGGGATGGGGCCGTGGTTGCGGTTGTAGCCGTCCTTTGTTGTTAGGAATGAGGAGATGAGGTTGGAGAGGGGTGGTTCCCGGTTTAGTGGTTTTTCGTCTAGGGCGGGCATGGTGGCGTGGGAGAGAAGGATGGAGGAGGATGGGGGTCGGAATGAAGTGTCGATGGCCTGTCTGAATACTGCTGGTATAGATGAAAGATTGTATCCAGTGTTTTACTGAAAATTGCCGGGAAAAGCGTAAAGATGCAAGGCTCGCCTTGTACCTTACTCAATGAGATCTTGAGGGCGTCTTCGAGGTCGAGGTTACGCCATATTAGATATTTGAGCTTCAGCGCTCCGTGGGCATTTGCATCAACCTCCACACAGAAACAGAAGTCCGATAGGTACTCGAGACAGGTCCTAGAGTCACACATGGGAGTGTTCTGCTCGTACATCGGAGAGAGCATTGTGGCTTGAGGTCCATCTCTACCCCTCGTGAGCTGTTGCAAAGCTCCTGATCAGGTTAGTGCGGGGAATATGGGGAACCCCATTCAGCCGCCTCCGCTTCCTCCGTCCCCGTCCACTCTTCTAACTTCCAGTGGCCTAATATTCTCCGTCATGGAGGCAAGGCTTGAGGTCTAGGTAGGTCCCCTGCTGATCATATAACGTATACTGTTCGCGTTGGTTCAGCGCGGCCTCAGTGTAGAGCAGCAACTGGCTCGTCATCATTCCTCATTTTCCCACTCAGCATGGCATCCCAAACCAGAAATCTCTCTGCCTTGGTTCTCGTAACCTGCATCTCTGTAGCCTTGGTCTATAGATATATCTATCCAGGCCAACAGCAAAGCCACATCAACATACCGCCCAAGAGCCCGTCAGCGCCACCCCCAGACCCAGTCAAGGACATCGACTACGGCTTTGATATAGAAGCCGTCGAGAAGCAAGCCCGCCGCCTCGCAACCCACAGCTGGGAATACGGAACTCTAGCCGAAGCCCTTCTAGAACTCCACGACCCCGACCTCTCCGTCTTCTCGCCTTCTGCCTTCCCAGCAGACAAAGTCCCTCCAGCCTCTTCTCTAGCCAATTCAACAGCCCTAGAATACGCCACACCATATATCCGTCTAGACAGCGAGACTTTGATTCAGGATGACTGGGGTGTTTCAGACCCGGCTGCTCTTGGCGTCTCCGCTATCCTGCTTGGACAGGGCGATGCTGCTTACCTGGACGCTGCGCGACGCCAGAAGGACTACTTGCTCAAGCAGGCGCCGCGGTATGAGAATGGCGCGATCAGTCATAGGAAGGACGTTAAGGAGCTTTGGGCCGATGCAGTGCATATGGTCCCGCCCTTTCTGGCCTATTATGCGGTCGTGAGTAACGATCTGGATCTCATGAGAGAAGCGGTGAAGCAGTGCGGGCTTTACCGAGAGATCCTAATGAAGAAGCACGGGTTTAAGGGGGGTCTGTGGAGGCACATCGTCGGGCCTTCTGAGAAGCAAGATCTTGGATTTTGGAGTACGGGGAATGCGTGGGCCGCAATGGGGATGGCGAGGGTACTCGCTACTATCGAGCACTGGAGGCCGGCGAAACAGGCGCTTCGTGAGGAGAGAGAATTGCTTGTACTCTGCTTACAAGAAATCGTTGACGCAGCGATGAGGATTGATGATGACGCCAGCGGGCTGCTGAGAAACTACTTAGGAGATCAAGGTTGGTTCGGCGAAGTTAGTGGTACTGCATTGTTGGCTGCTACGGTGTATCGTATGGCTCTATTGGTGCCGGCTGTGTTCAATGAAGAACGCATGCGGTATGTGGAGTGGGCTGATAAGAAGAGGAAGGTAATCATGCAGAGCGTTAGCGAAGAAGGCATTGCGAAGCCCGCCGTGCAGCCTCTAGATCATCTGCTCAGAGAGCCGTTGTTGTCGGGCAGTCCGGAAGGCCAAAGCTTTGTCTTGGAGATGGCTGCTGCTTGGAGAGATTATACCTACTCCTAATAATGGAAGGCTAGGAGTAGGAGCAGAAGAACTGAGAGCAAGGCAAGGAAATGGCTGAGACGAGCCGTCCGCGCTGATTCTAGAAGCTTTCTGAATAATGGGTGCAGGCAAATCAATGCCACAACGAGAACTATATCTACGTCCTGTGGGCCCGAGAGGTTTGGTCTCCTCTGGCCCGAGCATATAGGGAAGGGCTTAAATTGCTTGTAGTCAGTGCATCGAGAGACGGAGAGAGATGAGGTGGGAAGGCCACCCACCAGGACAGGCATGTCTACACCGGTGGAGTACCTTGTAAACAACTTCGTGCGAGAGTACTAAAAGACTGTCACGCTTCAGGCAACACACTAACGAAATGACAAAGCATGACAGCGAGTGAGCTTGGAACAAGTACATTGGCATTTCCATGGTGCATTCGGGCCTCTGGCGCGTTGGCAATAAAGTAATCTTCATAAACTTTTTGTACATGCATTCTGTTCACCGCAACCCGAACTTACGCACTCCTTACCCCGTCTTTCATCATCTGCTTCATCAGACGTCACCAGTGGCAGATGGGAAAACATTGAGTTTTCTTATCACACTTACCACATTTGCCCGACCGACAATACGTTGCCAGACTCTACTTGTGACTTTCCACCCGAGCAATGGAGTTATTCCGGAGCACCTCCGCGACCTCAGTATCAATAACCGGTCCATTGTACTCCTTCTTTCCCCTAATGTGATACCAGACGAAAGCCAAGATAATGACGCCACCAGTAACGACGATACTGTAGTTCATAGAACTCGCCGACACAGGCGTCGAAGGCGGCCAAACACTCCAGAAGATGACGAAGATCATATATACGCAAGCGTAAGCGTTGTTGATGATGCCGAACCAGCCTTTGAGATGCCATGGGCCCCAGACGAGGGGAGCCTGAGCAACGTCGAGCGGCGATTCTTCCTCGACGATCTTCTCGTCTTTGGACTGTTCGCCCACGGGTACACCTTCCAGAGCGCTACCGTACGGCTTGATATTGCCCTTGATGCGGTGGTAGAGGAGGAAAGCGGACGGTAGAAAGTAGGAGCTGTAGAAACCGGTGATGGTGAGGGAGATGACATCGTTCTACGAATCCGTTAGTGGGCAATCTGAGAATGCTATAAGTAAGACTTACAAAGGCGACATAGCTTCCAATATAGATCAGAGTCAGAAGACAAGCAAGGCCGGTCACTGTCAAAAGCGAGATGATAGGGATCCGATTGCCCTCGGAAACTCTGCTGAGGTACTTATGGAAAGGCAGGCCACGATCACGAGCAAAAGACCATGTCATCCTCGAGGCCGTAGTGATAATTCCGGTCGCACATGCCCAAGTGAGAGCCGTGACAACCGCGCCCATAACAGTAGCGCCCGCCACGTTTCCAACACTGTCGTAGAAAATCTGGATGAAAGGATATCCGGTGTCTGTCTCAAGGACCGTATCCATGTCTCCAAGACAGAACAGCAGAGTGATCATCATGGCAAACCCTACTACACCATTGATGGTCATGCTGGCGAGGATGGCACGTGGGATGTTGATGGAAGCGTTGGACACTTCTTCCGCCATGTGTACACTTGCATCCGCGCCAACGAATGTTGCAACGTTCCCAAGAAAGCCCACGCAGTATGACAGTCCCTGTGTCGGCCATCCTCCTTCGTTTAATGATGTGGCAAAGACGGTATGAGCAGAAGTAAAGGAAGGCGTCATTACAAGTAGCGTCGCCACTATCGCAATGAAGCCAGCGATGTGGAACACGACCATGCCGATTTCGATCTTCGGCAGGAGATTGGGGAGGATGGCGTTGACAAAGATGGCAACTGCAACGATCAACCAGGAGAGAAGGGTGCCCTGCCACAGAGTTCCCTCATAATCAGGGTAATCCAGGATCATTAGGCCTTGGATGATGGTTCCAGCAAAAATACACTCTGTTGCTACAGTGGCGATCCAGGCAAGTGACGTGAGCCATCCGACGAGATAGCTGGAAACTTTCTTGTATTCCTGCGGAGCGAGCATGTAGACCCAGTAATACTGTCCTGCGGCGATCGGGGCAAGCGATGCCAATTCTGAGATGACGGTATAGACGGATAAAGTAGAGCTCCATGCGATAATAAAACCGTACACCAGTCCTGCAGGTCCGCCATTGTTAAGGCCCTGGCTGAACAGTGCAAGCACGGTCTCCCAGGTAATAAGCTCACAAACAGCGAATCCGAAGAGGGATGCAAGGCCGAATCTGCGCTTTAGGACTTGCTTCTTTCCCAGAAGAGCGAGCCTGGCGCTGTCCGTGGACTCAACGGTGGTCGTGTGTACAAAGGCCGGCATTGTAATGTATCCAATGGGAATTGTCCAGAGCCCGAGTATGACTGTCACGTGCCGCACCGACTGCGAGTTCTTCAAACGTTTGATATATTGAGATGCTCTTGCTTTTATGTAGCCGCGCGCTTAGCTATGCAAGGGCGAGACGTGCACTGCGATGGAGAGACCTCGCAGTGCGGTGCGGTAAAAGTAGTGGCAGTCCTGGAAACAGTAGGCGGGCATTGGGGGTTCGAGGCCGACTTGATTGGGTGGGCGATAAGGATCTCGGACCTCCTCTACCAATTGAGGCCAGCGTAGGAGTCGATGATAAGGTCGTCAGCAGGAGGATTTCAGATTACAAGAGTGGGAACCGTCGAAAAAGATACCAAGGCGGAGTACTGACTCGAAGGAGCGGGCAGGTGCGCTGGACTGTAAGCATCGCCCAGCCTCGGCTATCGAAAGCTTGGCAGTTCTTGATAAGCTCCGCATTGCCGAAACTTTGGGGAGGCAGGAGGGGACCGATTCGCCAAGATCAGCACTCCGCGATAAGCACTCCGCAGTCCGTGTTTCTCTATACAGACAATCTGTCCAGGAAGGATCACGGTCGAACAAATGATAAGTCGCTATCTAACTCGTTCCCTCGACTGCCTTCCCGTGACTAGAGCGTTTCAGGCAATCCAAACCATCTTTACTACCACTGGGTGATCGATGAGTGTGAATGAGTCGGTCCCGAGGGAGACCACTGCGTCCGTGATGCTCTGAACTCTGCTATATCTTGCTCTCACGGAAGTGCTTCTCGCACCGGGTGATCTATCGCTCAGAAAAAGCTTGCCTACATGCTTCTGGATTTATGTATGATGGTGGAAACAGGACATGGAGATCAGAAGTACCCGTCTCCATTCAAATTACTTGTGTTACACCTACAGAGCTCCTATCTCCAAGGACTAAGCCCTTCGCCTGAACGAGTGAGTCGCCACATGGGCTCTCATCGCTCTATGTCTCGTCGGTGTGTCTTCCGCGGCTAGTTCTGGCCTGCTTTCCGCTTCTAGTTCTGGTCTGAGCTATCTACCACCAGCCCCATGAACTGACTTTGGCCTCTGCGGTATGTAATCCATATCTTCCATCCGCGCGTACGTTCGGGTTTGCAACTCAAAAACGTCCTTCCTCGTCTCTGTGTTCTTTCTCCTCATACAGAAGAAGGCACCTATGGCTGCTATCACAGCTACACCGATAGCTGCTCCCACTGCAGCGCCAACCCTTGTTGATGTGCTTGCCCCTGATACAGGGTGCCCCGTCGACATCGACGCTGCCGCGGATGGGCTTGATGTAGCGATCGCCGCCGTGTTTGTGAGTGCCAGAGATGAGGTTGTGGGGACCGTGTTGGGCTGCCTAGTGGTGCTACCGGTGGCAAAAGTAGTTGAGGCTGGTATCCCCAGAGCTGAAAGCGATCCCGTCGCATATATAAAGCGCGACTGATCGTCGCAGCAGGATCCATCGTCGGTCTCATTGCACCAGCGGCAGCACCACGTGTCGTAGCTGCAATGGAGGATACTGTAGAGCGTGCGCAGTTTACCTACTGCCGCTGCACTCGTTATCAAAATAAACTGTTCCAATCTCGAGTGCAAACACATACTGTTCGGAGGATTGCACACATGCGGGCAAACAGGATCTTCCCCAGTGATATCTGTACAGCCGTTGGCATGATAAGTTGCAACGTAAAGATTGGTCGTCGAAAGGCAGAGCCCATCTAGGTTGAATTTCCAGTTAACGAACCGCGAACGAGGGCAAATCGATCACATACTGACCTGCTATACACACTTCTGGATGCTTTGTGTTCAGTCTGCAACATGGGCTAACGTTGGCTGTAGGGTCACAAGGTTGCATACTGTCGTCCCATTCAAGGCCAAAGAGGTCGTAGCATTGGGCCGCAGACCGTGCTTGTCTGACATAGAAGCCAAGGATCAGATGAATCAAGCCAAAACGGCTACGCATGGCTATATACAAACTTCGTCTCAAGCTGGAAGAGTGTGAAACGTGACCAGAATATCTGTGGTAAACAGGCCGACGGGGTGAAGGAAGGAGGAGGGAGCAGGATTCTAGCCAGAAGAGGAGCAGATAGAGCCGGCAAGGCTAAGCTCAAGGCGACGTTGTCTCTCCCACACTTACAATTGGATAGCACATCAATAGACATCTCGGACTGATGTATGGAAAGGAACCAGAGAGGGTCAGCAACCTAGGGCTTGATCACTTGGGTTTGAGCAATCGAGGCTGAGATTGGTCGGTTATATATCTACATGTACAACCTCCTTGGCAATGGGACACGGCATGGCCAGTTTCTCCCGTCCGATCGATTCATCCTTGCTCAGCCTTGCTCTAGCATGCATCTATCGAAGAGTCTGGGGCAGATGACACAAAGCCCAAGATCTCTCCCAGCAGCTAGAAGCCGGGCTTAATAGTATGCCGCTTATGCCGTTCCTGTAGAAAAGCTACATGTGACAGTTCGATAAGAAGAGTAAGGTTCTCGATATATGACTGTGAAGCCGCCAAGCTTCCCCGTTGCAGCATCAATTACGAAGCATCGACCTTCATTCTGGACCTGCTACGAAGCCATCTGCGCTCTCAGGTAGGTTACCGCCCCATCGCTGTGCTTTCCGCGTCTAATTCTTGTCGGGAAGTTTTAGCTTCAGCTTCGTGAACAGACTTCAGCCTCTCAGGCGGTGGATATCCCATGTCTCCGATTGGCTGATTGCTGCGTGTCTGTAGGTCCATAATGTCCTTTCTCATCTGTCTGTTCCTTCTACTCGTCCAGACAAAAGCCCCTAGCGCTATAACAAAGGCCACCCCAAGAACTGCACCGACAGCGGCACCAACGACTGTTGCCGTATCGGATTTCGGTGCTGGCTGCTCTGTTGACGTCGGAAATGTCGAGGAGGTTGCTGGGGTTGACGATGTGCTTGTAGGGGATGTGCTTGCCGTACCACCACTGCCGCCACTGGCATAACGGTTTGTGGGTACCACAGCGACAACACCAAGATCAACAAGCGAATGGCTGCGGTAGACATAACGAGACTCGTCGTTGCAGCAGGAATAATTTCTTGGGTCATCATCCCAGCCGCAGCACCAGACGTCGAAGCTGTAATGGAAGAGGTGATACGTCGTCAGACGATCTGTGGTTGCTACCATAACCAATTACGTTAGCTAGGACTCTACCTCTATCGTTCTGATACATGAATACTTACAAGGACGAGGAGTGCATATATGCGGACAAGCCGGGTCGGTCCCGGTGCGATCTGTACAGCCACTTGCGAATAACGTTCCGGGACTCGGACCGCCTAACGTCGCCATGCAAAGACCATCTATCACGATCATTAGTAGATAGCCTATGAAGAAGATAGAAATTAGGCTGCACTCACCTGCCATACAGACTTGAGGGCTTACAGGCGGGTTTACACCCGTCATATTCAATCTGCAGCAAGCGCTGACAGGTGCGCTGGCGTTGCAGGGTTGGTAATCGTTCCCCCACGGCACGCCATAGAAATCGTAACACAGACCACTCTGTGCAAGTCTGGCCAAAGATCCAAACACAATGCACGAGGAATATAAAAAAGACCGCATGGTGATGCCGAAATCCTGCTTCCCGTAGCGGACACGAGATAGATGATTTGGCCAAGTCGTGGTCGAGTCAGGGAGTAGAAGATGATGCTGAGGGAACAGGAAGGGAAAGAGAAGACAGCTGAAAGGTGATAGAGATGGCAAGGCTGAACATGAGGGGCATCGCCTTAGCCATTCCTACCATTGGATATGATCAGAATGATACCTACCTCAAGATAAGGCACGAAAGACGATCGAGCAGTCCATTGGATTGAATGATAGATGTATGTACTTTGTATGCAGTGCTGTGGCTGCCTTTACCATGGACCCCAACTATGACAAGTGATGTTATTGGTCCAGCCTTGCTCAGCCTTAATTTTCGGCAGCTTGCCGAAGCCTGCAGTGCATGCCTCACACAACCACACTCGCTTATGTGCATCTGCGCGTGCATTTGACACGGGAGTCACGGGCTGGTTAAATCCACTTAAAAGGATGCGGCTGAAGGCTTGGAAGCTGAGCTGTAGATCTTCTCGCCCCGTATGGCCATGCTGGCATGGGACCATTCGTCTTGCAGCACTCCAAACTCTTCCCACAACTTGTATGGGCTGCCATGATCACGATCTAGCGGCACCAGAACCACAGTCTCTGGTCCATAGCACATGACCGCCTCTGAGGCAAGACTAGGCCAGGGCTCCAAACCGTTCGCGAAGTTGATCCAATGCGTGCCCATCTTTTCAGCCGCTTCAGCATAGGCTGGTGGTAAGAGGTGATTGAAGGTCTGGAACAAGAACAGAAGATCCACGGCGTGATGTGCGATACCCTGGAAAGGTCCCGGAAACGGGTTGCCGAAACGCATATGATAGTAAAAGCAGGCATCACCTTTCCAGCTCCTTGCGATCTCGTAGATGTTTTGCCCAAATTCCGCATCATTGAGAAGTGGCTCGAGTTTTGCCACAGCATCGTGTTGATCGAAGCTGTGAAGATCGTAGGCATCTATGATGCGCTCGACTGAACCTTGATCGAGATGCTGCTCTAGTAGTCTACGAACTTTTCCAGACGTCCACTCTCCCGCTGCGATTTTCCGGCTCCAGAGAGACGCCTATTGTAGTTGGTCAGCCAGCAGTGCCGATCGAAAGCCCAGCTACCTACCTCTCTCTGGCAATCTCCGATGATGATCCTCTTGACATGAGGACCGTAATCCAGCTGGCTTAAGATGGACGCTTTTGGTTGCTCTTCCAACAAGAACCCATCAACAGTGGCTTGCCAGTTCGGCAATGGGGACCCAGTACAACTATATGCCTGAAGCAACTCCTCTACCGGTACCACTCTTAGGCGCTCAACCTTTTCGAGGGCAGTGATTTCATCTGGGATCCGTAGATGTTTCAAGAACATCCGATAGATCGCGTCTTGGTGAGCCAAAGTCCGAGATGTGAGCACAGCGTTGCCCGACATTATTACAGCCTGATGGAAGAGTTTCTTGCTTTGAGCCATTTTGGACAGCATTTGAATTTGGACGTCACCTTGTGTTCGGTTAGCCCAGAGCATGTAAATTCGAGATACACTTACTGCCACCAGCGCTTTCCCCCATCAGCGTGACTCTTGCCGAATCTCCCCCGAACGCGTGAATATAGCGCTGTACCCATCCGAGGGCTATGATCTGGTCGTGTATACCATAGTTGCCGCAACCAGGGTCTCCACTGCGAACATTGTCCTCCGCAAGATCATTTGAGGCGAGGAACCCGAACGCACCGAGTCGGTAACTGGCCTTGTGAGCCTTGACTGATCTAATGTCTGCACGAAGCTCACCTACTTGATGGTAACTACAACCATGGGCTTGCCAAGACGCATGGAAAGATGTACTAGTGGAGCTCCATGATATTGTGCGCTGCTACCCGCACCCATGCAGTTTGCTCCCCTTCACCCGTCAGCGCTGAATTTCGACATGACCACAAACGAAGCATAGTACCCATGTATCCACACAGCTACTGGTAAGTCTTCCAATGCTTCTGTCGGCCTCGAGATGTTCAGATTAAGGCAGCGGAACTCGTCCACGTCCGGAGGATCACCGTGAGCAGGAAGCGTTGTTCCCAGTAGATTGAGGCTTGCTGCAGCTGCAGGAGATGGGGCGGTAGGCCTGCAAAGTATTGGCCCACACATATCTGTGAGGATGCATCCAGACTGTCTCACCCGTAGTGACTGGCGTCAAGTCGTCCATCTTGCCAAGCATCTGCCAATTTGGCTCTGCGAAATCTTTGTGTGACAGTAGCATAAGGTATACCTCGGAACTCCGTGACAGCTCCATCGAAAAAGGTACAATTAGTCGTTGCTTCCCCTAAGCCGGTCACCGTTCTAGCTATGGGCTCCATTAAGCCAGACTCCGAACTCGAAGGTTGCGTTACCGCAGGCTGGGGATGTTCGCGTGGCCCAAGTTGAGGGCGTTTGAGCCTGGATCTTTGCTCACCTCACAAGCTCGCTCTACACTGAAATGGAGCGCGGGAGATGCATAGCATGGTTACCGGGTACAAGTTGTACCGTGCTCGCCACGACGTATCACATGCAATGCGCTTCGGTGAAAGACAATGCCGGGCACATCCTTTCACCGAGACATTGTGGGGTCGATCATGCAGGGCTCATTTGGAGACTTGTATGCATAGTGGGGTTAAGACGCTGAGCCAAGAATCATATGCCTCACAGCTGCGACGTGTGAACCTCTTCGATACACATTCACACTCTTGAGGTTGATCGTCCTGCATATCATCCAGAATGCCGGGCCAGACAGACTCTGCTGTGCCTCAGCCAAAAGCGCCCTCGGTATATGATGCTTTTCACTTCACAGACCTGGGACAGAATAAGCCAACGAGAGTCGAGGATCCGTATGAGTACCAGTATGGGTTCGGAAATCGATTTCAGTCTGAGATCATCCCTGGGACGCTTCCAGTTGGTTTGTAGGCCTTGGTAGCTGGGGCTGCGACGTACCATTGACGTTTCATAGCCCAAAACAATCCTCAAGTCCCCAGGTTCAACCTTTACACGGAAGGGTTGACCTCTTCCGCTTTCGGCGCACCACGTGCAATCAATAGTAGCACATACATGTACCGTTGTAGGCCGTCAGTGGCTCACGACGGTTTTCTTGAGAAATTCGAACACAAGGCACACCTCGAAGGGTGCTTCTTGTCATGTAATCCACGAGTGAAGATGATGCCCTCCCAGTATGAGTGGCCAGCGTTTCCGATGCCGACGGAGGAGGACAGCGTTGATTTCATCGACGGGCTCCACGCAGTGGGAGGTTCTGGTGACGCCAACATAAGGGAAGGTCTGGCACTCTACGTCTTCATGATCAACAGACCAATGAACCGCCGAGCTTTTCTGAATGCTGATGGGGATTACCTCGTCGTCGCGCAGCTGGGTGATCTGGACATCCAGACCGAGCTTGGAAAGCTTTACCTCCAACCTGGAGAAATCGCTGTCATCCAGAGAGGCGTGAAGTTCTGCATCAATCCAGGAAAGAACGAAGCGAGGGGTTACATCGTCGAGATATGGGGCTCAAGCTGGGAGCTTCCAGAGCTGTCGATCATCGGAGGACACGGCAATGCCAATCCTCGAGATTTCATGTCCCCAGTAGCATACATGGACGATCCGGAAGAGATTCACCAGCCGTGGCAGATCGTCGATAAGATCAATGGGGAATATTTTGCGATCCAACAGGACCATTCGCCGTTTGATGTTGCAGCATGGCATGGAAACTGTGTGCCGTACAAAGTAAGCCCGACCGAAGCATCGCCGCAGGCATACACTGACTTTGGGTTCCAGTATGATTTGACAAAGTTCGCCGGTCAAGGCTCGCTGACAATTGATCATACCGATCCATCTATATGGACCGTTTTGACGGCAAAGTCAAGGGATCCACACAGAAGTCTTGCGGACTTTCTCTGGTTCGGCCCTAAATGGGACGTGGCGATGGTATGAAGGCGCGAACTTGGAAAAAGAGAGAGCCAGACACTAACAAGGAAAACAGAACACATTTCGCCTACCTTACTTCCATCGTAATTCCGCCTCGGAGTTCATCGCAAAGATCTACGGCTCTTCTGGTGGACGGAGTGTAAACTTCCAAGCTGGTGGAGGTTCGTATGAGGCCGGGCATACTCCCCATGGCGGTTTCCAAGACGTGTACATAAAAGAGCGGAGGAAGATGGTCAACGAGCCTCGTCAAATAATGACCAGTAAGTCCGGGCCTATCTGGTATCCGTCAACATGGTCACTAACTGATCTAGAACAAATGACTTTCATGCTGGAGAGTAGTCGATCTTTGCTGTTCACGGAGTGGGGCCTGAGCCACGGAACGACGGAAGGCACTGATCCAGAAGTCTGGAAGAAGTTTTCTGATCAATTCTCAACCGACGAGACGGTCAGAGGTCTTTTGCAACGAGTCAAGGCACAGAAAGCGCGCCGGAAGGCGCTTGACGACGCGTTTTATCACGACGAACAGCTTCCGGAATTGCTGGAAAGGCCGCTAGAGGCATCGAACGGTACCAACGGGGAAGCACATTGAGACTCCATGTATATTGTTGGTGAAAGAGGTAGCGAGTTGAGAGGACGAAAGGACGCCCTTGGGGTTGCGGCGTCTTCGCGTTCTGATTGGACCAGAAAACTGTCCGTGCATCAGCCTGTCAATACTAAGCGGTCACTTCCTACAACTTTCATCGCGCCTCTCGAAGTGCATCTAGTGAAGCATCCTGTTCATATCACAAGCGCATACGACTTACTACAGAAGCTCTGATGACAGCATAACGCAACGCCATAACTTCCCAAGGTGGTTGTCTCACCAACCCATCGCATTCACTGAGAAACATGTTTCCTACATCACCTCCTTCTGAGTGATATGTAGCACTCAGATCAATCCTCCGTAACGGATACCTCAATACCTCCCTTCTCGGTGGCCACCTTCTGCGCCTCGATCGAGGTGGTGGGACAGACGTAGCCTTTGAATTTACGGGCCGGAAGCCTTGCAGCAAACTGTGTAACCACGTTAGCTCGAAGACACGAAGCAGGTTCTGGATCAACAATACCATCTCGTCAATCTCTTCCAGAGTCCTCTCTTTTGTTTCAGGTAGGAAGAAGAAGATCCATACTGTGGCAATGATTGCGCTCGGGAACCAGATGAAACCGTACTTTGGGCCCCAGTTCATGTCATCAGGGTTGCTAGACGTTTGTTAGCTGGTAGAGGATAAGCGAATGCCGCAGGAAGTCAACTTACATGAAATATGGCGCTGTGAATACGGACAGCCATGGCCAGAAGAAGCCGACAACGCCACCCAGGCCGAAGACGAATGAGCGTAGTCTGTTCGAGGGTAGTTCCCCAGTCACGAGCCAAGCATATGCGGCAATGCAGGCCTAAAACTTGTCAGCAAATGTTTAGGCGACTCTCCATGTGTCTTCTTACATTGTAAAAGAACATGTAGATGACGTTGACGGCCACGATGACTCTACCTGTCGTCTCTGTACCCGGCTGAGCGTTATAGACACAAGCCTGAATTAATTGCATGAGGCCACACAACACCATTCCACCCATGAGGATCGTCTTGCGACCGAGTCGTGTGATAACCAGCGACGAGGCTAGGATGCCGACGACACTCATGGCCGACAGTATGCATGTGTCTGCGAACGGCTGTCCAACGCCGGCCATCTGGAAGAAGTACGTTCCGTACATGATCATGAACATCGCTCCGGGTGCCGACAGGAGGGTGATGGAACCAAGAGCAAGTAGCGTGCGTCGTCGTTCGATAGAGTTGGTGATGACATCCGTCCATCCTCCCGCACCTTCGGATTCGATGGCACGCGCGGTCTCAACAGCTTGTATCTCCGCTTCCACCGTATCTGGGTTCGGACGAAGCCAGTAAAGGCTCTTGCGTCCTTCCTCCGGCTTGCCGTGCAGAAGTAGCCAACGTGGGCTTTCTGGGATAAAGAAGAGCCCAACGCCAAGGATGGCGGGAACGACGTATATAATACCAAGGGGGATGAGGTAGGATTCGCGACCTGCCTTCACTTCGGTGAAGTTATCTGGGAGCTGTTACCTCCATGCTCGACAATTGAAGAAGCGTATCACCTACCGACGATATTGCCAATCAGGGAGCCCAGCGCCACCCAAAACTGGAAGAAGACGTAAACGAACCCACGCAGATGTGCCGGCGCTGTTTCTTGGAGGTATAGCTGGGGAAAGGTCATGAACCATCCGTTTGCTGCAGCCTATCAGTACTGGACTGGCCCGAGTTGGCAGTCGCTGGAAAGCTTACCAATTCCGATAAAAAAACGACCGACATAAAGACCACCAATGGATGTTGTGGCCATCATAATGATATTCGAAACGTAGCACCACGCGATGGCAAGCCACACGCACTGCTTCCGTCCCAGACGAGTTGACAATGGACCTTTGGGCGGTGTCAGCAACGTCCGACGCATACTCTGGTGGATCAGCGTAGAACGTACCAGCAAAGAAGCACCCTACACAAGCTCCAATTGTCATTAGGGAACTAATGAGCTGCTGCCTGACAGGCTGCAGATTCCAGCCTGTCGGCGACATTTCATCTTTGTATCCGAAGACCTGAGGCTTGTCTCAGCGGTTGTCCCTACTCGCGACGACGAAGCAACCGCAGAACTCACCTCGTTGAATCCGACCATTGCTTGAATACCTGCAATAATATCAGTAGTCAGCCTGTTCAACAACAATGAGTTTTCCATACCTGCAATCAGACCGAAGTCGACCCCATACTGAAACGGCCCCATGGCAATGAGGAAACACGCCACCAAGCATTTCCAGTTCGCAATGATCGAATCTTCCTGATGATGTGCCATATCGATAATATCAGGCAATTCTTAGTCCTCTAAGAAACCAGGGCTGTCAAATCCTCAAGGAACAAGGTGTGGTGTCTGAACAACTCTGAGATCTGTACGAGGTATAAGGCCGCATATGGAGCATTTGTTGAAGCGGCACAGCGCTATGCCCATTCTATCTTGGGTTGGTGCGGCATTCTGCATGCAAACCTGGGGTAGATCTGGGGCACGGCAGCGCTTGGGGGAATTTAACGCCGCGACCAACGAGAAGCCTTCCCAGGCGAGCCATGGACGGTTCTGGACTGTACGAACATCATGCCGACACCCGGCTCCATGTATGCAAGTACTGGCACAGCTCCTTGAAGACGACTTGTGATTTACCCCAACCGGGGCAATTGAGGTTGGTGGGGCTGTAGGATGGTGGAGCATGGCCTTGGCACCAGCTCGAATTTATCAGGTACATAGTTACAAGAGTGATGAAGATTCAGACTGGGTTTGTGTTGCGGCCGGTAGCAACCTGGGCAGGCCATTCCGGAAGAGTCTCCGTGTCATGCTATGATCGACTTGTCAGCTGTCGAAAGCTGACTCGACTGCTAGTGTTCGAAGTTGCGAGCTATTGGTATTCCCATACCAGTCGAATAAGAGGTGAAACTCATGCAACAGTCAATTCCAACGACTTGTGAGGCGCATCAAATTGAAAGAAGAGCAGCGGCGCCGATAGAACGGCGCTCTTCACCTATTCCCTCTATGTCTTGCCGTTCTCAGTAAATCCCATCTTATCGAAATACTGCCGGCACTCGACCTCAGCATCCCACCCAAACAAGCCATCATTCCAAGCAACCGCAGGCTTTCCTTCCACAGGCTCCCAAGCCCAAGATCTCACGAGCGCAGGGTCTTTCAATCGCTGATCTCTCTCAGCTTGTTCCGGCCCGTCTGGGAGATGGTTGACCGTCTTCTGTCTTCTGGCAAATAGCTGGATTTGCCTAGTGCGAGAGTATCTGATAGCCTGATAAGCAGGCCCAACTTCGTGGCGTGGGAGCTTTCCGAGACAGAGTCCCAGCACTGCTGCGTCCTCAATCGCTTGGGAAGCTCCCTGTGCGAGGTATGGGAGCATAGGATCTAGCACAATGGTCAGCGAGGCATAAGACTTTGAGCTTGTCGGAAGACACATACGGCAAGCGTCCCCAAGCAGGACCAGGTTGCCTCTGTGCCAGTGCTCTAGTGGATCAAGATCTTGTAGCTTCCACTTCACAATAACTTCTGGATCAGCATGGAACAGTATTGTACGGACCCTGCCGGACATTAGCTCGGATTGTAAGCCTTTTCACCATTAGCCTCTTACGCTTCATCCCAATCATCAAAGTTGTCCCGCAGCTCCTGGACGTCGGCGCCAAGCTGTTTGTAGCCATCACCTAGAGATCCATCGTCTGGAAATACTGCCACGCAGTTGAAGAGCTTCTGTCCACGCCTACATACGATGTGAGTGGATTGTCTCGGAATCTAGGATATTCAAACCTACAAGAGTGTGCCAATTACGTGACGACCACCACCCCACCAAGCCGTCGCCGCTTTCTCTCTGGTCAGACGCCCAATTACGGGATCATCTCGGTGTTTGTCAATGTCCAGAGCAAACTGAAAGGCATAATCTCCGGTCGGTTGAGCAGGAGTGGGCTGTCCGCACAGAATGTCACGCAGCTTCGAACGCACACCATCAGCGCCGACAATGAAGTCGCATTGGAAGACCTCTCCGGTAGATATGGTAACACTGGCGCTGTCAACGTCGGCTTCGATTACCTTCGAGCCCAAACGAATGGGGATACCGAGCTGTTTGACTTTGCGAATGAGACCTTGATGGAGGTCTGCTCGGTGCTAGTGTTTCCCTTGTTAGGTCCAAACCCTCTTTTCTCAATTACAGAACCACTCACTACGGTCCATGTAGGCGCACCGTACTTTTTCTGGATGACGTCCGGGTCAATAGCTACTTCGCTGAGGACAGCACCATCTTTCCACCTTAGTACGCGCGAAACCCGTGAGTGAACAATGAGATCGTGAAGCTCGTCATCAAGACCCCATTTGATGAGTTCTCTGGTCGCATTGGGCGAGATCAGTACGCCCGCGCCAATCTCCCGTAGCTCTTTCGCTGATTCAAGAAGGGATACATTGTGGCCAGCACGATGAATAGAAATGCAGGCGGAAAGCCCACCGATTCCAGCTTCGGAGAAGTGAGTGGCGGTCCTATATGATCATGGTTGAGGCAGAACGTACCTCCAACAACGATCACATTCAGTGGTTTAGTAGTGTCATCGACTTTGGACGGAGACATGGTGATTTTTGCTATACGGTCGGGTTCCTAGACTCGTCTCCACAACAGTGCGACAAGTGTCCCTGAGAAATGCGTCTGCCACTCTGTGCATACTGGGCCTTGAAGGCCCTTTGGCTTTAGCCATGAGCGGTTGTATACACGCCGGGCTAATGCAAGCGATGAGGCGCGGCCCTGCATGTGTCGGAGACAGCGGCAAGCGCGGCGTAGTATTTCGCCGTGCAGATGGGGCACAGATGTGGAGTGCAAGGGTACTTCTCACCCTGAGGATATTGGAGCGGGCATGAGACCCTGCTCACTGTTTGCATTGCCATGGCGCCTCTTCCACACGTTGTTGTCGTTGGCTGTGGGTTGGGCGGTCTCGCGACGGGTATAGCACTGAAACTCACTGGGGGTTTCGAGGTGACGCTGCTTGAGGCGTCGCGAGAGCTTGGCGACATTGGCGCAGGTATTCAGGTCAGCCCGAATTGCTCCAGACTCCTTATTCGGTGGGGATGCGAAAAGTATTTGAGGGATACAGTTGTTTTACCGAAATACGGAAGGGTCGTCAGATGGCAGAATGGCAAAGTGCTTACCCAAGCACCCATGATGCCGCTCATCGAGCAGAAGTTTGGGTTTCCACACTGGAACGTACACCGCGGAGATCTACACAATGCTCTACGGCAGAGACTTGAAGACATGGGTGTGACAATCAGATGCAATGCTAAGGTCGTTGATGCAGACCTACGGGCAGCAAGCGTAACACTGCACAGCGGCGAGCAGATACCGTGCGATTTCATCGTCGGCGCAGATGGCATACGATCGGCTATGAGAGATATACTTTTCGGTCAGGAAGACTCAGTACCACCACAGGCCACAGGCGACTACTGCTATCGATTTACTTGCAACATCGAAGACATGACACAGGATCCAGCTCTAGCCCACCTTGCAGACGTAGCGATGGCTACTGGTTGGTGGGGCCCTGAAAAACACGTCGTCGGGTATAAGTTGCGTGGCGAGACCATGTACAACGTAGTTACCGTCTTTCCAGATGATGGTTCGATGGAATATCAGTACAAGACTGCCGGTGAGCTGTCTCATTTGAGGGAACTTTACAGAGACTGGTGCCCTGAGTATGATTTTCTATCTGCCTCATGCTCCGTGATCTGACTGTCTGCAGGGTCAAGGGGCTCCTTGCCCAAGCAAAGCCAGGCTCGGTAACAAAATGGAAGCTTATGGATCTGCCAGCACTCCCAACATGGACGAAAGGGCGCCTGGTACTCCTAGGAGGTTTGTGAAACATCTATAGCTGAAGGTGAAGCTCATTTCTCATCAGATGCCGCCCACCCAATGCTTCCATACATGGCTCAGGTGAGTCCCTACCTAGCTTACTTGCAAACAGCACTGATGAGTCAGGGCGCGTCACAAGCAATTGAAGATGCTGCTGCCCTAGCAAAGTGTCTACAGCATCTTTCCCTCGATGAAGTAGGCAAAGCTTATGAAAGGATACGTTATTCTCGTGCAACACAAATTCAAGCATATGCCAGAGCGCAGAGGGCAAAGAACCATATGCCCGATGGACCAGAGCAAGAAGAACGAGATGCGAATATGAAAGCCCCTGATGCGGCAATGCGTTCGGCTTATAGCTGGAAGTGGGAGTCGGTTGACGGGCAGCCAGCAAAGCCGTGGAATGAGGGTCTTTTCGGATACGATGCAGAGGAAGCGGCTTTGCAGTATATACAGAGAATTCAGGTTAGTAGTTTGTAAGGGTTTGGGATGGTTGAGACATGTAGCTAGGATTGACAAGTACACATTATCACACTCAAAACGCCAATCGCTCGGAATCATTTCGTGCATGTGCTGGACCCTGACTTTTCGGATGATGTGCCACAGAACTCTGACTGCCGATTGCCCATTGATTCATCTTAGCCTTCTCGATTTCCACCCATGCAGACGTTGAGCAAGCTTCGTAGTCGATTATAGAAGACAGCATGAGAGCATTCTCATTGAGGTGCGTCCAACAATATCTGTGCCATCCCCAGATCGAATACGACAAGCGGAAGAGTAGGTAGTAGTTTGGGGCTTTTGGAGAACCGAGGCCATGATCAAGCCACTGCCGCTCAGGATACGAAGCTTTTTCGGTTCGTCGTGAAGCATTGTCCGAACTTGGTAGATGTACGTTCCCGAGTCAGGACCTTATCACAGAACCATAACATCGGGTCATGAGTATATGACATGACATGTGCCATCCCATGCATTAGTAGATGCGGCTTTGCATCTCATCACAGTGCTATAGCTTCCTAATCGGGCCTTATGTGGTTGTAGCTGGGGGGCATGTGCAGCCGGAGGGGCCATCAGGGGGGCGCCGTGCGGGGAACTTCTCCCGCCACCAACAACCAACCACATGCATTCCAGCATTCCCAGAAGATTTCGTTTTACTCTCTCTCTTACGATATGTTGCATCAGTTCTCTTCCTCAAAAAGGATTAAGGAGCTTCTCCATGCCCAGACCTATACAGCCAGCTATCAAACATCGTGACGTTCCATCTCCGCATCAAGATGAGGAACGAGGCCCCACGCGCCGTCTATCGGCCAGAGGTTCCGTTGTAGCATGTGTCGAATGCCGCAAAAGGAAGACTAAATGCGATGCAGGAAAGCCGAGCTGCTCACAATGTGATCGCGATTCCATTAATTGTAGTTACCGGGCGTGGAACAAGACGGGGCTGCGCAGAGGCTACGTAAGGAGCCTAGAGACACGTATAGGTATGGACCAACAGCACAACATCTATAACGTGCTTAGACTCATCATTTATAGGAGACCTTGAGCATGAGAACGAAAGACTGCGGATGCAAGTGCCTGTTGCGGGAGAACTTACAACTTCACATCCGTTTACGCAAGCGCGATGTACTCAGTCATTCTCAACCGATGATCCTCTGTCTGCATTCTCGCATGGACTTGCCTCGCCTGCTTTATCCAACCACGAAGTACTCATGCAAGATCCGCTGGATGCTGCCAAGATCACCATCGCCAACCTACTGAGTGCCTTTGACCAGGAAACACTGTATGTCTTCTGCCCCTTTGAATGGGAATCAATTCAGACTACAAACTCCAGTAGATGCTCATAAGTTCACCAGGACCGAGATATACTTCACTAAATGCCATCCATTTGTCCCGATCATCCACCGGCCTTCCTTCAGCCTTGAAACCGATTTGCACGTTGTGCTGTCGGTCTTCGCAATTTCCGCTAGACACGTTGACAGATATAGCACCAAAGCAGAGATCTTCTATAGCTTAGCTAAACAGACGACACAAGCAACATTGATGAGACCGGACATGAGCACCCTGAAGGCTTTAATCCTACAAACAATCTACGAGATCGGCCATCCGAATACCTCCGTGCATTCTCTCACAAGTCTCGGCTCAGCAATCGCATTATCAAGCGCTTTTCAGCTCATCCATATTGATGACGACTACGTCAAGCGACCCAATCGCTGGATTCCGCAGCCAAAAGATTGGATCGAAGAAGAGGAAAGAAGAAGGGTGATATTGATGATTCTATGTCTGGCGCGATGGTCTTCTACCGCCGAAGACAAAGAACTGGGCTTTCCGGTGCAGAGAGAGATCTCTATCTTTCTCCCAGTACGCGATGAGATATGGTACTCCGGGGTAAGATTGTTCCGTCTTGACCTGCTTCTCTCGATACCAACCTGCAAACACAGGCCTCCGAAAGACCACAAACCCAGCGTAGTACAGCTCTCGAGCATGTCAGCAACTCCAGCCCGTTCGCTAGATTCGTCCAAGCTCTAGGTCTGTTTTCCCGCGTGGGCGAGTTCCATCAATGCCGGACTCGGAGCGCGGGTGAAAGCGAGCGGGAACTCCTCAAGATCGATGCAACCATTCAGTCATATCTTCAATCTTTTCCGACTGCGTGGCAAGAAATGGAGTTGACCGGAGAGTATCTTCTCGAGCCGACAACTCTATGTCTTGCACATAGGTATGATATCTCTTCACGTGCATGTTTTGGAGGCTAATGCACCTTCTTCGCAGCGCAAGCCTATTGTTACACCATCCTGTCGTACATCTGTACAAGAAAGACCGCAACAACTTTAGCAGAAAACGCTGCTCCTCGGATGCTGAGTCAATACTGGATATTGTTAACACGCTGCAAAACCAACCAGACGTTGGGAACTACATTCTCCCTCATCCACTTGTCCTTGCAGCACGTGTGCGACTCTCAGAACTTATCGAAAAGAAAGGCCATTACCGAGGGCGCGATATGCAACTAATTCTCGATGGACTGAATCAGTTCGGCAGGAACTGGGGCTTGCAAGGTTCGTGTCAATTACTGGATTATAGGTTAAGGCACTAATAGCGCCCAGAGAAACTCAGTGATCATGCCACTCGCATAAGAAACCACAGCATACAGCTCGCTGAACCTCTAACCAATTTCGAGGATACCCCGGCTACGAATGTACGCAGGCAGCGTACAGCTTCTCTTGTGACCTCCCGGCAACTACAACCTCAAACGTCCTCCCTTAGCGGTATTGGTGAAGCTTTGGCGATAGACAACGAGATGCAGAACCCATTCGTTATTGCGGACATGGCATTCTTCAACCCAGATATATTCCAGTGGCCGGTAGAGGCAAGTGGCACAGGCGGGTGGTCTCAACCATACTATGAGCCCGTAGGTCCGTAATATGCCCCTGCATACTGGATGTTCTTGTGTAATCAGGCAACTTTGATGTAGTACAACGGTTCAGCATGTCTTTCCGATGGCCAGTACAGCTTTCATCTACCGTCTTGATTTTCTGGGCTTTCCATACGATAGCCGCGAATACTGTATAGGACGCATGTGACGGTGAATGAAAGTATTATAATCAGGGACATACCTATCCTCATCGTGATTCAACCAAGGATATGAACTACAATCTCATAGCAATCTATACTGGATCAATTATTGTCAACAGGCATAGCATCCGCGCTATCCTCCTGCGCCTGGCCCTCCTGCTCCTCCTTCTGCAACTTCTCCTTCCTTGCTCTCTCCTCTTCCTTCTTCCTCCTTTGAATAAAAGTGAACACGACATCCTCCTTCCTCACAACCGGCATATTCTCCAACCTTGCATCCAAAAACCCCCAAATCATCATCCTGACCCACTGCCTCTCCAACTCCAAACCCCTCCTCACCCCCTCCCTCATGACCAGCTCATCCGGCCTCAACAACCGCTTATCCCCCAACCCATACGCCTCAAAACTGCACCTCCCGACCAACTTCGGCGGCACACCCATAATCGGCTGACTCTGATCCACCTCCCACTGCAACTGCAACGCCGGACTCGCAATCGTCGGTCTGAGCGGCCGCACATACTCATGCTTGACCCACAACCTCAGCGCATCGAGCCTACAATTCCCATCAACGCCCCTCAGCCAATTCCACAACGTCGTCAAACTCCTCTCACTCAACAGCAACTCCCTGAGCACAAACTCGCCGCCCGTGCCGCTAACCGGGTCCGTGGCCCACATATCCAGCTTCAGGAAGAACATCGTCAGCGCCCACAGGTCGCGGTCGCTCATGTAGTTCCGGTCGTGCGTGGCGCTGATCCGCAAAGCGGTCAGGGGTAGGTCGAGTAGGAACCATAACTTTTTGAGCGCGAGTTGCGTCTCTGGGATCGGTAGTTTGTGGCCGGCTACGGCGAGGTAGCCGAGGATTTCGCTGCTGATTAGGTGGCGGTAGACGGCCATTTTTAGCCAGCGGAGGGAGGGGACTGAGGTGGCGTAGGCGCTGGGCCGGAGTGATGTGGAGTCTTTCGGTGCGGCTTGTTGGGACGGTGAGGGGTTGGTGGGGTTGTCCGATGGTTGCGCCGTGGTTGGACTGTTCTTCTGCTCCTTGAACTGGAGAAGCGTGGTGGTGCCGTGAATTTTCTTGCGCCTGTCGCCGGGATCGGCCATACAGAGCTCTCTGTAGCAGGCCCATGGGAAAACTCGCTCGGCTTGGGGAGAGTAACGGCTGGCGCTGGCGAGGATGAACGCAGTCCAGTTGCTGTTCATCACATAGTGAAATTCTTTGGAGACGCTGTAGAGATCCAGCAATGTCTTAGGGGGAAGATGTGTCGTCACGTGCAGTAGAATATCTATGTGACACTTGAGGTGGTGGAAAATGTTGAAAGGAGGCTTGGTGGATTTTGGTGCATTCTCCGGGGACTGGACCTCGGGATCTAGGCGCGCACGCTTTGGAGGCGGAGAAGGACTGCGCGACGTAGGCGGTGACGGTGAGTTGAGGTGGATGATGCGGCGGCCTGGGCTAGTGGCAGTGTTGGGAATCAGTGTCAAGGAGGTCTTCCTAGACAGTGATATAGTCCTGCCTATTGTGGCCTGGCTATTCGCACTGCTTCCACTCGTGGTTCGTAAAGAGTCTGTTGCAGGAGTGCCAGAGACATCACCTATGCTGGCTCTCGGGCGTTTCTTCTCAATGATGAGGTCTGTGGTTTCAGGCACGTCAAATTGTGCCGACAGTGCATTGCGCTTCCCACTTCTCGATGAGGACCGCTGCGATCGATTGATGCTGCCACTGTCGCTGTTGTTCCTGAATGGCTTGTCCTGAGAGGCATCTGACATCTCAGGGCTTCTGTTGTTTCCCAATGATACCAGTGCAGCAGCTGCATTTTGCTCGTCTTCAGTGACGTTCATGGCGGGCTCGGAATCAGGAACCTCCTCTGGTGGTTGAAGACTATCGTTGGTTGAGTCTGACATGACGATCGTATCCTAAGGATCTGACCGGGTGTGTGCTTGCGTTTCCTGAGGCGAAAGAGGTGCGATGATCAAGAGAAAAGACAGGTGTAGGATTCAATTGCAAGACTATGTCCAGACAACCATTATTTACCGCTTTTTGTTAGACTAGGTTACTGGGGACGACATGACGCCGTCTGGTTATTTAAGCGAGGTGAAGTCGGTTCACTTCGGATAGTCTAGCCACCTGCCTCCTGCAGCTCTAATTGCGGCTAAAGTTTGTGGTGCCTATGTATTGCGAATCTTCCGCCTACCTTTTTCGCCTTCTGGGAAGCCATATTGTCATGTAGAAGAAAGCAATAGCACGAGTAAAATGTGAGGAAAACATACTGTTGTCATTCCTACCTATAGTCTTTTAGCCACCCCATATGTGGAGTAAAAAGTGAGGGCCATTTGCAACTCGCCCTTGTTTAGCAGTAAGCACACCAAGGCCGCGTTTTCAGCAACGGCGCAGGAATGTAGACGAGCAAACGCCATCTATGTGCCACGTGCAGCTTACTTTTCCCATCACGCATCCATCCCATCCGCCGACGCCATGCTTCCATCATGAGAGACATTTCGAGTCATTAAGTCCACTTCTGCACCACAACGCCGCCCCGCTTGAACTCTGCCATATCCCCAAGTACAGCACTCTTATCAGTCAGCTCCTTGGTTGGGAAGGTCGTGGCCAGCGCAAAGCCACGCTGTCTGCTCTGTGCGTTACTTGCCGTCACGAATTCGTAGACATCGCCGATCGTGTGTGTAGTGTTGAAACTTGACTGCAACCTCGTGCCGTCACCCAGGCGGATTTGCAAGGTAATAACAGGCTGTGACTCGTCGACGCTTACTTTTGGTGCCTCACCCGCAGCAGCTGCTGATGCGGTGCTTGCTGCAGGGATAGCAGCTGAAGGTGGTGTGCTTGACCCGCTGGCTACGCCTGGTGTCGGGCTTCCCAGCCGCTGACCCTGTCCCTCGAATGGCTTGAACTTCCTCTTCGGCGCAACGTACTTCTCGTCTTTGTGCGGGTTCAGGTTCAGATCTACCTCTTGACCGGGCTGGACACCTAGCAGTGCGAGGGGAGCGCGACCAGAGTTGATAAGAGCGAGGGTAGGGGCGTTCGCAGGGTCGTCGAAGCGATAGAGCGGGCCGTCATCCACGGAGAAACCGTCTTGCCAGAGATGAAGGGTTCGGGTGACACGTGGAAGGCTCCGTGTCTGAGTGGCAGCATCTGGGTCGGCGATAACCTGGGAAGGCGCATCGTCACCGCCAAGGGTTTGAGCCCGGCCGGTGAAGTTGGAGGAGCGGACTGGCTCGTCCTCACCGCCTGGACGTTCGCGCTGCCTGTGGACAACATTTAGTATGTGATCTGATAGCACGTACTCGAAGAATACAAGTCTTACTGTCTAGCGTGCTCGATGATGTTCCGGAAGTGGTCTGGTGCTCCTCCTCCCTGGTTAGGGTTCTGAACCGCAAGTCCGGACTTCTCTCCACCAGCGAAGAAGTCCTGCTTCTCATCATCTGAATCATCATCTCCTGCGCCAGCACCAGACCCGCTGCCTTGTAAGTCGGCCAGTGTCCTCAGCTTGCTTTGGTTTGGTGGCGGACGTGAGGGGCGTGAAGAAGATGACGATGAAGGTCGGGCTGGTTGTGCGGCTGAGGAAGCTCCACTGGGCTGCGGCACGTCCTCCTCTTCGTCCATCTCGTCAGTGTTGTCTTGTGGGTCTTGTCCGGCGTAGAAGAGAGCGACAGCTTCCTCGAGGTTCCAGTTGGTATTCGTCAAGACAGCTTGCGCCTGCAACACCACGTTAGCTGAGGTCTCGCTTTAGGCTGATGATGTGAACATACCGTGCTTGGGGCAGCGCCAGTGACGCTACAAAACTGTGTGATGAGCTCGTCGTGATCCATGATAATCTAGTCGTGAAAGGAGAGTATGCGAAAGAAGATGTATTGCGTTGTCGTGATTGTGAGTCCGTAAAGCTTGAGGGTCGTGGAGGGACACAACGTCATGCCGAAAGCTTGGCGTGTGTCTCGGTCCCTGCCGAATGGAGCAGGTCCGCTGAGTATAGCTTGGGACATGTAGGTGAACGCAACCTCTCCATCATCTCAGGCTGCTAGCTTCTTCAAACCCATACGCTCCTTTGCCGCGCGCGCCTCGAATCTTGATACCGCATTCTCTCGCATTCCCTCTCCGCCCCGACTTCGTTCACACAACCTCACCGACACCCTCCACCATGGCTTCTTACAACGGTCGCCAGGACCTTTCGGACTCCTCAATGACTATACCATCCGACAGCGAGAACTACGATGCGAATCACGAGATGTCCGACTCCCCAGAATCATCTACTGGCTCGCCTATGATCCTCTACTCTCCACCGACCATGTGGGGACTTTTGCGAGGCGCAGCTATAAACCTATTGCTCCCGTTCGTAAACGGATTGATGTTGGGATTTGGGGAGCTGTTCGCAAACGAGTTGGCGTTCAGGTTCGGATGGTCAGGCACAAAGGTGAGTGAGATGATGTGAAGAGACTCTGGGCAGAACGCGAGCAAGCAAGCGAAGCGTTCTGCAGATCCAACCTTCCTTCCGGGGTCTCATTGGTACGTTTCGATCATGAGCAGCTTCTAATACTGCTTCAGGTCTTCCCAGGTCACCGATCGTCACGAAGAGTAGGCCCCGGAGTAGAGATGCAAGAAGATCCATTTGAGCGGAGACGGCGCGACGGGGAAGAATTGGATGTATACTCAAGTCTGGAGTAGTTCATGCACAACATAAGATGCAAAGGAGCTTCTGCAATCTGATTTGTGAATCTGGCGTCTGTATATAGATGGACATAAGCAAGGCATGGCATGGAACGGCGAATGGTGGGCAGCTTGTTACGATAATGATGTTGCGAATATCGAATTTACCATCTGAGATCATGTCCTTTGTTACGATGTTTCCACTGTGAATCCTAACCGCCAGCCAAAACAGTCCACTGCATTAGGTCCGGCAATGCCATGCCTATTGCGAGGCATTTGATGGTATGTTAGATTGCCCGATTGAGCGGACCGGGGGAGAGGCTTGGCGCGGCTTTCCAAAAAGATCTCCGCGTTTTGGGAATTGTACTCCATTATTACCAAGACAACTATGATGCCCAGTAGGGGGTTGCTAACCATGCGCCATGCCGCTGGCATTGGTCGCACGCTTCGGTTCAACCCAAATTCTTCAAGACTCGTATGTGCTTCGCGGCGCACCAAGGCTGCAGCTACTGACCGCAGACCAGCTCTCTACTTCCCTAGCCAGACAACCCCGTGGCTCCCTCTCACAAACCCTCCTTTCCTCCAACGCGCAATCATGGCGGGCAAAGAACCTCATCGCACCCTCCTTCCTCTCCCTCGCCGCTCACTCCCGTCTCGCCTCTACCACCACCACACAACCAGCCGCCGCCGCTGCTGCTCCTGTTGCAACAACTCCTCCTCCACCAGCAGCCGCAGCCGCTCCCGTCGACACCACTACTCCTACGGATGTGATAGCCAGCTTGGGTGATCCTTCTTTTATGGGGCTTCCAGCCGATCAGGTCGGTTACCTTCACAGCATCGGCATTGACTACGGCTGGGGTATCACTTCCACAATCCAATGGACACTCGAACACATCCACATCTACTCGGGAATGCCATGGTGGGGTACACTCGTGACTGGAGCATTGGTGTTCCGTCTCGTTGCATTCCCATTGTTCCTGAAGTCTTCGGACGCCTCGGCCAAGCAGCAGGCGCTCCAGCCCATCATGAAGCCAATCACGGACCGCATGCACGCGGCGCTGAAAGAGAGGGATCAGCAGGGCATGCAACAGGCACAACTCGAGCTTCAAGCCGTCTACGCTCGTGCGAAGTTCAGCACAAAGGACATGTTCATCCCCGCAGCTCTCCAGGCCGTTCTCGGATTCTGTTCGTTCAGGCTCCTGCGCGCAATGGCGAACCTGCCCGTTCCGGAGTGGGAGACTGGCGGCTTCGGCTGGATCACTGACCTCTCCGTTTCCGACCCTTACTTCATTCTCCCCGTCGTCACCGCCGGATCTCTCCACCTTCTCTTCCGTCTTGGTGGCGAGACTGGAGCCATGAAGACCATGAGCAAGGGCATGCGCACGGTTATGCTGTACGTCATGCCTAGCGTCGTGCTGTTCTCCATGAGCTGGCTGCCCGCTGGTCTTGCGCTCTGGTTCACCACCACCGGTATTACCGGTATTGCCCAAGCACGCCTCCTGCAACGCGAGGAGGTGCGCAAGTTCTTCAACCTCTCGCCGCTGCCCAACCAAGCCGCTCTAGCGAAGAAGCCAGAGGACGGCGTCATCGATGTCAACGCTACTTCAAAGCCCACCTACCAGGCTCCCACCAGGACCCCAGGTGCGCAGAAACAGGACCCTGCCCCTGCCCCTGCTAACACTGAGGGCAGGAGCAGAGTCCACACCTGGATCGCAGACCAAATAAATGATGTGGCGGAGAGCATGTACAAGATGAAGGAGAGCGTGATGGACAGGGCGGAGTCGATGGCGAATCCGAATGCTAAGCCTGTGAAAACCAAGAGTGCGTTGCCGAAGGATTATCTGGAGGAGGCCAAGGCGTATGAGGCGAGATTTAAGAAAGAGCAGAAGGAGGCGAAAAAGGAGAGGACTCGCAGGTTGGATCGTCAGGCAAGGAAGTGAGGGAACTGATCTAGGGGCTTTTGATCATTGTATATATAGTCAGAGAGAGGTGCACAGCCTGGCGTTGGGAGAGTTTGCCCCGTCATCCGCGATCGGGTTTGGTGTCGTGAACAAGGTCCTCATCTTCACTCTACAACTTTCCCCAATGGGCATAGACATGACCGCACCATGCCCCCCTCAGTCATCAATCGAATACTGTGGCTGCAGCTTCCCCTTCCCATCCACCGCCCTCGTCTTCAACTTGCTGACATCCACATCCTTGATCATTCTTGCCTAGGATTCTCGTCAGCCCGTTTGCCACATCTCCCAATTTCCATCTCCCATCTCCCATCTCCAACAAACAAAAGCAGAACAAGTGTTTCAAAACTCACATTAACCGCAAACCTAACCTCCCCATCCAGCTTCCCCATCCCACTCAGATCAATCCCCAAACTGCTCGCACACTTCGGACAGAACCAGTGCGCGCGCTGCTTGCTCGCCATCAGATAGCTCGCCACTTCATTCTCCCCGCGCGTCCAGCGGAAGTCGGTTGTTACGGGGTAGACGAGCAGGTAGCCGTTTTTGACGCAGATGCTGCAGTTGCATTCGATTACGGGGTATTGTTCTTCGGAGGTGGAGGTGGCGTGCAGGGGAGGGGAGATGGTGAGTTGGAAGCGGATGGCGCCGCAGTGGCAGTTGCCGTCGTAGGTTTGGGATTGGGAGGTCGGGGCCGGGGTTAGGTAGCGGGAGGTGGGGGTGGACATGGTGGGTTGGATAAGTTTAGTTATTGCGATGGGATGGAGGTGCGTATGTTTTAGGGATCGTGTAGTTAAAGGGTCTATATAAATGTACCTTACTGTTTATATCATATGACTGTAACCCAGAGATATGGCTGTGGCGGTCACCTGCATGTGTCCTCCCCACTTTAGGCATCCTTCTAGGTGTCCGCTGCTTAATAGGACCGAAGTGGAGTGAAGTCGGTCGGTGCCTGCATGACTCAAGCACGTCCGTCTGCATGACTCGGTGGGTTCATTCTGAGGTGAACGTCTTGGTCGTTCCCCGGCCAATGCGCGACGTGTTTGGTGTTGCGTCATCTGGGGTAACCGCGACCCGACATGCAGATGCGTCGACGATGACCCAATTGAGGTGAACTGCTGACCCGCGTCCGTTTCGCGTTTCTGAGAACATCTCTTGCATTAACTCACATGTGCATGTAGTCATGGGCAGATAATTTCACGCTCAATTTCCTTTCATCTACTTAGGGAGACATATCACATATCACAATGGATCCCTTCTCTATCGTTACTGCGCTGAGCTCGGCGGTCCTGCGGGTCTGCGCGTACATCTTCCTCAGATGGATTCCTGGTCATGTCAGTTCATATTTGCCAATTGGGCAGGTGTAAAGCATGAAGGAACTGCAAGCTGATACAGAAGCAGCATTTCCCACCAATTGTCTTCACTGCTCTCCTGGCATATTTGGCATCTCTTCCATTTACCTGGCGTAACACCCCGGAAGAGAAGATTATCGCAGATGAAATCGACATCATCGCCACGGAGATCACTGACCGGGATGAAGCGGACTCGGCGGAAGAGGCAATTGATGACTCCCTTGTCGAGGGAGTTGAGAAACGTCCACTCATCGAGCTTGACACGCGCGAGACCATCATCACCGCGGAGCGTGGTCCTGAAGTCCTCCGTACTCTACTCGGCGGTCTACCAAGTCCGCGATCCGGCTTGCTCACTTTTTTGACCGTCGCCATCAACGTTGCTCTTGCTGCGATGGTAGCCGATCTTGTTTATCGCGCTCCACTCCTACACCCAGAGCACAAGCTCTCCATGGCACGCGTAGGATATGTGTCCGATAAGACCGCCTCAATCCTCGTCCGCGAGCCGCATGGATCCCAATACCCAGTTTTCCTCTCCTATCGCCACGCCGACGCACCCCTCGACATCAACAGCGGCCTCCTCCCCCACGACACATCCTGGAAATCCGCGGGCTCGCTTCCCTGGCTGGACGAAACCACCGACTATACCGGCACGTTTCACCTCACCGGTTTAAAACCTGACACACGATACCAATATGCTGCGTCAACGAACCACAGCGGGTACTTTGTGACAGCCCCACGCACCGGCCAAACCTCTTCAAGACACCAAGGCACCTACACTTTCCTTCACAGCTCATGCATCAAAGCACGGTTTCCCTACAGCCCATTTTCTCATCCCCTATCCGTACCTGGCTTCCGCCACCTCGCGGCTCAACTCCCTAAGCTAGGGGCTCAATTCATGCTCTTCCTAGGAGACTTCATCTACATCGACGTCCCACACCGTTTCGGCTCGTCCGTAGAAACCTACCGCCGCGAATACCGCCAAGTCTACGCCTCACCCGACTGGCCCCTCGTCTCCTCCCCGTCCTCGCATCCAGGCTTCCACTCTTCCTCGCTCGCAGCTAGCAGCTCGATGCCGAACGATCTGCCCTGGATCCACGTCCTCGACGACCACGAGATCGCAAACGATTGGGACCGCAACACCAGCTCCGTCTACCAATCCGCCGTCGATCCCTGGACCCACTACCATGTCGCCGCCAACCCACCTGCCGTCAGGCCAGGCGCGACATACTTCTCCTTCGTCCAGGGACCAGCGAGTTTCTTCATGCTGGACACGCGACGCTACCGCGACCCCTTCGACGGCACAGACGGCAGCTACAACCCCGAGACTAACCGCCTGTTCAACGAGACTGGCGGGTACAAGAAAAGCATGCTCGGTTCTCAACAGCTCTCAGACCTCCTCGCCTGGCTAGCGCGAGAGGAACCGACCGGTGTACGCTGGAAGGTCGTCGTGAGCAGCATCCCCTTCACCAAGAACTGGCGCTTCGGCAGCGAAGACACCTGGGGCGGCTATCTCGGCGAGCGCCAGACTATCCTCGAGGCCATGTGGGACGTCGGTCTGCGCGGCGGCGTCGGCGTCGTCGTCCTGAGTGGCGATCGCCATGAGTTCGCCGCGACTGCGTTTCCGCCCCCGCCCGAGGGCAAGGTTGTCGGTTTGTCGACCGCTGAGATGGTGAAGGGCGTGGTGGGTAATGCCGATGGCGGGTTGAAGGTTAAACGCTGGCCTCTTAGCGCTACTGTGCATGAGTTTAGCGCGAGTCCGTTGAGTATGTTTTACCTGCCCGTTCGGACGTACAAACAGACGGACGACGAGGACGTTTGCGTGAAGTAAGTTCAAACCCCCTTCTGCCCACTTCCCGTATTCCATTCCGCTTTCCCCATACCTCATTCCCCACTCTCCATTTCCCGTCCGCAGATCCCAAAGTATCAAGGGCCTAATAGCTACGTACAGGTACATCCCCGACGGCAACAGCAAATTCGGCGCCCTGACCATCAGCTCGCCCCAGCACTCGGACCAGAGTCTGCTGCTCTACCGGCTCTTCGTCGATGGCGAGGAGGCCTGGAGTTATACCATTACCGCGCCGCCGGACGTGAGGGGCGCGGGCAGGGGTAAGGATGCGATTTGGGGATAGGATGACGGATGGTGGGTGATGTTGCTTAGTTACTGGTAGGGGGTGGGAAGGGCGAAATATGGTTCAGTTTTGAGAGAAAGAGAGATGAGAGAGGGGGAGAGTGAAGGAAGTGAGTCTGGGATAGGCAGATAGCAGAATAATGCATGTTAGAGGCCTGTGCCTGTGCCTGTGCCACAAAGGCCAGCCCTGCAGTTGTAATGAAGGTACATGTATCTTGCAACTGCCTGAATTGGAAATTGGAAGAGAAAAGGACGTTGGCAATGGCACGTGAAAAAATCCGATTTCTTTACTTGAGCGCAACAATGGAAACAAAGGCTTCATATGAAAGCCATACCCTCATTCCCAACCTAACACCCATCCTGTAGCTAACGTTTCCAGGAATTTTCTTGTTTCCTTTCAGTTCGTTTCCATTTCCATCACATTCCTTTCCATAAAGCAGAGTAGAGTCTAAAGGCCAGCCTTCAGCTTCCAGTCTGCCGCCATTCCTATCCTTGTGGTATTGCCAGAGATCCCCATTTCAGTCATCTAGGCATATCAGATCCTCCTCAAATCCTCCTCACATTCCCTTTGCCCTTCGCCCTTCGCCCTTCTCACATCTACCGCCACAAATCATGCTTACTCCCCACCTTCCGATGACCGCTCCCACTCCCCGCACTCCCCGCCAAACTCGGCGGCGGCTTAAGCCAGCTCATCCTCGAACTCTCACTCCCCACACTCCCAGCCCCCAAACTACCACCTCCCCATCCAGCACCTCCTCCCCCAGTTGCCCCACCACCGCCACTATTCCCACTCCCCACACTCCCATTCCCCCATCCCCTACTCGGGGAGCCCAGATCCGCCGCGCCGCCGTACCAGGACATATGACCCTTGCCCTGGCTCGGGCTGGTGCCAAGGTGACCAAACGTAGAATGATGCGCATTATACCTCCCGCCACCACTCGGACTCGATGAATAATTCGCCTGCGCGCTCATCGGTCTGGGCACCTCATCACTCGGGACCGCCAAAAAGCCACCAAAGCCGTTCCCCACAACCACAGACTTCCTCGCCTCGCCGCCGAAACCTCCTTGGGCCCACTGGGGACCCAAGCCGCGGGAGGCGGAATAGGAAGATAGGGGGCGACCGTTGGCGGCGGAGTTGAAGACGGAGTTGCGGTGCGGGGAGGAGGGGGAGTGAGAGGCGATGGAGGTGAAGACCCATTCGAGCTCGTCGAGGCCTTTGGAGTAGACTTCGAGGGGCTGGTTGAAGCCGCGGGGCGGGCCGAGACTCGCGACGCTTGCTCTTTGACCCGCTTCTCCGCCCATTCCGCCGAAGGGCGCTTTGGGCGGTGGTAACAACAGGAGTTCGGGGAACTCGGGGTCCCGCACGAAGAGCTGGGTGAGCGCCGGTAAGGCGTTGGCGTGCAGCGATTGCGCGAGGTAGGCGTAGTGCGTGGCGGCTGGTTTCTGCAGGCCGTGCGCGTCGTCGCTGTCGACGATTTCGAAGTGGAGGGTTTTGAGGCTGATGCTGGTGAGGGGTTCTAACTGGCCCAGGGGCAGGGAGCGAGATACGGTCTCGATGATTGTGAGGGAGGTTAGGTGGGCTGCGTCCCAGAGGAAGAGGGGCAGGTCCGGCACCGTGACGCCGGTGTTGTGGAGGCAGAGTTGGGATAGGATCTCGCGGTTTGCTGGCGAGGCGAGATGGGTTCGGAGGCCGGCGGCGGTGATGCGCGGCGTGTTTTCGAGACCGAGGACGTGCAGGGGTGGGAAGTCGGGGAGTTGGGGCGTGGATTGGAAGATGCTGTCGTCGAGGTAGGGGAGGGAGGAGATGGTGAGGTCGTGGAGGGTTGGGAGGGAGGCGAGGACGATACGCAGAGTCGCTGGTTCCACCGCGATTTCGGATAGTTCGAGGATTTCGAGGCTTTGCCAGCATCTGCGGGCGAGGAGTTCGAGCGCTTGTTCGGCACCGGCGCGGTAGCTCATTTTGCGGATGTCGGGACAGCGGGCTTGGAGCTCGTTGACCAGGGTGTGGCAGGATGGGTCGCCTGTGAAGGCCCCGTCGGGCAGGTCGACGTAGCGCAGATTGGGGAGGGCGGAGACGGTGCGGGCGAGATCGCCTTTGCAGGTTTCGCGGGTCATGTATGGGAGTTTGAGGAGTTGGACACGCGAGGCTAGGGCGGCGGATTCGCGGACTGTGCGGCAGAAGAGAGAGAGGCGGATGGCAGGGATGTCGCCTGCCTCGACGGATTTTTTCATGAAGGACTTGCGGGCGCGTTTTTCGGCGAGGATTTCTTCAAGCTCGCAATAGTGGACTGCATCGATGCGGACGCTGTTGTATCTGTAGTTGGCGGTGGCAGTCAGTCAGGCTGTCAACAAGCAAGTTTTTGGTATGTCGCTCACAATAAATTCTGTGCTATGCTATACCACTTCCTACACACTTTGGCGCAGACGGCAAGATCGCGTAGATCACATAGCATGCAACCATCGCTTACGGATGACCGCTCGCTCGGCTCGTATGATTCGTCTTGTGTATGTGGGCAGACCTCAATGAGGATTCTCCTGATCAGGTCTTCGGGTAGTCTGGCAGTGAAGTCGCGTCCATATCTTGCTGGCTGAGGGGTCGCCTTCTGTGGAGGAGAGCTGGGCCCATCCCTCATGCGCGACTTGGAGCGCAGGTGCTTGAGGAGACCCATGCTGACCGGGTGTCTTGGGGGTGATGCTGTACGTTATCCGATGGTGTCTGGGTTGTCGTACAGGTTCGATCGATGCGTTTGGTGGTGTAGCTATGGTCCAAGGTGAAGGACGTGATAAGACGCGTGCTTGGTGTGGTGGGTGGTGAGTGAGGAGTTCGTGAGGTGGGAAGGTGGATTAATTGATTGCGAGGCACAGGGGCCTGCCGATCGTGGAGCAAACGCGGTTAGCCAGGGACAGGGATTCGAGTTGGAAGGGTCCGAGCTGAATCTGTCCCCGCGCGCACTAAGACGCTGACACGGAGCTTAAGTCGTAACTACCTACTTGTGAAACGTGTGCAAGCCGCTATTCTTGTGCATCACCTTCACATGTATTTGTACGTACCTTACCTGTATCTATCCAGTAAGACAGTGTTTGCTTTAGAACATTGAAGACATTTTCCAAAGCGCATGTATTGCTTGAAGACGTGTTTTGGAGATTAGCGCGCGTCACGAACACGCGTGCCAGTGTGCTGCGCCGTTAACATGCCGCTAAGCTAATATACCTACGGTACGCATCTTAAACGAAACCAAACGCCCAGGTGCAATCCAACCACCCATATCTGCACAAACCCCGAGAAAACGCCCTATAGTAACATGAAAGAACCACAAACACCCCCATTTCTATGTATGTTACCACCAACCGCAACGAATCCCCATATCCAATGTTCGTGAACCGTACTTATAGTAAACTTGCTCACTTCCTGCCCTCATCCTCCTTGACATTCTTGACCGGATGCAACAACATGCCCGGCAGACACATCTTGCCGTATCCGCCAATCTCCTCGCCGTTCTCGTAGATGAGTCCGCTGACCTCAAAGTCCTCTCCGCCCATGTCACCAAGCACATCATCCGCCTTCCACCCGAGCCATCTCCTGTACAGGATCCGCGGGAAGAAAGAAGCATAGTACCAACTCCAGCCCCTGAAGTTGGCCTCACGGTCGTGCGCGTAGGGTGAGTCGCGTCTCTGGCCCCACTGCGCAGCCTCGCCGCCATCGGCGTTGAAGATGGCATCAGCGTACCAACCGGGCCATTTGCGGTCCGCCCAGATCGGATGAGGGGCATAGACGGCCTTGAGACCGTGCTGCAGAGCCACGGTGGCAGGCCACATTTCCGCCTGCATGGTCCTACCGGCAAGGTTCTCCTCGTGCATGGCGTTCAACTGCCTCTTGGAGAAGCGGGCGACGGTGTTGATGAAGACACGGCGAGGGATGTTGACAAAGTCTGGGTGGTTGAAATGCTCGTCGGTCGGGTGTTCAGAAGTGAACTGGGGCCGGACACCGGGGATGAAGTTCCAGATCTTGTTGCGGTAGGACCAGGTTGTTTGGCGTGGGTCCCAGATTGGTTGGAGGGTTATCAGGTCGGCTTCTTCGTCGACTCCCCATTCGAAGTTGTCGGCTTCCATCTTCTTTGGTGGCGTGGGTCCGAGCGGCTTCTGCGTCTCTGCGTAAGGTACAGCGCCCCAGACTGGTGTTACGGTACCGGCTGCAGTCGCATTGGCGACGACGGCGTCGGTGTCGTTCAGGAAGTTCTCGTAGCTCCCGTGGATATCTGGAAAGTAGAAACGCTGGTTGCGCTCCCAGAGGTGCTTCCGTGGCATTTTCTTGGCAAACTCGGCGATCTTCTCAGTGAAATGGTATGGGTTGCCGGTGTAGCGAGCATCTGTCTCCCAATTCCAGATGTAGTCAAACTCAGGGTGGGTCTTGGAGAACCATTGCAGGACCATGAATTGAGACCAGTAGACCTGCCAATCGCCAACCTTGGGGTACCATTTCTCGCAGACCTCCTCAGTCCAGAGCACGCTAATGTCGCGCAGCTCTTCTGGTACGACCCTCTTCAGGACCTCCTCGTATTTCACAGGGTCGGTGTAGATGTTAGCTCCACGCTCCTTGACGTTAACAAGAAGGTAGACTTGGTACTCTCCACCACTGAGCAGTGAAAACTCCTGGACAAGCGAACGGATAGTCATCAAGTCGTTCTCCTTGTAATTGTAGCCCTCCCATGTACGGATTAACACCGCAGTACGAGAGCGGTACTTTTGTCCAGAAACCGCAGCCGTCTCCTCAGTGAATGGAGTTGAAGGCAAAGTCTTGTTGGGCTTCAGAATCATGGCATCTCTGGCATTCGGCCTGTAACGATCCTTGTTCCTCGCCAGGCACTGATCTTGGAGCTTTCCCCAGCGCACAGCAGTCCAGTCAACGGCTTGTGTTGGGTGTTCGGGATCCACTGAAGCCATACGGTCACCTTCACCAGTCTTGCCGTATCCGTATGGTCCGAAGCGGTTGAGCCTGTCGAAGCACACAGTCTCATCAATTCCCACTGCGCTTGGATCGTTGAGTCCGACGGCTGGGAATCCCTCGGGCAAGCTGGGGTATGCCATTACAATATCATCGACGCTCTCATTCAGACTCAGGCCTCGCGGGCCCTCGCAAGGTGTGTATTCGCCCTTCCATTGCTTCTTCCACTCCCCAGAGTTGTACTCTGGGTAAGGCATGTATGGTTCTGGCTTGATGTTCTTCTTCTCGAGCTGTTGGATACCGTTGTTGATGTAAAATCCGGTTTCCCAGTCGAGACCCTCCCAGCGGTTTGGATCATAGTCCTTGTCCTTGTAGTAGTCGAAGCCTGGCCAGTGACCTGGCATGTCGGGCCTGTCCCATTGAATGAATGCCTTTATTCTCTCTTGCTGCTGCTCTTTGGTTGGATGCTGGATCACAACGTCTGGAAGCTTGCTGGTGCTAGCAGTTGCGGCAGCTGCTTTGCTCGATGAGGAAGTCGAACTTGGCGAGTGGGTCGATAGCGACGATGTTGAGGTTGAAGTCGAGCTGGTAGAGGTCGCCTTTGCCGCGGCCGGCTTTTCCGCATCCTCGTCTGGGAATAAGGCACCCTTGTCATCAGACGATGAAGGCGTCTTCTCATTCTCGTTGCCGGCTGGTTTATTCAATGGTGCTTCCGTTGCCGGTGGTACTCCTGGTTTGTACTTGGAAACGTCGTATTTAGGAAGGTACTCTGAGTACTGCGAGTTCTGTACAAGTATGAAGACGGCAAAGAAGACGAAGATACCCAAGAGAGCGAGTCGCCTAGGCGACCCGAATCCAGAAAGGAGCATCTCTGCTGAGGTGATACGGTAGGCTGCTTGCCCGCCGCAGAGTCGGAGAATATATTACAGGTAAGAGGAGACAGCCGACGTGGGGGAGGCGCGAAAAGGAGTGTGTGGAGGTCGGAATTATATTACCATCGGCACCATCTGGGCGACTCTTCAGACAGGCGGGCAGTCGTACAGGTGTCGCGCGCGCGGAAGAAAGGGAGGAAATACCGCAGACGCGAGACGGAGGGCTGAGACGACAGGCGGGAGACGGGAGTGTGGTACACTCAATGCTTGGCTTAAGGGGTGCAGGGGCTTGCAGGCTCAGCGACTTCTGTCATTGGCGCAGACTAGCGGCCGTTGCGGGAGCCGCAAAGCTTGATTTCCGCTTCCCTTTTGGTCCCACGTTGACGCGATTCGGAAGAACCGTGGCGCGAGAGCCCCCTCATTTATCTTATCGCTTTTCAGCTCTCGTATTGCGGCCTAATGGTCCCCTGAAGTGCTGGTCGACTCAAGCAGAGCTGAAGTGACATTCTTAGAGACATCTAAAGCTCGTATAGAACGTGCAAACATGTGGCCGGGTTGATGGGGGAAATTTCTCGCCGTCCCAGAAAGAGTCCCACAAATCACTGCCTCTGTAGATCTCCCGCGTGCGAGATAAGCTAACAGGTGCCTCGTCGTCTCAGAACCAGGCTTGACTCTCAACATGTCAACCTTTCATCCACAATTACGTTTGTTGTCGTAGATCTTCGTTAAAGTCTCAAACATGACCCACGAAATGTTCCCGGGTGTAGCTCTGATAACTGGTGCTGGATCTGGTGGGTTGCACGCTGCCATGCATGTCCCCGCATTGGAACCATAACAGTGGCTGAACTGCAAGCAAGGAATTGGCCAAGCTGTTTCATGCTCCTTTGCGAAAGAAGGCTGCAAACGTATCTCCATTGCAGACCGCAACGAGAAGGGCCTTCAGGACACTGAAAGGATCATCAAGTCGGAGTTCCCCGATGTAGACGTCCTGCAATATACCCTCGACGTGTCGCAGGAGGATGATGTTGCGGGCCTTCTCAAGGCCACCATTGATAGGTTCGGCCGTGTAGACTATGCGTGCAACGCTGCTGGTGTCCTGGGCCCAGACAAACGCTCGCACGAACTGAGCTCGAAAGAATTCGACCAGATTGTGGGAATTGACTATAGAGGCTGTTGGCTCACGTCTAGGGAAGAGCTCAAGTACATGGTCAATCAGGAGCCACTGCCTACGCATGATGGCAGACAAGGCAATAGAGGGTACTTTATCCCCGCCCGAGCGGTGACAGTGATGCTGACAGTCTGCGTCTAGGTCCATCGTGAACATTGCAAGTCAACTAGGCATTGTCTCAAGGCCTACCGCTCCCGCTTATTGCTCGGCGAAGGCAGCCGTGATTGGCTTGACCAAATCTGATGCTATCGATGTAAGACAAGATCCAGCCCGATGGTCTCGTGTCACCTAACGCTGTATACAGTATTCGAAGGACAACATCAGGAGTATGTTGTACAAAGCCGCTACCCGCGCCGTGTTGACCATCTTCAGTAAATTGCGTTTGTCCGGGTGTCATTGAGACTCCAATGGTCACCGAGGTCATGGAATATATGAAGCCTGCGATCGACATTGCACCACTGAAGAGGTAGGTGGTCCATGCGGTCCTCTTTGCGGGCATTGCTGATAATGAGTACTTGTAGGCCTGGAACGGCGCAAGAAGTAGCAGACTGTGTCCTTTTCCTATGCAGTAGCAAAGCTACATTCGTGCAAGGCTCTGCGCTGGTAGTGGACGGCGGATATGTCATTAACTGATTGGTATGGAGTAAGTTCGACCATGTGTGGATGGATCGAAGAAGGGGTGAATAGCCGAGGCCACCACCAAGCCAAGAGGTCCGGGCAGCTCCAAGCAGCCTTCATCCGCGTCTGCGTGTTTGTCCTCTTTTAGTTCGAATGTACTTGAACACGCATGTACTTGAATTTAGATTGACTCCTCCTATACCCAATCGCCTTGTTACGCATGTCTGAGCCTGTTGAAACACTGTGTCGCCAAGTAGCGCTGCAGGCCTGTGCCAGGGTCCTAGGGAAGAAAGGCCACAGGGACTAGGTGCGACATGCATCCAGCCGTGTAATACCAGGTTTGGCCCAAAAGAGAAATCTAATACATGGGGTCTCGCCCACCGGGGCCTTTGACTGCCCAGCACGCGTCTGGCTGCATTCAGAGCGCTGCGATCATCTTGAGCCTCTGTAGCTTTTCGGGATGATGACCCGGCACACGAACCAGACCGCGACCTTCTTATGAGACAATTGTAGGTCTGAACATTGCGGGTCTATTCCACGTGAATCTCTCTGCATGCAAGTGTGAATCAGGTTGGCTGTCGAAGCGGACAGACGCCCTAGCACGTGTCGACGCGCCAGGCGTGTTACTGCCTCCCCTGCAGCCTACCAGTCTTCCTCAGCCTCGCACTTCATACCTTGACTGGCGATTTTCACTTCCTTCGTTCTCTTTTCGTCACCTTCTCTTTTCGCATCTCTCCTCCAAATACTCTCTCAAAGCCGTACTGGATCGCACGCAAGCACGTCAGCCAGCATTGTAGGCGTCGTCTCCTCAGCTCTTTAGGTTCTGCAGGAGCTGTTGGGACGACTGACCCCAAGGTACGTAGTTCATGGTGCCGGTCTCTGCATTGATTTTGCCCGCCTTGTTATCATGGTCCGAAAAGGGCGAGATATCCCTATTGTCTGACTAACACTCGCCAGATGGAGCGCTACAACGTCAGGATACGAAAGGCCGATCACGTGGCTTCTGACAACGATATCTATCTTCTAATCCCTTACCCGCCAACTGCAACTGTCAAGGCTCTTATCGAGGAGATCGTATCACGCAGTACGAAGCGCAACCTCATACTCAGCCTGACAACGCACGATGTTACCCTTCGCCTTGATCAACCCGACGGACCTCTTCTCGACGTAGATGACATCCTCTCGGACGTCATACTTGATTCTCGCGCCGAGAGGGTGTTTGCTGTCTTTCATCTAAAGGATACCGACACTCCCATGCCAGACAGTAGCCTAACCTCTCTGAGTGGGGCTCCGACCGACGGTGATAGAGAGCTCGGCATTCGCGTCGTCACGCCTGAGCTCGCTTTGAACACCACTGACACAAGCGTCTCCAATGAAGCAAGCTTCTACATGTCAACTGCGAGCACCGTCAAGCAACTCCATGATAGTATCGCACGATACCTCGATATCACAGCCCCAGTTCAACAACAGGACATTGAGGAACATACATGTAATTGCACGTTCGGCAAGCGGATTCTGAATGCTCAGGATCCAAGCTCTGGTGCCGTTGAACCCAATGCACTCATTGTCGTGCACGGGAAGAGCCTCGTACTGCGACATGATTTGGACGGCATTGCTGCAATCCCAATCGCCAATAGAAGCGAGCATATCAAGGCAATCCTCAAGGATCGATTTGGGACGGATGTCCAGGATAGATTGAATGTTACGTTCCACAATACCCCAGCTTCTGCTACGCAAGAGCTAGTTGTCTCGCTATGCTCCAAGAGCCGCCACAGACCGCGCAATCCCGCTCCTCCTTCGGTCCAGGGCTCTACATCTGCTTCGACAGATGTCGTTCTGGACCTGCACACGTCGGAGGTTCCCATCACCGTTTCGAGTTACGGCGTGTCGCTCCACAAAGCGGGTTTGTCTCGGCTTGCTAAGAACGGTGTCGTCACTATATATGCGGTGATGCGGAAGCGAAAACAGAATGGCTCTGCACCCGCCGCTGGACTCAATGGTGTTTTCAGGGTACAAGACTCCTGGGAGCGACCAGGCGGACAGTCCGAACGCGGCAACGCGATGTTTCTGTCTGTATTGCGAGTCTTCTGTGCCCTTGCCAAGGAGTGGAACGAACCTCTTCAAGATGCAGTACTCCATGTTGTGAAGACACTAACCAGCTTTCCTCCTACCGTCAGAGCTTTGCATGTCATGATGCAAGGAAATACTCCGACCAAAATGGAGAAAGCGGCCCTCTCTGAAGGCTTGTATCATGTCCTTGGAGATCTCGTTCCTTCTGTACTGATCAACGGAGACCCCAAGCGATGGTTTGAGGGCACCCGACTACTCTTCGGCCTCGTCACGGAGAAGGCTAAGCATATACGCTTAGCCGAAAATACTACACTGCCGTATCTCTCCAACCTGCAGACAATGGATCTACGTTGCTCAAAAACTCAAGAGCCGCTATGGGATCCAATCAACACTGCATCAGGTCTAGTCGAGAAGGGCTACTACGACGCCTTCTTAGAGACCTCTTCACTCAGCGACAGCCGTCTACAGGAGTGCCTGCAGCGCTTGGACGATACGACTGCGAAGGAGCACGTTGCTATTCTGAGTGGCGGTCAGCAAGCCGAAGTTGTCGCCTATTCAATGCAATCCCTCGAGACCGCAAGTGCAATCCCTGATCCGTATGAACAACACGTCGTGCAAATTATCACTCCAGCTGAAATGCGCGACGTTGATCATCTGGCAGAGCTCTGCGGCCGCAACGACCTTGGCGTCCTGCGTCCGTCCAGTCTTGCTTCTGCGGAGGTACCACGCTTGGCTTTCGATCGTGAAGGTCATGTGGCTGTGTACACTGGCAAACTCGGTTGCGCAGAGCCCGGGCATGATACTGCCATCTTCCGCCCGCATCATGGAGAAGAGGTTCCTGATCTTGCTGTAATTGAACAGCTCCTGGTTCCGATATTGGAGCGCTACGAAGCTGACGGCACAGCGGTGTTTGATGCTCATGGTGGCGCCCAGGTTCGCCGATTGGAAGCACCTGAGGAGATTGTCATGTTTTGCGTCGACTGCAGCCAAAGCATGGGGGACCCGGTAGGTTTCCAAGACGTCGGCACTGAGGAGGCGCTCTACGAAGACGATGTAAGAACTGGGCACACGTATATCGATCCGGAAATCTTTTCGCAAGTCACCTTGGATGACACGAAAGAGATGCTCTGCTCCCATGAAACTTTCGACGACATGCTGTCTGCGGTCTCCCAAGCCCAATCAGGTCCTTCTCGGCGGCAGCTTGCAGTTCACCTCATCGAAGTATTAGGTAAACTACTAGAAGTCGACTTTGCCGAAGCTGCTGAGGAGCTAGAACAGTTCCAGCAAAGTAACACTTGGGGTTACAGACATCATGCACGAACAGATATGCAGACCAAAGTCGACCGACTACAGAGGTTCATTGCTGGTCTACGCACTCACGAGCAAGCTTTGGTCGACTTCATAAGATTTCGAGCGACTAATGTCACATTGCTTAACGAGCGTTGGTCTTGGAACATCGGCGACCCATTACCCGGCTCCGACCATGCTGCTCAGCCCCTCATGCCAGCATTGCCACCGGAGCTGGTCGAGCTTCCAAGCACCGACTATCGTTGTCCAATTTCATATGACCTCTTGACAGATCCGGTCACTGCAGCAGACGGTCACACCTATAGTCGACAGGCCATATCGCAATGGTTTCAGATCAGGCAGTCTTCACCCCTGACTGGATTGCCTCTGGAAACCACTGACGTAACGTCTAATCCTGAACGAGCGGAGGAGGTCGATAGGTGGATCGGAGGCGACGACCTGCTTCCTCCCGACCAGATCCGGACACTCAGGCGCCGACGCCGCCCCTCCACAAACCACATACAGATCAAGTTTTTCAGCCTATTGACTAGCTTCGAGCGCGACGTCCCGCCTATGTTCACTGTCATCGATCTATACAGACTAGCATTTCGCGGCACCAGAGCCCGTCACACCAACTTCCGCTTATTCCTGAACAACAATGTGCTGGAGCCGTCAGAAGACACGATTACCACGAAGGGTATAACAGCGGGATCGCATGTACATATCAAGGCCGGTGACGATATTCCGACCGTAAATGGCGAAACCGAAACACAATCTCCAGAACAGCTTTGCTTGATCAAGGTCTACTCGTCAACCAAGGACCTCCTTTGCTCGTTCTGGGTCCCGACGGGCACGAAGGCCACCCTCGCCTCCGTCTTGATGAGGTATTGGGCACACATATATCGCCGAGAACCCCTACGTGAGTATAAGGATGTCCGTGTGTGGACCAACACTAGACATGGAGGAGATAACTCCACTGTCGGATCGCTTCACAACACCGACTCCCGTCTCAGCAATCTGTTAACTCGGGCTCACGCCAAGGGAGTTCTTGGCCATGAGGATGTTTTCACTCCACAGGACGCCCCGGAAAATGACGATGTATCCGATGAAGACTCGGTCGAATACCATAATGGGCGCAGTGATAGAGTACGCTCATCGCAACCCCTCGTCCTAAAGGTTCTCGTGGTTACGGAGAAGAAGGACTGCAGTAACACCAAACTCAGCCGCCTGGAGGTTCTCAAACAGCTCTTCGAGACCTTGATCAATCGAATCCTGGCTTATTCTTATCGCAGCCATATTGGCCTCGTCACGTTTGACACTGATGCAAGGGTCGCGGAGCCAATTACCCATGTGATTGAGAACTTCCGGCACAGCCTGCGCGCCATGAACTCGTCAGGAGACACCGCGCTATGGGACGCCCTAAACCTTGCTAACGACCAGCTGACTCAGTACGCCCTCAAATATCCCTCTGCAAAGAAGCGCATCATCTGTCTATCGGACGGAGAAGACAACAAGTCGTCGAAAACTGTCGAAGAAGTCTACTGGCAACTCAAACAGCAGGGTGTCGTTGTTGACTCAATCACTCTTGGCAACACGCATTACCGCGACCTTCGTACCGTATCGTACCTCAGTGGATCGTATGCGTTCCATCCTAAGGACCTAGCTACGGCGCTTTCGATCTGCGAAACGGAGCCTATGCTAAGCCAGCTAGAGCGCCCACCAATCGTGCTTCCCTCGCTCGTGCCCAGGACCCACGCTGTACTGTCTCTTCGTTTCCTAGAAGCAAGGAAGCGTGCACAGTCGACGCGTGTGACCCGTGACGTCTGTCCCGAGCGTCTCCAGCATCCAAACTTCCACGACAGCTTCTTCCTCCTCGCAGACGCCGCACGTCGTCGCAGCACTACCTCGCTGACCAGCTCCTCTGGCGGCGCCGTGAGCCTCCGTACTTCCCGTCTCCACCGTGAGATGATGAGTATCGCCAGCAACCCACATCCCCATTACGACTGCTACGTCTCCGAAACCGACACCAGCTTCTGGAAGATCGTCATGTCCGGCCCATCCGAGTCGCCCTACGCCGGCGGCACATTCCTGCTCTACCTCGACATCCCTCTCAACTTCCCCGCCTACCCACCCAAAGGCCGCTTCCAGACGCAGATCCTGCACCCGAACATCAACCGCCACGGCCGCATCTGCCACAGCATCTTCGACCGCGATTGGACCGCTGATACTAGTCTGAGGAGCGTCCTGGATACGGTGTTTGGGCTGCTGTTTCAGGTCGATTATAGCGATCCGGTCAATATTGCGGCGACGTTGAGGCTGTATCGTGATGAGGTTGAGTTTGCGGAGGAGGTTAGGGAACATGTGGAGAAGCATGCGGGGAAGGGGAGGGAGGAGTGGAGGGAAGAGTTGCTGGGATGAGTGAATCGGAGCGGAGGACGACCAGTGAGCGATGGATTTACTAGGAAGGTACGAGAGAAGTGGGAACATTGAGGCTAGGATTTGGCTCTCATGATTCTACCTTATGATCGTGGAGACTTCTCAGATACACAGTTGCTCATAGGATCAGATAATGCTGCAATCCAATCTCCGACGTAACGTGTCCACTCAGCTCATGTTAGCAAACCCGCCATGCGCGCTCTACTATAACGCACAATCCACTTCCCAAACAGCAGCGGTCAGCAAGAAGACTGATAGATATCCTTCCTAGATAGGGTATAACGCTATATAGCCAACCCACTCCCCCACCAACCCACCAACCCACCACCTTTAAGCCCCCAATCCTCACATCCAAACCCACTCCACATCCTCACGTCCTCAAGAACCCATCCGCATCATACAAGCTCCTCGGCGTCCCGCCCACAAAGCTCCTCCGCTGACTCCCGATCCCCATTCCCATCCCCATTCCCATGCCTACCACATCCGGCCCCAGAACCCTCACCTTCGGCGTCTCCGGCGTCGCTTTCCCAGCCCCACCACCGGCCTTGAACACAACCCCATCCCTCAGACTCGCAACACGATTATTCGGCGGCTTAGGACCCAGGTGCGGCTGCCCCAGGTGCAGCTGGCCCTGGCCCTGGTCCTGGCCGTCGACCGAGCCGTCGCCCGAGACTGGGATCGAGGCCGAGACAGCGTTCAGGTCCCAGAACTTTTCGCCGTCCTCCCAGACGGTCGAGACGCGGCGTTCGGGGCGCTTCGGGCGAGAAGGCGGAACAGGCGAGACGGAGATTGGAATCGGGCCGGGAGAGAGGGAAAGGGCGAAGGAAAGACGACTCTGGCCCTTCTCCATCGCGTCGCTGGCGCGGTGGCGGAAGGTGAAGTCCGTCTTGCTCGGATCCACGTCTTCCTTTCCGCTGTGCTCGCCATCGCCATCACCCTCTCTACCCCTCATCCCTAAGTCTCCGCCGAAGCCGAAGTCCAACCCCGCACCACTCTGCCCACGACCAACCCCTCCACCCTTCCCGCTCTGCTCGGCATCCCCCTCCTCACCCATCCGCCCCATCCCCCCCACAAAGCACGTAAACGGCAAAAGCGGACTCGCCTCCCGTCCGAGCTTCAAATACCGCCTCGCGCCGACCGTATCATCCAGCTCCGGGCTCGCGTCTCCGCACGCAATCTCCGAGTTCATGCGGCGCAGCGCCATGACGTTCTTGCGCAGGTCGCGGGCGGGCTCTGTGCGCGGGCCGCGGATATGCACCTGCAGGGTTGGGGGACGCGGGGCGGGGCGCAGGGGTGGAGGGATGGCGTGGGTTGGGAAGAGGGTGGTGGTTGGGGAGGGGTGTGGGGGCGAGGAGAGGGGGGCGGTGGGGATGTGGTCTTGGACGGCGGTGGAGGGGCTGAGGAGGATCGTGGCGGGTGGGGAGGAGTGGAAGTCGGTTGGTGCTGATTTGGGCGAGCAAGGTGGCGAAGGTGGCTTTTGCTGTTTTCGGAGACGGGTTTGCCGTGGGCTTGCTACGAAGCAGGCGGCGTTGATCGGGTCGGAGCAGGTGCCGTCCATGGCGAAGGGGAAACCGGGGGAGGACGTCTCTGGTGTGGGGTATTCCACTGGAGGACTGGTGGGGTGGTACTCTTTCGCTCCGTTTTTCTTGATGTCAAGGGGTAGGACGGTCCATGATGGATCGGCGCCTTCTTGCATCGATCCGAAGCTGATGATCGAATCAGAAGGAGAGACTCTCAATGCGAAAGGAGGCGAGCTACTCTCGTTGAGCTCGGTTGATGGTCTGGTGATGGAGACAATAGGCGTCACGTCTCTCGTGATCTCGTCCGATTTTTCCAGATTTGGTAGACTGGGGATACTGAGCAGAGAGGAGTCACGGGAAAGGTTACCAGCGCGGTATGTTGGTGATGAAGCGAAACGTGAACTAAGCGTGTTTGTCGAGCTTCCATGGTCGTGATAGAAGTTGCGGAGAGAGAGCGTGGGCGAGCTTGGTGTCAGTGAAGCCCGCAACTTCGTAAGGTTGAGCCGGAAATCCAGAGAGAAGGGGGAGACACTTCGAGAACGGGGCGCTTCCGGTGCTTTGGCGAGTTGGGAGCTGATACTTTCATGTGGTGTCACACCTTCAGGTGACTCCTCCAAGATCCCGTCCATGATCGACGGACTTGTAGGTCTGCTGTAAGGGTTAGGTCCGAGAATAGTGGGCGCAAGCGTAGAGATCCGGACACAGTTCTGACGCTTGTGTCCCTTGCTACTCCGAGCAGTCGGGCTGCCTTTCAAAGCTGAAGGCTTTCCTGGTTGCAGCGGAGTGTCCCACTGGAAGGGATTGCCGTTGCTGCTGCGAGTTGAAGACGCTTGAGTCGCGTTTGATGCTTGTCTTGATGGGGTTATAGCGTTCCCTGACACAGTGCGCAGTGCTCTTCTGCGCTCTTGGGGAGAGCCCAGAGCGGAGACTCGAGACATCGTACGCCGCTTCGGGGTACTCAATAATTGAACACTGCCAATGCTGCGCAAAGTTTCATCAGATGATACGCGGCTAATGCTGACACGATCGGCAGTCTGGATTTGGGGAATGGACAAACGATGGGCGTTTGCAGTCTCTGCAATGGAAGACGCGATACTGGAGTTTGACAGCCGGTTGCTGGTGTTCGATCCCATGCTGAAGCGAGCGGTGGTGCTGCGGACTGATGAGTGATGCATGATCGGTGTCGGTTGCTTTGTTGTCGGTCCTTCTTTCATCGACCGAGATGAATCCTTGGTGGGCTCTTTCGTGATCGTTGTACTCCGGTCAACTGTCTCCTTGACGACAGTCTCCCATCCTTCCGGGATCTTGCCGTAATTCGGCGTAATTGTTGTTGACTCATGCGGTGATGTGTCCTCGGCTGCGATCGCAGCAGGTACGTATGGCTTGAAGATTCCACTTGGCCGTGTTCCTGCCACACTGGTACCGGTCCAGAAGGGGTTGGAAGGAAGCGGTGGGAGTGGGCCTGTTGGGGGCGGTCCAGCCACTTGGGCACCAAAACTGACTGATCTGTTATGCAGTGTAGGTCTATCGGGACGAGGCGGAGCTCCAGCAGTGACCGCGCCTGTGGTCAAACTGCCTATCGATTTCGATCGAACCGTCTTTGGACGTTCGGATTCAGCGTCGTTCGGGGCGCTGTTATCCGTTGTGAGTGCTAAGAACGCTGGTGGGTGTCCAAAGATGGAGGGGTTGGCTGGTGAACGTCCTTCTTGCCTCTCAGGCGAAGTCTCATCGGGTATTGTTCCAATCTGCCGAATAGTCGCTCCTTGATTCTTAGCATGAACATCTTCGGCCGGAGGAGGGTGTAACATCTCGAACTTCGGTGACGCGGTGGGAGTTTTCCGGAGGCTCCTTGGGCTCTCGAGAATAGCCGATAAGTGTCGGTGGTAAGCTTGTTTAAGTGATAAATTCCTGCTCATACGAGAACGCTTGGGACTCCTGCGTTTCCCGCTTTTGGACTCTGGTGCATCGGGAGCGAAGCTCAGCCGCTTGGTTGCGAGCTTCGCGCGTGCTGGTTGTTGTAGAGACTCTTCTGAGTACAGCGCGTCCCAGGCCCCGGATGGCATGAGAGGAGAAGGCACACTGCGCCTGAGCGCTGATATTGGCCGTGGTACTTCGGACACTTCATGCTCGCTGAATCTGATGCGTCCAAGACCTTCCTCGATCTCTGCCACCGCTGCGTGGAACTCCCTCCTCTTGACGTAGATCCTGTACAAGATAGCCGCCGCAGCCAGCAAAAGCAGACCGCCGACTCCTGCGCCGATGCCAATCGTGGCCGCCGGAGTCAGACCGCCCAGAGATGCCATATCTTGCCTGTTCTCCTGTTTCGTTTCCCTTGATGCGCACGCGAGCAGATGGCGGTTGACTGCAGCTCACAACTTCGCGCGCATCCTACGCTTCCGTTCGGTCGTCGTTTTGGGCGGTCGCGCCGGGTCTCTTGTCGTGTTCGCCGTGGCGGCGCAGATACTCACATGCGACCAGGTGGTCTCCTGCCTTGGATCTGCAGTTCTTCTTCTCCGCACCAAGGTGTGTGCGGCATGCGGCGGTTGTCACAACAAGCGCGATGGAATGCACCCCGGCCACAGCACGCTGCCCTGCACGAAGCAAGGGGTTGACTGTTGTGGCCAGACCTTCACAAAAAACACCATACATGCAGACACTCGGAGAAACAGTTGTACACAAAGGAAAGGCCTTACCTGTCCTACCGTTGTATATCTACGCCCATGAGAATACCTAGGTACTCGGTATGCTGACATGCTTCCTTGACTTTCTGTTCGTAACCCTAGTGATTGTGTAGAGGCCGAAACAGAGAGTGATAAGCGAACTTAGTATGCAGCTTCAACCAACCAGGAGATCACCAACTAATTGCCGCTCTTCAAAAACTGTACGAGTATGTATGGCGTAGGATGACTGTGGTCTGGGCCGACCACCCATTGCTTCTCTAGTAACGCGCAAAACAGTGAGCAACTGTGCTTGGTCATGTCGTGCTCTCTCCAGCAAAGTCCAGTCAACCGCCGGTACGATCGCATTCTTTTGAATATTGTTTTAGACAAAGTTCTGCCCGAGCTTCACTACAAAAGTTCTTGGTGTAGAATTGGAAGGAGCAAGGGAAACGCGTGGTATCGACGCGTCGCTGCATCTGGCAGGTGGCAGTTCCGGGCGAAGCTTCCCCGAGTCCACCCTCTGCGCCATGACCACTCCATCAGTCTCCATGATTTCCCCGGTGGGGGAGCGTAGCCGCTTCGTTCTCCGCCGTGTACAACAACACGATAATACATTGCGCTGACAAGCTTGGTTCCAGTAAGAGATCTCGAGGGTTCGACGTTTCGTATACAAGCCTCGGAGCCCAAATCCTTCCACTGGTAGATGCAACGGAGAAGGAGAATGTAGATCCTCGTCTCGAAGTCAAGGCAGCCCTCATGTTCCAACAAGGTAAGTGCGTGGGTGCCGGCAGAATTGAGGGGCAGTACTAGCCTCAGGTACCATCTCTACCCCTCCACCGGCAACGGATCGGTAAGCAGAAAGCGTGTGACCAGATATTATTTTCTCATAAGGTCTCGCGTTGCCCTTCAAACAAAGAGCTGTTCACAATTGCTATCTTCTTCGCCATCTCCCTTGATCCACTTCCTCCTTTTAGACCTCACCGCACCCTGCTTTGTTCGCATCTCCAGCTGTTCCGGCATCTACAAGTATGGACGGCTCTATGAAAGACGGACAATTCGTCCACAACAACACGAAGCCTCCAAACGGCGACCGCATCCTGCCCCTTTTCTCCCTCAAAGGCAAGACCGCCATCATCTCCGGAGCGGGCGCAGGCATTGGTCTTGCTGTAGCTCAAGGATTCGCTGAAGCGGGCGCGAACGTCGTGATCTGGTACCACAGCAACAAGAAAGCTCTTGAGCGCGCCGCCGAGATTGAGAAAGAATACGGTGTCAAGTGTGAGCTCCGCACCAAACATACGTTGTGAAGGTAGGACACCTGTCTAACACCTTTACAGGCAAAGCTTACCAGGTCGACGTAACCGACGAGTCCGCCGTAAAGAAAGCCATCCTCGACCAAGTCCGCGAGTTCAACGGGCGTCTTGATATCTTCGTCGCCAACAGCGGTATCCCCTGGACGCAAGGTCCAGCGATTGACGGCGAGATCTCACACTACCACAAAGTCGTCTCTACAGACTTCGACGGCACCTTCTACTGCGCGCGGACGGCAGGCGAGATCTGGAGAAGACAGGGGATCGAGGGTACGGATGCGTTTGGCAAGAAGTTGGAGGGGTATACCTATGGCAGCTTTATCGCGACGGCGAGTATGAGTGGGCACATTGTCAATATTCCGCAGTTGCAGGCGGCGTATAATGCGGCCAAAGCGGGAGTGATACATCTTTGTAAGCACGGAAACAGCGATCGGTGAGAAGATGCAAGTGCTGACACGGAGATATTGTAGGCCGCTCGCTCGCTGTCGAATGGGTCAAGTACGCTCGAGTCAACACCATCAGCCCTGGCTATATGGCGACGGAGATCTCGGACTTTGTTCCGCCGGAAACGAAGGCTATATGGAAGAACAAGATCCCAATGGGTCGGGAGGGTGAGGCGAGTGAGCTAAAGGGTGCATTCCTATACCTCGCTTCCGATGCCTCCTCATACACAACTGGAGCCGACCTCATTGTTGACGGTGAGCACGAACTATCTCGGCAAGAAAGCGGTGGACTCGAACTGACTCGTCCCTTTTAGGCGGCTACGTGCTCCCATGAAGATCGGCCTGATATAGGGCAGATCTGACATCTACCGGCTCCTTCAACCCTGGCGGGCGTGGAAGAGAAGCACATGAAAACGGGCGTTATCTTGAGCGATTTTTTCCATAGCATTGCGGAGCGGGAAAAGGGCTAATGAATAGAAGACGCTAGAATCTATACCGGTTACCGCTGCGCTAAAGCCGCCGTATGGGCATTCTGAATGCCATCATTGTGACCGTGTAGGAGGAGATGCTGTATAGATCAGGAGAGAGCTTTCGGCGCTGGAAGAGAATAGAAACCAGCTGGAAGTCAGTGTCCCCCATGTCAGCGCGTACAGTTTTTCGTATTCGCGATAAGCACAAGCACAAACGGTCGCATCTGGGGGCGTCGCTTGTGGTTAAAATAGCACCCGCATTCCGAAGAGTCTCGTGAGTGTCGATCACACAATACCACATGGCAGAGCTTGTTTTGAAGATGTACAGTACTGTAGCTATACAAAGTAGCAGGTCTCGTATTACCCCTATTTCTTGTACGACAGCCGTCTTTTCTGTCATGATTGTGCGACGTCACACACAACCTTAAGTAGGTACCCGATCAGATATCGTCAATGATGGCTGATGGCTGGGACACGGACTTCCTTGGAAGGCTTCCAGTTACCGCCATGACCATGTCAAGCGCCTCCTTCACCGCCCGCCAAGGCTTTATGCCAGTATGCATCCGGTATGGCTTTATCTCCACGTCGCGTCAGCTAGCACCGGGTTACAGCGTGGAGTACATGACCAAACTATAACGTCGGTGTTATTGCTGCAAGATCCGCTGCAGAACAGGGAATGGATACGACGGTAAGGTAACTTACGTTTATCTTCGGCTGTGTCGGACGCGGAGGAGACACGCACATGGCAAAGTTGGATTTGGTGGTCGATAGGCTTTCGAGCGGATCGGCGATTCAGGCCAATGTTGAACCGAACGGTGCGTGTTCTGAGGTGGAGAAGCTGGCAAGACACGCGGGAAAGAGAAACAGCGCGAAAAGCGTGGGTCCCACCGTCGAGCCCAGCTTTGAACTTTGACGGACACCAAGCTCGACTGGTGACGATGTCCACGTTTCAGACTGGGAAGCGTGTCGAATGGGGTTCAAGCTTCAGCACAAATCTGCTTAGAAACAGCCGAGTTTGTGCACATCATCGAGTGACATGCAGCATGGCCCATGAGATGCCGCCTTGCGCGCTATAACCCGCTATAGCCCTCCCTTGCCGGCCAACAATGGTGAACACGCAATACCCATTGACCTCTACCGTCACGCTTTTGACTGTCTCCATTCTTCGTCAGCCCCGGCAAAATACCCACTGCTGACTACTTCCTTCAAACCCCTACATCCCAGCCATCAATCCCCTCACAGCGTGCGTGGTGAGACTCGACGACCCGATTGGTGCCATCATCCCAGCACTGCAGTATCGTGCATCTCGCTGGGCTCACGCAAGCGCCTGCAACTCTCGACCGCGCCTTGACTTTTCCAATCGCTGTAGCCGCTCTTCGCGGTAGCCGGGCGCCGGTCGTCTTCGTATCACCGGCTAGCCAACTTAGTTAGCCCTACGTTGTGCGCGCTGCGCGGAGACCAAACGCTATCCACACTTGCCGTATCCACCTCACCTGTGCCATAATCCGGCTGGAGTGCAGTCCGCGTACTACCTACTCTTTATACGTCTTATCGCCCAATTGTCCTCGATACAAACACTTCGGTATACTTTCAGCATACCAGCCTCAGTCACGTCGAGAGCGAGAGGAGGGCAGATACTGTAGAAACGGTGTTTCTGACGCTTCCCGGACCGACTTTCCTTGGGGCCCAGACCCGCTTCTCACCCTCACAACCCCTCACCCAAATCCGCCCATCACAAGCCTTGAACCTTACGCTGGTCCAGAGCTGCGGTGAATCACCTGCAACATCCTTGTTCAGGCCGAAAGCCTAATAGGTGGAACGAAACATACATATCGGAAGAGGAGGAAGGAGAAAAGCTGGTGTAAGACCAGAGTAATACAATCTCTCGTTGTCCGGCGTGACCGAGACAGCGAATTCAAACACATCACCAGTCATGTCGGCGGTGCTCGATTACCAACAATACGGGCAACTACCTCACCGAAAGCCCCTTCCCACCGGCCCATCACATGCCGCCGCCTACAGCACCTCCGGCCCGCTGTATCCCCAAACTCTCACCACAACGCACTCACGCACGCGGACCACCTCCTCCAGCGTCTTCCCTCCCCAACCCCAACAGCAACAACAACACCCAGTGCAACCAATAACCTACACCTCGACCCCGCCCATGGCGACCCAACCCTTCAACACCAGCACGCGCCGCACCCTCTCCAACGCCACCTCCAGCACCTCCAGCAGCGCCGCCGCCTCCTCCCTCGCCCGCGCCCCGACCAACACAACCTCCTACGCCTCCTCAATCCGGCGCTCCACCTCCTCGCGCAGCACAACGCCCACCTCCTACGTCGCGCTGATGCGCAAGCAAAAAGCCACCGTCTGGTGCGACCGCGCCCAGCACGAGGATCCGCGCATCCTAGCCCAGCAGCGCGCGGCCAAACATAGGGCGCAGATGGAGGTCGTGGGCGGCCATAACGCGGCTCGCATCAGCACGTCGAGCGGCGGCGGCGTGAGGAGCAAGATCCGCCACCATGGTGCGGTGAAGGCGAGTACGTACACGGCTGCGAATCTGAGCGGGGCGGGCGTGCCGATGCGGTTGAGTGCTAGCGAGGTCGATGAGGGCGAGAGTGAGGATGAGAGGGATTACAGTGGCGGCAGGTTTAGCGCGCATAGGAGGAATGGGAGTCGCCAGTCGAGTCTTGGGAGTGGGAGGGCGGCGAGTGCGGTTTATGGCGTGCATGGCCAGCAGGGCCAGGGCCAGAGGTATAGTTCTGGCTCCACTCCGCCTAGTGCGCAGAGCTATAGTCCGGTCGAGGGGGAGGGCGGGATGGGGTATTTGGCTGAGGAGGAAACGCCGGGTCCGGATATGTATAAGAGCCAGACGGACTATTTCGACCCGGGAAGGGCGAGTGGGGGCGGTAGTGGAAGTGGTAGTGGGAGTGGGAGCTCGGAAGAAAGGTTTGGGGATGTGGGTGGTTTGCCGGAGAGGAGTGCGGAGAGGGATCAGTTGCAGCTGAGGCAGACGAGTGAGGAGTTGAGGAGGAGGGGCAGTGTGGATGATAGGACTATGACTATGAGTGGGGTCAGGCTGTTTGTTGCTAATCCGGATTTGAGCGATTGATGGAGAACTAGGTACCTAGGTACGGGGTCATGCAAGTGGTGATTGCTAGGGAAATGGGGATGGGGACGGGGGATGGAGCGGATCTTTTGGATTATTACGATGCGGATTGGACTATGGATTCTGGAGTTGGGTATACCACTTGAGTAGGACATATATGATTTTAATGAGTAGATCTTCATGTTGTATCGCTTATCTGCAAGTCCGTGTGAGGTGAAGTGGCTGGAGGTGAGGAAGGTGCGAATGATTTCGGCAGGAACGCTCTGTTTCGACGTCACTACATAAGGTACGTGGACATCACCTCTCGTTTCCTTCCAGGTCCCTTCCATGTTTCTGTTCCTTGTTTTACACGTGTAAGCTTGTGCTCTCTTCATGTTTCTCTTTGTGATCGGTACGCTGACATTATCCAGAATCAGGGTCGGTTGCGAACCTGACTACTATGTCGCAGTTCGCCTGTATACAGACTCCAATACCTGACCGCTCCCGACGCTCCATCAACGATCATCCACCAGCCTTTGCTACATACCTAAGTTTTCACCCATCTCAGACCTGAACTCCTCCAACCCACCACCCCCAAAGCGCCCCAGAAATCCGCCAAGCAAACCCACCAAACGCCGCAGCCGAGCCTGGTCTCCCTCCCCCCGCGGGCAAGCAAGCCACAAAGAGGAGCCCAAATGCACTAAGTGACGGAGATCCGCATGCTGCATGCATGAACAAGGCCACCCTTTCCCTTGCAAAAGCCTATATTACAATCTCAACCCCAATGCATCACACCTCAACGCATTTCTCTGTTGCGCTTTACTCGGCCAAAGACGGTCGCGGACCCTGTTGCTTACCTGGATATATCAATCTGCCGAGTTCATCTCGCCCGCGGGATAGCGGCCGCGGCGTCTTCGCTTGCGCGTTCGATACAACCCCACCGTCTCGTCGTCATCACATGTATGCTGCATATATTTTTCTTTGGTGCCCCCACTTATAACAAAGCCACTAATTTGTTCAATTGGGTTGTATAGTGTAGCGGTTAGCACCTCGGATTCTGATTAAACCAGTGTTCCGGTAACCCCAGTTCGATTCTGGGTACGACCTCTTCTTTTGCAATTAATGGCCATTCTTTTTGCTGTCTGAGTGTGGGAGGCTATTGTACGGCTTCCTGCGCATCTTTGGAGCACCTTGGTGGGGCTGTTAGGCGATGAGGTGGCGGTCCGGTGCTTTGGTAGAAGCGTCGGGTTGGGGTCTTTCTTTTGGGTCATGGGAGTCCTTCATGGCATTCCTGAAGCGCAGCACATGACGCTACTCTACGGGCGTCTTCACATTCCCTGGGTATCTGGAAGGGCTTTTGTAAAAGCTACGCATATCTGGCGTTGGTCGAATTCCAGTGTTTGGGATGGCAACTTCGGTCAAATGCACCATTATGAGAAGCCAGCGGCCAGACCACGCCAATGCGATAGACTCTCCAGGCGAGTCCAAGTCACTGAAGGACAGACTATCATCCAGCTCTAGGTATGTCATTGCGTACCCCGTGTTCTGCTCGGAAACTGAAATCCAACATCGCGCGTGTATAAAGAAGAGGGGGCCTTTGACGATTGGCTTCGCTGTGTCTGGACGGGTTGATTGATCAAGTATGGTGATGAGAATACGAAGTCCTTGATGCGGATGCTCCATATGATACTGTAGGTCTCTTTATTGATTTGTATGCCACGAGAAGACTGCTAATCATACGACTAGGTACTCGGAATAGGTAATCTGGAGCACTCGTTGCTCATCCGCAAGTTCATATCACGCTTTCCCTCCCCGGTATCTGCTTTCCCCATCTCTGAAGGTTCTATAACATGAAAAGTCAACGTACAGCATTGCTTAAAATGTGTTGTACGATGTTGTGCAGATGGCGCCCAATGCCATGTCCCCGGGACGTCTAGGCTCGGCAGTCACCATATCTATCAGCTTTGCGTTGCCGAATACAACATTCCCAACAATCTCAAGCAAACGGGTCGAACGTAAGTGACTTGATTGTCTACAGTTCCTGGCGATGAAGTACTGATCTTTCATTGAATTCGTGTGTGTATTGGAAGTTCCGATGTTCTGGCCCGCCGAGAGCAAATCTCCCCCACCCCACAGAAGCCGTGTCGCAGATCCAGCCACGTCCATATCCGGCTCGTTTCACCTTTATTTCTTCGCAGGCGAGGTCTATATCGCGAATGTTACTCCATGCTCTAACAGATCAGAAGACTTGTGTTTCAGTGTCTCGCCACGACATCGTAGCGCACTGCTTGGCGGCAAGGATGATGGCCTTCGTGTGAGATCTGTGGTAGGTACATGTATGCCTAGTATCCGCTGTAGGATACCTCTTTCCTTCTCTTCATTCAGCCTTTGATAGTCATTCGTTTCTTGCTGTGCAAGCTGCCTTTCGCTTCGGCACCCTCTGTCTTTACCCCTTCCATACATTTCTCTCACGGTCAATTGCCATGCACTTCTCACCCCTTCTTACCCTCGCCGCTGCCTTGCCTACGCTGGTCGTAGGTCAGCTGTCCGGCAGCGTCGGCCCTCTGACCTCCCACGCCACCAAGGCTGCAAAGAAGACTTGCAACGTCCTCTCTTACGGCGGCGTGGCAGACGGCAAGACGGACATTGGTCCCGCCATCACTTCTGCCTTCACAGCCTGCAAGTCTGGCGGTGTCGTTATCATCCCCTCTGGCAACTACGCCCTGGGCACCTGGGTCACTCTGAGCGGTGGAAACGCATGGGCACTGCAGCTCGACGGCATCATCACCCGCACCGGCACCTCGGGCGGCAACATGATCTTCATCGAGCACAGCACCGACTTCGAGCTCTTCTCGTCCACCTCCAAGGGCGCGGTCCAAGGCCTCGGCTACGAGTTCCACGCGAAGGGCGACACGTCCGGCCCGCGCATCCTGCGCATGTACGAAGTCAGCGACTTCTCGGTCCACGACATCGCGCTCGTCGACTCGCCCCTCTTCCACTTCTCCATGGACACGTGCAGCAACGGCGAGGTGTACAACATCGCGATCCGCGGCGGCGACATGGGCGGGCTCGACGGCATCGACATCTGGAGCACCAACATCTGGGTGCACGACGTGATGGTGACGAACAAGGACGAGTGCGTGACGGTCAAGAGTCCGGCGTCCAACATCATGATCGAGAGCGTGTACTGTAACTGGAGCGGCGGCTGCGCGCTCGGCTCGCTCGGCGCCGATACCGACATCTCGTCTGTCGTCTACAAGAACGTCTACACCTGGTCCAGCAACCAGATGATGATGATCAAGTCCAACGGCGGCTCGGGGACTGTGTCGGACGTCACGTTTGAGAACTTCATCGGCCACGGGAACGCGTATTCGCTCGATATAGACCAGTACTGGGCTAGTATGAAGGCTGTTGACGGCGACGGCGTGCAGCTATCCGACATCACTTTCCACGTATGCGAGACCTCCTTTCCCCCTCCCCCGTCCTTCACTACTCCCACCCCGCCCTGGCTATCCATACTAACACTCTCACAGAACTGGACCGGCACCGAATCCTACGGCCTCCAACGCGGCCCCATCAAAGTCATCTGCGCCGACGGCGCGCCCTGCCACGGCATCACAATCAGCGACTTCAGCATGTGGACAGAGGAAGGATCGGCGCAATGGTACTCGTGCGAGTCCGCGTACGGCGACGGCTTCTGCCTCAAGTCCGGATCGTCGTATGAATCATACGCTGCGTCTACGACGACGGTTTCTGCGGCCCCGACGGGATATGCGGCCCCGACCATGGCGGCGGATCTGAAAGAGGCGTTTGGGACGACGGCGAGTATTCCGATTCCGGCGATTCCGACGAGCTTTTTCCCGGGCGTGGGGCCGTTTAGTAGGTTGGCTGGGAGCTCTTAGGATGTGGGATGGGGGTGTGGAGGTTGGGGGTCTGCGGTGGAGGAGGGACGGATAGGGATACGGTTTATAGAGATTCATGGGAGAGAAAAAGCGGACGGGTGATTGTTGTAGATTTTGTGAGGCAATTGCACAAAACGTATCCTCCGCCTTTCCTCCAGGCTGCGTTATCCAGCATCAGCATGTTCTAGGATACCCACGTAGGACTCTCCATCCACTACCATCTAATCATCACGGATACCCATCGACGCTATGATTCCCACTGCCCCCAGCCCCCACAGCCCCATGACTCTTAAACCAATTCAAGAACGTAAACATACTCGCCTTCGGAATCCGCTCCAACGAAGTATAGTTGACATACTGCAGACCAAACCTCGTACTAATACCCGAACCCCATTCAAAGTTATCGAAGATCGCCCACCCCCACGCCCCGGTGACATTGACCCCATCATAGTGTATCGAAGCGAGGATGTTGTCAAGGTAGCTCTGGTAGTAATCGCTGCGCCGCAGGTCCCACAAGATGGTGTTCAAGCTACTGAGTTGTGCCTCGCCGGGCTCGGCAAAGCCGAACTCAGAGACCATGATGTCCGGCACGCTGGGGAAGAGGACTGTGGTGATGTGTTTGAGGAATCTGCGGATACCGACGGGAGTGTCATAGAGCCAGGAAGCGCCGGCGTCGGAAGCCGGTCCGATGGGGAAACCGTCGGGGTCGGTGGATTGGGAGCCTGCGCATTCGGGGTAGCCGGGGTAGGAACTGTTGCTGACGCAGGCGGCGAAGTCGGGAATGCCGTAGGCGTAGTAGGTGGTGTAGCCGTCGATGGCGAAGAAGTCGCAGGAGCCTTTGACTAGGGCTGATTCTTCGGGTGTGAAGGTTGGTAGGAGGTCACCAAGAGTTTCGCGTAGACTGGTTGGGTAGTCACCTTTGCATGTTAGAGATCGGGGAGGGATGTTGGTGTGTCACTGCTTACCAGTGTTCCAGACTGGTGTGTTGAACCAGCCTAGGGAGAAGTCGTACCCGCGTTGAGCGGACACGATATCGGCTTGGAAAGTAGTATTTGGCTCGAAGTAATTGCCAGAATTTTTGAAGCTTATCCTTCCACGTCCTTTGAATTCTTCATGGTACCATTTCGCTACCTTTGCGTGTGCGAGAAGGGTATAATGGCCGCATGTGAACCGAGCCTCATTGCCACCAGTGATGCCATGGTAAGCTGGATAATACTTTCCTGCTCTGAGCAGCATGTCAGTAAAGTAAAGGCATAGTTTTGGTCTCATTGCTCACGGATAATACTGGTATTGCCTGTGAAAGCATGATTAGCTTATGCCATACCAGAAGATGTCTTAGTATCTCACCAGTTGCAGTACTGCGGCTCGTTGATCGTGAACCAATGTCCAACATATTCATCGTAGCGCTGAATGATGAATGTAGCATAGTTGAAGTAGTCATCTATTATTTGACGGTCTGTCCAACCGCCGTACTCATCGAACAAAGCAAGCGGGGTATCCCAATGGAAGAGCGTCACAGCAGGTTTGATGCCGTTCTTGACAAGCTCCGCAATCACATCGTCGTAATGTGCGACTCCTGCCTCGTTAATTGGACCCTTCCCGAAAGGGAAGATTCTTGGCCAACTGATGCTGGGGCTGAAGGCGGGGATACCTAGAGCTTTGAGCCTTGCAAAGTCTTGCTTGTAGAGATAATAGTGCTCCGCTACCACATCAGCAGTGGTGTTGTCAGCAACTTCATTAGGTACCCGGTGGGACAGCAGATCCCAGATGGATGGCCCCTTTCCCTCGGCATTCGCAGCACCCTGTTTCGAGGATCAGCATTCCGACTGGTGCGTCTGGTGCGACCTACTGACCTCTACTTGGAAAGCAGATGATGCCACGCCCCAGATAAAGTTGGCTGGCAGCGTGACATTGTTGAGCCCAGGCTCATAGCTGGGAATATACGGATGGAAGACGCCTGGACTTGCGAACTTGGAGGGCTCAGGCGTCGGGCTGACGGTAGTCGTAACAGGACCAGTAGCGATTGGTCCGACTTGGTCCCAAAGGAGTGCAAGTCGTTCGTCTGAGAAATCCGTCTGCACTAGATATGTGCTCGCTGCCGAAGCATTATAGGACTTGGTCGCGTAGCTGGTGGAGACGCCCGTGGGATTAGGGTAGCTTATGCCAGAAGGTGGTGGCACAGATGCAGCAGTAGTACCATTAGTATACTGACTCCGAGCTGTGGTCGCAATCGATAATAGAAATGAGGTTGCGGCAGCATAGCTGCGCAAGACGGGAAATGGCATAGTGCTCAAGACCTCTGTAGCCTGAACGACGAACCTACCTCAGCTGCAGACCACATCCCTTATATGATTTGCACGCTACACAGCGCCATGCAGTCATGATCCAGCCCATGATTCTGCATATTGCTTGCATTCTCGCATTACGGACATGCTGCATGTACGGAAGTGGTATAGATGAAAGAGAGACAAGGAACGAGTGGGGGAATTGCACGCCATATGCCAGGTCCCCGCGCCAGTTACCTACCTGATTGGAGAATCCTGCAAGCCGGGTCTTGGTATGCAGTGGTATGCGGAGTATCTGCTCCATGAGGCAAAGCTCGCGTGCAACGTCAAGATAGACGGTGAGGAGTTGACGATGGAGGGGCTGAGGCGGCTAAAGTTCGATTGGAGACGCGGACCGGCATGCCCGTGGATTTCTTGGCAAGAAAATAGCAGTGAAAGCAATGGCGATTGAAGGCAGGTAGTTCATGTCCAATTTACTATTGAGACCTTGTCCAAATATCAGGAAGTGCCTCAATGCCCTGTTGCTCATTGTCATACTACCAAATCAGCAACGACCCTCGTTTCGCTGACTGCAGCAGTCCCCAGCGCCTTGCCCCAAAGCAACCTTTCATACTCATGTTATCCTCCCCAGGGCCTCCTATCGGTTCATGCTTTCTCTCCTTGAATAGTGGCCACAACCTTCCTACTGTGCTTGCTCGACCTGAATTCGAGATACCAGATACCCTGCCATGTGCCAGTAGCTAGCCTACCATTCTGGATTGGGATTGTGACACTCGCGCCGACCAGCGCGGACTTGATGTGTGCTGGCATATCATCCAAACCCTCTGCAGAGTGTCTGTACAGGTTTCCTTTCCGGTCTTCGGGTGCGATACGGTCGAGTGCGTCGGACATGTCTTCCCTATAGTGCGATATTAGATCAGCAGCCGTTCTGGGCAAGGACATGATTCACTGCTCACTTACCGGACATCCTCGTCCCAGTTCTCGTTCAAGCTGAGCGCGCAGCTGGTGTGCTGAACGAAAAGGTTGATAAGTCCGACTTTGTAGTCCTTGATCTCTGGGAGCTCCTTGAGCACGGTGTCGGTGATCAGATAGCTCCCCCTGCTCTTGCTTGGGAGGGCAAACTGCTTCTGAGTCCAAGACATCTTGCTAGTTTCGTATGCGATTGGAGGTGTAGGTGTAGTTGTAGGCGCACAGCGACAATCGCAGGCGGAAACCGAAGGAAGTGGAGGAAGTGTCGGCGAAGCTGGGCTGAAAGCGTATCGCAGCGGTAATAGTGGTAGAGTAAGTAGGAAGTGGAAGATATTAGGGAAGAAGGCTAGAATGAAAACTCCGAGGAACAGGACCGAGTTTCGTTGCGATATCTCAAATGGCATGTGGAATAGAAAGTTTGGATTGTGCTGTTGAGATCGACGTCATCAGCTTTCTCGGCGTGGTGTGGCGGCTGGCGGGGGGTTTTGGGAGTGAGGAGTATCAGGAAATTCTGAGGCTCGTGTCTAGGTAATATATTTACCCCTTTCCGGCGACCTGTACGGATTACAAAGTTCAAGAATTCAGGAAGAATGAACCGGATTCGATGGAGTAAATTTTGCTATTTGGCTGCCTGAATGTTGAGTGTGCCTGTCTCACGTTCTGCTTCCTTCCTCAATCTGCCAGCCATCCGCCGCCAATTCCAGCCATTTGAAAGAGCCGCCGGTAATTCTTACGTGAAAGCAAGCATTTGCATAACAACATCATGAAACATCATTTGTTCTGTGCAAGCACCATCAATTTCGCTTCCAGTCCCCTTCACTTCAGGTCATTGAAAATTAGCAAGGTCTGGGCGTGTCAGCTCGGCTCGTCAGGCACTACACGATTAAACTCACCACACTCGCTGTATCGACTTTGACTGGACCATTACTTCTTCCCCTCCTTCTCACGCTGGAAGTAGGCGTTTCCATAGCGGGGGTCAATGAGCCATTTGCCTGCGCCCAGCTCCTCAATTGTCTGGTAGCTGCGCAAGGTTGGGTTTCCGTTCAGCTCAACAACCCAAAACAGCTGGTCTGGCTTAGGATTGCGAGGCGCCATCTCATTCGGCTTCATCACTCCCTCGCGCAAAGCAATCTTGATGTTGTCTTCATCAACCTGCGCTTTGGTGCGACCAATCCAGACGTTCTTAGCTGGCTTCTCTGTCTTTTCGGATTTCGTCTCGTCTGGGAAGTTGGCCGAAACGGCACCCTGGTAGGCGTAAGGGGCGTAGCAGTAGCTTGGGTAAGCCATGATTGGCTGTGGTTGCTGGACAGGTGAGGCTTTAGGATAGTCGTAGGCGTAGTAGTAGCCTTGAGGGTACTGCATAGGCTGGTAAGCAATCGTCTTTATTATCAACAAATTCCATCTACGCGAGAAGAGAGCAAGCGAGATGATCCAATCCTGTGTTGTAAGTTGGTAAGTACCTGTATCATAGCAGGCTGTACCGAAACTGGGGCAAGCATTGGGACAGCAGCGTCCTTCATGGCGACGTATGTGTGGGTGATTTCGCCATTCTTCGGCTCCTTCTTTGCGACAGCGTCGGGCGCTGGGTTCTCATCTTGCTGCTTGCGACACCAGTCGGCATAGGTCATTCCTTGGACCTGCTCCATCATTTGGTAAGGTTGAGCGCGTTGTATCTGGATGAAGGTGGGGCTGATTGAAGTTGAAAAAGAGTCCGATGTTGCAGACCGAGGTGTGAGAGTGTGGCGGAGTTGTTGTTCGTTGTTGGAAGTGAAGGTTGTTGAGTCACACGGGCAACGACGGCAAAGCCGGATTACAGCAATATGCATGAAAGTGTTTACAGTAAGGTAATGGAGAAAACTTACTCGATACATGTATGTCTTCTTCTTCGATTTCTCCTTAGGGGGATCTTCCATCCACACGTCGACAAACGGCCAGCAGAAAGGAGGACACATGCCGGGCTATATGTTCGCGGAGAAGGCGGTTGCGCTGACCTGATCTGGAAAGCTGCACCGTTCAGATGGAAGGCTACGGGTACGAACGACGCTTCATTCACTTTGATTCACTCGAGAGGAAGGAGCGGCAATAAGCGCGATCACATGTTCAGCAACGATACGGAACCTCGGAAGTCTAGGTACATGTATAGGTCCTTGGGGTGAATGAGACATGAAAACGGTGACCCCGGGGAGACTTCAGGCGATGACCCAGGCTTTCGAGGTCAAGTCTCGAATCATGTAAGGAGATGGTCGAGTACACCAAACCTTGATGGAGTGCTTTGTACTCTCGAAACCACGGCGTTGATATGGACATAATCGTGATCGTATTTCTCCTCTGCTGCATCACGAGGTCTCTCACAATGCTGAAAATGCATCGCCCATTCTTGGTTTCTAGAAATAGCATGATACATGTCCGTTAAGGATGGCCGTTCCTATGATGCTAAGCAGCCGCATACGCTTCACATCTTACAGTGAGCGATATGCGTATACGTTGCATCCTTCCAGCGATGGCACACATATTCGCTGTGTCAAGTTTCGAAGTGCTGTCCGCCAAAAAATTGACTTCTGACATGTGAAGAAGATTGAGTGAAGTGCCATGCGGCTGAAACAGCCAGGAACATGTGAAGCGTCGGCGTCATGGAATGCCAAGCCCGCGCGCTGCGCTTTCTATGTACGCGCTCAAGATTCTTGCAGGAAACACTACTAACGATCCTACGATCTTACAAGGAAATTGAAACTTCGGGCGGGTCCCAGAAGGCAAGAGTTCATCATGTCTTCCCGTTTGCTTTCTATGAAGGTACGATTTCCGGCGCCATATCTAGCCGTCAAGATGCCTGACAATTGAATAGTTCATGCAAAGGTCCGGAGCATCGACCGCTGCAACCCCGTCTACTCCTGAACAACCTCCGTCCAAGCGGCAAAGACTGTCCACTGGTGGTACTAGCCCCGTTACACCTTCAGCAGAGGAGCAGAAAAGAATACAAGCGCTTGAGCGTCAGGCTGCGCTCGCTGGAGAGACGAAATGGGTACTGAGCTACAAGGATCAACAACCCGCAACTGTGCAGACGCCCATGCGGATCGTAACTGCAGGGTACTCTACTATAGATTCTAGGGAATCCAAGAGGCAGGTGCAGCAAGAGGAGGATGCGGACAAGTCTCTGCTAGATCTGCCAGGCAGAAGGAGCTTCGGAAAGTTCAATCGCAAGCTAGAGGTATGTTTATGGAGGCTAGAGGGTAATATGTGGCTTCCCTTGAGTCTGACAATTCAGCAGAAACAACAGAATCCAGATCTATCGTCCTCCTCTGATGAGGGTTCATCAGACTCGGAAGCAGATTCCGAAGACGACATGGACGAAGGCCCGACAGACGCTGACGATCTGATCTCGCAAGCTCGTAGAGAAGCAGCCGAAAAGGCTCGCGCTGAACGCAAGGCCAAAAGAAAGGCAGAAAAGGCAGAGTCCTTACGTCTAGCAGCAGAGCGACGAGCGAAGGAAGTAAAGCTTAATCGTAGCAGCGGCCGCATATCCACCGGTGGTAGAGACTCGCCAAACACTTCTGACATGACTTGCTTCGAGTGCGGACAGAAAGGTCATTCGAAGAGAAACTGCCCTCGCGCGAACTCCGGGGCCTCGAAAAAGCGCCGATCCATGGGGTGAAGAGTGCACGAAGGGTTACCTGAATGCCACTTACTTCCAAATGCCTGCGAAGTGTCCGCGAAGAACCTGTGAAGCTACGGCCAAGGCCATTGCATCACGCTCTGTGTTCTTACCTGAGCAGCAGGGAAACAGCTCCGCGCTGTATGCGCTATCCGCGGCCTTGAGCGTTGTCTCGAGGAGCTCATCCGACGTCTCCGACGATTGGCAAAGTCCGGAAATCCTCCCTAAGCAATCATTCGTCTTGGATGCGACGTCCCATTTCAGGTTTGCAGTAGGAGAGTACACCCAAAATACTTTGGATATACTCTGACACAATGCAACTTTCTATGCTTCAGGATTACAGGGCCAGAAAGTAAGCATGCTAGATTCAGCACGAGCAAGACGATCGATGGAAGAGAACGGCATGCGCTCTGCGCTTACTGTAATACGTAGCACATCGACTCCCCGTTTCGGTGGGATGATTCGCTACAAGTAGGGCTTGGCAGAAGCTCCCCACCATTGATCAATCACCTGCAAGTCGTAAGGCCACCAGCTAAATCCGTTATCAATTCAAGACAGTCAATACACTCAATACACTTTCACTCAAACGTCTTCCTGCATCTTACCTCTAGTTACCACCTTCTGAGTCTTCCAACACCATTTTGTGCTGCGATGAACGGACACCATAATTCAGAGGGGTTGCCTACCGTACCAGTGATAGACTTTGGGCCATGGGACAACAGCGATAAGCAAGAAGAGCGCTTGAAGGTTGCTCGGGAACTTACCGCGGCCTGTCGAAACGTTGGGTTTGTTCAGATCATCAACCATGGCCTTCCTGATGATGTCCTTCAAGAAGCATTTGCGTGGTCCAAAAAGTTGTTTGATTTGCCTATGGAGCAAAAGATGCTCGCACCGCATCCCGACGGACCTAATGTTCACCGGGGCTACTCCTACCCAGGACTGGAAAAGGTGGGCCAGGTGAATGGTACGAATGGCGATGATAGCAAGGCGGAAGAGGCTCTGAGGCAGGTGACGGATTGCAAAGTGAGTGTGCTTCATGCAAGCGTACCCTTACCTGCCTAATAGTTGTTCAGGAAAGCTACGAGATCGGGAGCTCAGAGTGTGAAGAGCAGCCAAACGTCTGGCTACCTGAAGATGTCCTTCCTGGTTACCGCGACTTCATGTCATCATTCTACTGGCGATGTGACGCTATCGCGAAGTCCCTTCTGAGAGCCATGACGCTAGGTATTGGACTGCAGGATTCAGACTTCCTTGTCAAATTCCATTCTGGCCACAACAATCAGCTTCGACTTCTCCATTACCCCTCGATACCAGCGGAATCTCTAGAAAGCCAGAAGATGGCAAGGATGCCAGCCCATAGCGATTGGCCTTCCATCACTCTCCTGTTCCAAGATGATTGTGGCGGGCTCGAGGTAGAAGATCCGCATGTTCAAGGCAAGTTTCTGCCTGCCACGCCAATGAAAGGGGCGCTGGTCATGAACGTGGGGGACCTCTTGATGAGATGGAGTAACGGTATGTATGCGCCCGATCTTTCCGATCTTTGAGGACTTCCAGCTTACTGGCTCGCGATAGACTATTTGAAGTCGACCATGCACCGAGTCACCTTACCTCCACTTTCAGATCGCTTCGTAGGTGACCAGCGAATCACTCGCGAGAGATATTCGATCCCGTACTTTGTGGCTCCTGATTCGGATGCAGTGGTCGAATGCTTGCCGTCCTGTATGGGAGAAGGCAACCCGGCGAAGTATGAGCCTGTCAATTGGGCTTCCTATCGCCGTATGAGGGCAAAGCTGCAATATCAGTCCCAGCCTGCCACGGTCGAGGCATAGGTGGTTGGTCCGATACTCTAAGAGCAGGGGTAGCGACGAGTTTAGCTAGCCGTACTTGGTATTAGCGACCATCAATGTGTTTTCCTGTGGTGACAGAACAAATCGTGCATCTCATGTTCAAATATATATAGCTTAAACTGCTGCCCCGACATCCATACCGCAACAATGTTCGCATCTTCTCGAGATTGAAATCATGAACACAATTACCAAGCCATCATTGATACCGCCATACTTGACGACATGACTCTCTTGGCGTCTGGACCTCGGCAGCTGTAAACCGTCAGGCAGCTACAAGCCATCCTCCTGTGGTGAACAACATACGTGTACCTTACACTTTCCGGCCTACCAAGATATTTGCAAGGCATTAGCAGGTGCGCACGACCCGTATGTTCACCTTTATGCCATAGTATTGTTCTCCGTCCACCATCTGGTCGTCCCTTGCGTGCCTTCTATCGCATCGCAAATGCCCGGTTGGACCAAGAACACCACTCCTCTGAAGCATGCTTGCCCTTCTACGCAACGTTACTATTTGGATCATGCTCACCTTACACCAAGAGTAAGAAGGTTCTCACGTGTCTCCTTGCCACCGCATCACCAAGTACAACGCCTTCAGCGTCAGCCCGCACTTCACCTCCGCCTACCTTCGTCATCGCCTCTACATCCTACTGTCACGCGCATTCGTTCTACGACCCCTACCTTTCAGTCTCGTCCTTTGTCTTCAACAAGCATTTATAGAAGAGCATCGTCGGAAAACATGGCTGAGATTCTGCCATCGCGTAGCCACCAGGCAGCGCCTACGGAGCGGCTTGCAAGCTCTCTAGACAAGCCCTTGCTCGATAATCGCACATACAGAGTGATCAGGCTGCCCAATCAGCTCGAAGCGCTCCTCATACATGACCCTGATACGGACAAGGCTAGCGCTGGTATGGATGTAAATGCAGGTAGCTTCAGTGACAGGGATGATCTTCCTGGGATGGCGCATGCTGTAGAGCATCTCTTGTTCATGGGCACGAAGAAGGTATGATCTCACCGGGATGGCGTTAGTCCGTGATCAATTTACTGACAGCCACAGTACCCTGGAGAGAATGACTACAACCAGTACCTTACAAGATACGGCGGCTCCTCTAATGCCTTTACCGCGGCATGCGACACCAACTACTATTTCGAGCTGTCAGCTTCTTCGACACCCACGAATAGTCAAGCTTCTTCATTGTCTAGTAAAGAGAGTCTACAAATACCCAAATCGCAGGCACCTCTTTATGGCGGTTTGGACAGATTTGCGCAGTTCTTCATACAGCCTTTGTTTCTGGAGGAGTCTTTAGACCGTGAGCTACGCGCTGTGGATTCTGAGAACAAGAAGAACTTGCAGAGTGATATGTGGAGATTGCATCAGTTGAACAAGAGCTTGGCGAACAAAAAGCATCCATTCCATGGGTTCTCTACGGGCAACTACAAGACGCTGCACGACGACCCTCTTTCGCGAGGCGTGAAGATAAGAGAAGAGTTCATCAACTTCTACAAGGAGCAATACTCAGCAAATCGCATGAAGCTGGCCGTCTTGGGACGCGAAAGTCTCGATGAGCTGGAAAGCTGGGTTCAGGAGCTGTTCAGCGAGATTCCGAACCAGGACTTGCCCAAGTTGCGGTGGGATGATGTACCGGCATATTCGGAAAGCGAGCTTGGAACACAGATCTTTGCAAAGCCTGTAATGGACCAGCGTTTGCTCGACATCTACTTCCCTTACCCTGATGAAGATGAATTGTGGGAGTCGCAGCCCTCGAAGTACATAAGCCATCTACTGGGTCACGAGGGCCCGGGAAGTGTCCTTGCGTATATCAAGGCAAAGGGCTGGGCCAACTCGCTCGGTTCAGGACCTATGAACGTGTGTCCAGGAACCGCATTCTTCTCGATATCAATGAGGTTGACCGAAGATGGTCTGAAGAACTACCAGGAGATTGTCAAGATTATCTTCCAGTATATCGCCATGCTCAAGGAACAGCCACCGCAAGAATGGATTGTAGACGAGATGAAGCAGCTGGCTGAGGTTGACTTCAAGTTCAAGCAGAAGATTCCAGCAAGCAGAACAACAAGCAGTTTGAGCGGCGTGATGCAGAAGCCATTCCCTCGCGATAGGCTTCTCAGCGCACAGAGCCTGATCTGGAAGTTCAACCCCGAGGCTATCAGCAGGGGTCTGGCTCATCTGAACCCTGACAACTTCCGGATGACGATCGTGTCTCAGGAGTTCCCAGGAACCTGGGACCAGAAGGAGAAGTGGTATGGTACGGACTATAAGTACGAAAAGATACCTCAGGACTTCTTGGACGAGTTGCATAGCATTAGCAAGGCCCCCAGCAGTGCTAGGCCGGCGGAGCTGCACCTTCCAGCCAAGAACGAGTTCGTTCCATCAAGGCTTGACGTGGAGGTGAAAGAGGTTGAACAGCCTGCTATTGCACCCCGCCTCATCCGCAATGACGAGAACGTCAGGACATGGTACAAAAAGGATGATCAGTTCTGGGCGCCAAAGGCCAATGTGCAGGTCTGTCTCAGGTCTGCTCTGGTCAATGTGTCTGCCTTGACCGCTGTGCTTACGCAAATCTTCCGAGAGCTTGTTGAGGACTCGCTGTCTGAGTATTCTTACGATGCAGAGCTTGCTGGCTTGGAGTACCACATGCTCAACCATGCACAAGGACTCGACGTGACCGTGAGTGGTTACAACGACAAGATGGCCGTGTTGTTGGAGAAGGTTCTGGTCTCAATGAGAGACCTAGAAGTCAAAGAGGATAGGTTCAACATTATCAAGGACCGTCTCCTACGCGGATGGCGCAACTTCGACTACCAACAGCCATTCCAACAGATTGGTACATATAGCCGATGGATCATGTCCGAGCGGGGCTACATCAACCAGCAGCTTCTGGAAGAGTTGCCAGCGGTTACAGCTGATGACGTCCGCGCATTCTTCCCGCAGATCCTTCGTCAAATGCATATCGAGATCCTCGTTCACGGTAACCTGTACCGCGAAGATGCGCTCAAGATTTCGGATTTGGTGGAGTCGAACCTGAAGACCAAGCGTCTGCCAGCTTCGCAGTGGCCTATTAGACGCACGTTGGTTCTGCCATCCGGTAGCAACTACGTCTACAAGCGTGACTTGAAGGATCCAGCGAACGTAAATCACTGCATAGAGTACATGATGTTCAGTGGCATCAACACCGACCGGAAGAGTCGTGCCAAGCTCCTGCTGTTCGCGCAAATGGCCGATGAGCCTTGCTTCGACACACTACGCACGAAAGAGCAGCTTGGATACATCGTTCACGGAGGTCCAACTGTTCTACCAGCCGTCCACGGTTACCGTATCCTGATCCAGTCCGAGAAGTCGCCGGAGTATTTGGAGAAGAGGATTGACGTGTTCTTGAATGGTCTTTCGGATACCCTGAGGAACATGTCGGAGTCGGAGTTCGACACTTTCAAGACCGGTGTTATCAACAAGAGGCTGGAGAATTTGAAGAACCTGAACCAGGAGACGGCTCGCTTCTGGCACCACATCACGAGTGAGGCCTTCGACTACGAACTGGGTAAGAGGATCCGCTAGCACCATTATATCGTTCGCAAAAGCTAATATTTTGTATAGTATACCGTGATGTGGAGAACATTGAGCCCTTAACCAAGGACGACATGATCGAATACTACGACACCTACTTCAACCCAGCATCTTCAAGCAGAGCCAAAGCCTCCGTCCACTTGGTGGCACAAACCTCACCGAAAGAGGTTGCTGAGAACACGGACCCGAAGGAGCAGACTACCAAGCTTTGCAACATGCTGGCGCAGCTCTTCACTCAATCCGGCATCCCAGCCGACGTCAAGAAGTTGGAGGCACGCATGGAAGGTGTGGATGTCGCAGGCGGTGACGTCGATGCCATTGTCGCTGCGATCGGCTCCTACCTCTCACAGGATGAAGCGGCGCCGCAAGAGCAGATTGATATGCTCTCGCAAAATGGTAGTCAGATCCTTGGGCAGATCCTACCACAGCTTGGCATCAGGGTCAAGACGGCTGAGGTCAAGGACGATGGAGCTAGCATCACGAGCAGTGAAGCCAAGCTTCCGTCAAGTCAGGAGGCGGTAGTCATTCAGGACGTGAGGGAGTTCAAGGCCAGTATACCGCTCAGTGAGGGTATCAGGCCTGTTAAGGATTTGAGTGAGTTTGAGGAGTTGGAGCCTAAGCTATAGCGCCACAGTACAGTAGGAGTACTGCGTAGCTGAATTTAGCTACCAATGACAATGAATCATGCCAACCCTGTGTTCACATGCATAGTATCCAGCTTACTGAATTCATCGTGAATGGCATATCTGCGATGTCGGTGCGGTGGCCAATCACATCGCCAAGCTTGGCGTTCGGGAGTGGCCGCAGAGCCGCAAGCCGCAGCGATGGCAAAAGATTCCCCATCGTCATATGGTGATGCTTGGTAATCCGACAACCAAACAACATTTCTGTTTCAATATCCTTTCTTAATACTAGGATACAGTGCTCTTCAACCAGGTCTCGCGCGGGTGACTGTCCCCACTTTACAGATTTGAACTTATAATTTCTTACGAACACCGAACATGTCTCTCGCCAATGTCAAGGAAATCATGCTTGTCCTATCGGGCAAGGGTGGGGTTGGAAAGTCAAGCGTAACGACACAACTGGCACTTGCCCTCTCTCTACAGGGCCATTCCGTCGGCGTCCTGGACATCGATCTGACGGGCCCGTCTATTCCGCGGTTCTTCGGCATTGAATCATCAAAAGTCAGGCAGGCACCTGGCGGTTGGCTGCCAGTACCTGTACATGAAGCACGTACCATCTCCGACAATGCATCTGGCGCACAGAATGGGGTCTTTACCGGTGAGCGGCAACTCGGATCTCTCCACTGCATGTCATTAGGTTTCCTCCTCGGAGACAGGGGCGATGCTGTCGTGTGGCGTGGGCCCAAGAAAACAGCCATGGTGCGGCAATTTCTATCAGATGTTCACTGGGGCTCTCTGGACTACCTCCTGATCGATACACCGCCTGGAACGTCGGACGAGCACATCTCGCTAGTCGAGACTCTTCTCAAATCAGCCAGGCCGGGCCAAGTCTCTGGCGCCGTCATTGTGACCACTCCTCAAGCGATCAGTATCTCAGACGTCAAGAAGGAGATCAATTTCTGCCGCAAGACTGGCGTCAACATCCTCGGCGTTGTTGAGAATATGGCTGGTTTCGTCTGCCCGAGTTGCGCTGAGTGCACGAATGTGTTCTCGAAAGGCGGAGGAGAGATCATGGCTAAGGAGTTCAATGTCCCCTTCTTGGGCAGCGTGCCTATTGATCCGATGTTCGTCAGCCTTGTGGAAGAGGGCAGGACTCCGGTGTACCCTCAGGGTACGGTTGTTGCGGGCAAGGATATGACGACCGACGAGGTGGCTGCTGAGAATACCGCGGACGCTGTTAGGGACTCTGGCCTCCTTGCCGAAAAGTACCAGAGCTGCTCGCTGTTCCCGCTGTTCGATGGGTTTGCGGCGAAGCTTACACTGAAGGTCTGAGACGTCGGATCCATGACCCCGAAAAGCCTTCAATACTTCACGGAACGGATCTCCCATCAATCTTGCCAATCCGATACCCTGGGAACCTCTCGAAAGATGTATTGGCTGCGAAGGGTTTTACAGCTATCCATCATTGGCTTACGCAGACCAAGCAGGAGTCTGTGGGCTAGTGTACTGGCTTCATCACGCCGATAATTGCCGCCATCCATCACTCGACACTCGGGCATACTCAAGAAGCATACCGAATTGAAAAAGGCCCCTTGCCATGCCCAGGACTCCGTGGCGACTGAGTTGGCGAGGTCGAGCCTCGTATACATGTTGTTTCACTTGACCGACGCTGCTCTCCTCTCAGACTCTCACGATGGGAAGAGATGGTGGAAACAGAACTTGAGGTTCGGGCTCGCTGAAGTGTGGGCGCAGAATTGCCCGAGGGTGGAAGGAGTGATTGTCAATAGGAAGGAAGCAGAAATCGTGTCGTCTTAGACTATGAAAGATCACGAAGTACAGACAGGAATATACCGTGAATAATGCCATTGCTACTATATCTATATTTTCAAGAATGATCATGTCGTAGAATCTAGACTTTTGAGCTAGACTTTTGAGCTATTGTTCGGTTATACCTAAGGAAATTCATCTAGTCATGCTTGTCGAATCAGGTTTCAAGTACGAAAACATTGTATCATTTCTCCTCCCGCTGCATGTCCAACATCAGTGATAAGACCGTTGCTTGTGAGGTGAATAAAGATGCGATTGTCCGTACGGTGACACCCACGAGCGAATCAGCGTCGAGCCTTTCAAACCACCCAGTGCGGCAACTTCCGCTGACCAGCTTCCGCTCCGCAACCTCTCCAACACCACCACCCGCCGTCACACCTCTCCCCAAGCACACCACAACCCACAATGCTATCCCGAACCATCCGAGCGGCCGCGCCACTGCGCGCGGTGCGCAGCGCCCGCTTCAGCACCTCCTCCTTCCTCCGCACGACCGACAACCCGCTGCCGGCCAACGACCCGAACCCCAAGCCCGCCAACTCGCCGGTGTCGAGCACGAACGAGATGCCGACGAGCAGCGAGGGCAACATGGATAAGGTGCTGCAGGAGAGCGTGGCTGAGGGGGAGGAGAGAAGGGTGATGCAGGCGCCGAATCGAAGGGGGGTTTGGAGTCGGAGCCAGCAGGAGCGCGAGAAGGCGATGGTGGGGCCGAGGTTCGAACAGACAATTATGGAGGATCAGGTAGGCTTGAAATACTCTCCTAATAATCAATTGGGCGATCGCTGGTTCGGGAAAGGAGGGGGGCGGACGAGAGAGGGGAGAGATGGCGCGAAAATATGTCATTGGCAGGACGGTTTCTCAGGCGCAATGGGAGCAGCTGGGCGAAGATAAACACAAGCACAATCAGGGACAACTACTGACAATGGCATGAAACAGCCTCGCCCACACGCCGCCATCGAGCTCATTCACAAGCAACCAGTCCGCTGGATCAAGGGCCGCACCGCGACCTGCGACGGCGGCGGAGGCCCGCTCGGCCACCCCAGAATCTTCATCAACGTCGACAGGCCACAAATCTGCTGGTGCACATACTGCGGTGTTCCATACGTAAGTTCCCACACCTCCCAACACCCCAATATCACAGCGTAGTCCTACTGGGATCTGGCCTGGGATTTGGCTCGGCGCTATTGGTAGAGATGTGGTGACGGTAAGAGTAAAGGCTGATTTTGTGGTGCAGGCGAAGGAGAGTAACAAGAAGATGCTCGAGGCTCTGCCATCGACGAGCTACCCGCTTTACCCACAGGGACACGAGGCTGAGGTGCCGGAGAACCAGAGTAACACTGGAAAGCCGCTTGAGCAGCGGTGAGGGGCTCTGCTTTATTGGAGTTCAAGGCATGATTGTACATACTAAATATTGAGCACTTTTTACTTTACATCCCTCGCACCGCCATGACCGATCTGCAAGAACTCATCACGTAGTGTAGCAGCAATGTTTAGGGTGAACATAAGACAATTGAACTGTTCTGCAGGTTGAAGCAAATATGGTTCTGCTATGAGGTATCTCTTCTTCCAATACCAATCGTGGTCGTGATATCCGCCAATCATCGCGACATTAATTTCCGTCCTGGCCATACGCCTGTGCTATCAATTACATCGTACAAAGCGTGGAACGTCGTCAAAATCGCTTATTTGTTCTCGCCCTTCTCGAACTTCTTGTTGCGAGCTTCCTCGCGCTTCCTCTCGTTCTCCCTAACCATCTCTGGTGGGCTGTCCTCGATGAGGTCGCTCTCGTTGCTCAGACCACTCCACTTTGGCAGGCCGTCTGGGATGTCCATCACGCGCTGGCCGTAGAACATGTGGCATCTACAATTCGTCAGCTCACTGCGTTCTCGCAGACGAGGGTGTAAGACTTACCTAGGCTTGAAGTTGGCCTTGTCCTGGTCAGTCTTGAGGTGAATCAAGCTAGGGAACAACAGAATCATGTTGCGGCCCTCATCCATGATTGGGCTGTGGCAGTACGAGCAGCGGACTTTGCATGGCAGCTTGTGCTCAATGCTCTTGTCCGTTGGGTCGTACCACTCAAGGTTGTGGTGGCCGTTAGAGAAGTTGATGTCCTCCTTGTGGAAAATAGCTGCCCACTGGAAGGGTGCGGCTGCAATTCGAAATGCGTCAGCAATGGACTCTAGGTTTTGGTAATGGGGAAAATCAGGTGTAGGGACAACCTACCATGCTGTGTCTGGCAAGTGGTGCAGTGGCATAATTTGCTGTCCAATGGCTCCTCACGGCTCAACTGGTACTTCACCTTGCCACAGTGGCAGCTGGCCTCGTAGCGTGCCTTGAATTTGTCATTCGACTCGTGGACACTGTATGGGGCGCGCTTCTTCCACTCCGAGATTCCCTCGGTCGACTCGCCGCGGGCTTGAGAGTTGTCCATTTCTGTTCTGATCTGTGTCTTGTTGACGACGCGTGTAGCGGTGTTGCGGTGGGCGGCTTGGGTGAGGATTGGGGAGGTTTTGGTGGAGCAGTTGCGGGCGTTGATGCGGATGACGGGAGTTGCTCGTGTGACTACTGCGGTCGATGTTGTGAGCAGGCGTCCTGTGAAGAATCTACTGGCCATGCGAATTACTTTTTGGGATTTGTTCGAGGCGAAGAAAGATAGGAAGTAGTTTCAATTGTAACAAATGTCTACTCCTGCAGTTTATTAGATATGCGGCGGGCTTGGTTGATGATCACGATGACGTCGTCTGGGGCTTGAGTGAAGTGAGGCCGTCATCAAGGGTCCGAGCGCAACAGCGATCAAAGATACATCAGATCGATCACATCTCATTATACTAATGTAGCGTATCTTCCATGATGCCTATACGGATTGAGGGGTCCAAGGGGAGTCTAACGGCTCTGACCAGATTTCTCTAGTACGGGGTTGGTTACTCTAAATCTGAGCCTACGCCTTAAGGAGTCTCAATGCTTCCTTTTTCGGCAGTCCGAATACATTGATCAAGTAATCGAGTCTGTCACAGAACTGTTAATATCTTTCCGAGCTGTAAATCAAACGCATGGTACTCACTTGACCTCATCCGCAATCCTCCCCCGGAAGCTTTCGAAGTCCCGCTCCCGTTGCTCCCTGCAAGCCCTCCGTTTTGCCTCGTCCATCTTCTTGACCCTGATCCTGAATCGTCCACTGACAGGTCTATGATCACTGACCCTAACCTCCCACCGCCGATACTCATCGCACTTGATCCTGCCTAGACCTCTGTACAGCAAGCGGTCACACCATGCTGGGGCGCGCTTCTTCTCGCTCGTGTCGTATTCGTCGGTGCCTACGTTGTACTTGTATGTTGGTGCGAAGGTAATGGGCAATTCCTGGAATGCCCGTAGGCGGAAGCCGGGGTGTTTCTTTCGAGACAGAAGTAATTGATCGCGTTGAAGGAGCTTCGTGAGGTTGTTGTCGCGCACGGCTCTTACGACGGAATCGCGGCTCATGGCGTCAATGCGGTAGTTCAGGTCACCGTTTAGGATGCAGATTTCATGATCGAGGATCATGCTTCCATCACCACCGCCAACAAATGTCTCTGGATTTGATGAGACAGGTAAACACTCGGCTTCAAGGATAGCGGCAATGTCGTTATTACGGTTGACGGTTTGGGTTTGGCCGGCTGCCAGATGGCAGTTAACGAGGCAGATGGAACTGTCGTCCAAGACCAGTCGAAGAATAAGAGCGCCCTGATTTTTCAGTTAGGTTGAGAGCTGCCGATTCTTTTATAAGGAGATGTCATACCTTGTTACCATGCAAGCCACCCATACCCCGCTTGACCTCGGCGCCATGGATTTGCTTGATGCGACTGCGGATCGACGTTTTGACAAAGACGCAGGTGAACAAGCCTACCATACTGGCCGTATGGAGCAGACTGTACGGTTGATCATGCGGCATGAAATCCTCCAAACACCTAGTAAGATGATCTCGCCAGGCTCTGTACTGGTGGCTCATGTGTTCAGGCTGCTCGGGATCCTTTTTCTTGCTCTTAAAGAAGCTTTCTAGAGAGGCTTAGCACCAAGATTACGGTCAATGCAAACACAAGATAACTTACTGGCAGTGACCTTCTTGTCCTCCAGATCCACAAGCTCCTGGAAGCCAAAAACAAAGATATCGGGCGAGTCGCTTGAAGTAAGGTATTCCCGGAAGAAGTTGTTATCCCTCTCGTCCGCTCTCAAGAAGTTTGGTTTGGCCGCCCCAGCGTTCCAGGTTAGAACGGCAGCGCTCATCTCCTGGAAGCTGCAGTATTCTTCATCATGCTGCTGCATCTGCTCTTCCATCCAATCTTCTTGCAACAAACCATCCCATATCCTGATCATGTTGTCCAATCCAAGACTGACGACCTGGTAACGATCGAGCTTCCAGATGCTCGACGGATCAGCGATAATGCCGCAGATGGGGTGATCATGTGCAAGCCAGTCTTTCTTGACACGCCACGGAGTGACAGATGTGTCATACACATATGCCATTCCAGTGTTGTATCCAGCCCAGAGGTAGTCGCCTACGCCGGCTAAGGAGCTGATTTTGTACACGCTAACACTTATCACACCTTGACAGGTGAAGTCTCGCTTGTTGTAGATCGATACTTTGCCATCCGCGTGTCCGAAGTAAATCAAGTCAGGTCTGCTACTCATGATAGCGCCAGATGTTACATCGCCAGCATTCGGCTGTGATAGTGGACGTTGCAGGACCTGGAACGACGTTTCCGTGGCTGCACTTGGCTGAAACACGCGTATGTCTTTCTGGGTTGCGTACCAGAGCAGACCGCCTGTAGCGATGGAGAAAGTGTGGCCTCTGGGCACTCGGAAAGATTGCGGGATAGACTCTAGGCTCGGCATTCCATCACTGCCAGCTGACCAGACATGCAATTTCCCTTCGTCATCCAAGGACCATAGCTGAGACGCATGTCGATAGAGCTTAATGATCTCCCTTCTAGGGTGAGCATTAGACTTTGTAAAGACGACACGCTGACTAGGAATGTCCACCTCTTGGATCTCCCCTATATTCGTGCCAAGCCATAAACGTTTACCCTCGTCCACAATATCATGGGCTGGCTTGAATGCGATTGCTGTACACTTGACATTATCCTCTTGAGGAAGGGTTAAAAGTGTTTCGCCAGTCTTGATGCTCCACACTCGAGTAACGTAGCCTGTCGTACATACATATTCGCCAGAGACAGCGAAGAGTCTTGTATCATATCCAGTAGGAATTTGCCACGGTCGATAGGGGTACTGCGGAGGTCGGCGATTGGTTTGCGTAGAGTCAGGGTAATCTGACATTGCAGGTACTGCTGTGCCATTCGGGATAATCGGGCCGTCCTCATAGTCATCCGCACGGGGCTGACCATTACTGGCTGGTATCATAGGTTTGGCAGGGACTGGATCAGGCGTGAAGGAGAAGTCGCGACGTGTTTCTACTGATCTCCGTGGTGGTGGTATTGCTGGTGGGGCAGGCTTGGTAGATGGAGGACTGACAGTCGTAGACGCAGAAGACCTGGTCCGATCAAAGCCTTGAGTAAGTGCAGAAGGCTGTACACGTTTTGGAGGCGGCATAAATTGGGAGGTGGTACTTGCAACTATGGTAGCCGCTCTCCTGGGAAGGTCTTCTGATCGGCGGGCAGGAATGCGTGGCGAACGTATGGGACTAGTCCGACCTGACCTTGTTTGGAGCTCATGCCTTGGCGGTAGTCCAGGTCTGTCGTCCGGCGCGTCTCCATCGAAGCTTTCCTGGCGTTCCCTTGATGACTGGTAGTGAATTGGTACGGTTGGCGACCGTGATAGAAACCTTGAAGGTTGCTCTTTTCTGCGCTCTGGAATAAATACAGGCGCAGTAGGCAGTGAAAAGTATCCTTGGTCCGGCCTGGAAGATATTCTGGGCTTCAGATGTTCATGTATTGGTGGTGGCAATGACTCATGTGATGCGGCGTTTGAGCTGCTTGGTGGGGTGCTAAACGGAGAGATACGATCTTGCTCTGGTGTCTTGGGTCGAGCATCAGGAACGAGGTTAGCAGTATTAACTTTTTCTGGTTCCTGAATTTGTCCGCTCGGAATCTTTGGCTTTCCGGCTCGATTTACAGGAGGCGGAGCTGGATGTTGGCCTTTCGATTTCTCATCGACTGGTGATGAGGGCTTGTCCGTCTTGTTGGTATTCTCCGATGATTGCGAAGCTTGCAAAAAGAGTGACATGCGGGCTTCCAACGCAGGAGTCGTCGTTCTACTGGGCGTGCGGACATGGCGGATTGAACTAGCAGGAGACGCAGAATTCGACGCGGCAGGTGTCGAAGGATTGATTAAAGATGGCTTTGCTGGCGTCGCTTGGTCTGCAATCATCGCAGGCGATCGGGGTGAGTCTACAGTGACTAGTGGAGGAGATCGACGTGGTGTAGAGACCAAAGACAGTGGGCGTGATTTAGGAGAAGCAGGGCGCCTCGTGGGCGATCTTGGTATTGGTTGCGCATCTCCGCCCGGCGAAGGTATCGCAGAGTTCCGACGAAATGGCAGCTGTTCAAAAGACGTGCGAACCGGGGACACTGACCGAGAGATGCCTCCTCCAGGCGGGTATAGCTGTGGCTTTTGCGGTGTCGGACGAGATTGCGCAGATGTCGTATCTTGACCTAAATTCTCGAAGCGCGAGCGTAGAGAAGAGACAGGTCCAATTGAGGACTCGTCTGCCGCTTGGTCCGGTTGATCCGCCATGTTAAATCTCCTGGTATGCTACCTCGTGAACCTCTCTTCGACTGCCCCACTTCCAACCATGTCCGTGGTCAATCTTCTCTCGGTATCCTGCCCGATGCTCTTTCTGTATTCTCGGGTTTCCTCTGTCTGACTGCGTTCCTGAAAGGACTCTAAACGCGCCGGTAATGGTGCTCACGGGTCCGAGTAAGCCAAGTGTGGCTGAGAGGTGGCAGTTGGAAGATGCGGGGCGCGACTACCTCAAGTGGACCCAGCGTAGTAAGCTCTTCGTAGATGCTCTGCCTGCAATATGTATGTGTATTTGCAGGGTTAATGGGGCGCAGATATGGGGTGATCGATATGCCGGAGATTATTGTAGACAGGTACATGCCATATGTCACTTGTAAGGCACCGCAAATAAGGTTTCCCCATATTAAGCTAGAGACGCGTAACCGAGCCTGCGTTTCACTCGCACGTTTCAGGGCATGAGGTAAGATCGGCGGCGCAGCGACCCAACCACTATCGACAAAGCTTCGCCGAAACACCTCCGCGACGCGCTCACGCATAACATTATAGAGACTGGACTGTGGTTCGAGATAGCGCCGCTGTGCGAGAGAAGGTATCATGTGGTATGTTGAAGGAGATAAAAGATCGAGCTAGCTATGCATGCTGATAGGGACCTAGTAAACACGTCCTGAATGCGCAGGTGTCTATCCGGTCGCCATGTTGTACGTCCATCAAATAATTACATGTATACCCCAGATCAAGAAATCTTATCTGAGCATATGGCCTCTCCGAATGCACGTCTAATGCACCCCACAGGCCGGAAATGGTTCGACTGCGCTGAATGCCACGCGGAATCCGAATCCCACTCTCTGAAGCCAGCTCTCGAGATGATCTTCGCCTGCAAGAAATGCAAGAAGTGCTTCCGGAAAGACGTGCAAGAGATGGAGGAAAGTGACGAGTACTGCCCACACTGTGACAACCACTACGTGCTGGATGCCGTTACCCCGCAGGCACGGTTGGAAGTTGAGGGAGAAGATGTCAGGAAAGACGCTAGGATGTTGAAAGATGAGAGAGTGAGGCAGCCTGAACAGCGAAGGATCTGGGATATCAAGGAGCTTGATGACAAGATGGGATAAACTCGAGAGACTGGGTATGGTGGAACCGATACTTGGGGGCGTTATGGGGAATCTTATCACGATGGTTGCATGCAAAAGGCGTTTATAGAAGGATCATCTTCGCCTGAAAGAGGCTTGGATCTATTCTCGATACGGACATTATATTTTACATTCCAACTCCCTCTGAACGCCGATGCTATTCCCCTGTCATGCCATGCATATCCCGTCTAGCATGCATCGGACCGTTTACTCCGGTGGTGCACCACTTCCCTCGCCTGCCGGTCGGCTAGTAAGAACAGCCTCTCCACCTGCCTGCGGGCCTGAGGGAGCTGGCTGTCCACCAACACCACCAGCTCTTGGTTGTCTCCGGCTAGTTGCCTCATCCTGCTTCTCGTTGTTGATGTTCTCAACGTATTTCTCAATATCCTCCACCTTGAGCATCTCAAGGGGCTTGCCTGGCTCCATGATGGCGATCTCGATGTTCTTAGCGCCGGTCTGTACAACCTCAAGCAGAGACTTGACAGTCAACTTGATTGTCTCTTCTCTGTCCATGCCAGGCTTGTGGTTGCGCTCCAGGAACTCACGGACGGTCTTCGATGAACGGCCGATAGCGTTTGCTTTCCTGTATTGACAAAATTAGTCATGCTGCAAGGTCACCTCGAATATAGGCTCGTGTGAACGTACCATGCTGAATAGATACCGCTGGGCTCAGTCTGATAGAGTCTCGCCTCCTTACTGTTCGGGTCAAATCCAACCACCAGGGTGCTGATTCCGAATGGCCTCACACCACCAGACTGTGTGTACCGCTGTTGGACTCCTGCGATGTACTTGGTGATGTATTCTATCGATACTGGATCCTCCACAGTCAATCTGTGACTCTGAGCTTCTAAGCGGGCCTTGTCGACAAGGATACGTGCATCGGCATTGAGACCAGCGAAGGCGAGGCAGACATGGGTGTCGACGAGGGAGATCTTGGAGGGCGTGATTCTTGTGTCTTGGAGCTTCATAGCGCTGCGCTTCTCACAACCTAGAACAACGATGCCTTCACCCTTGACACCGACGGCGCAAGTACCTGAGCGACGTCAGCGTTGTAATCATTCAGGTTGCTCAAGGTGTTGCACCTCTCTTGACAGCCTCCAAGGCATACTCGACTTGGAAGACGTGTCCATCAGGACTGAAGACTTCGGACAGGTTAGCCTAGACTCTGCGATCGACCTGTACTTCCCGTACCTGAGAGAGCGCGATCATAACCGCTAGCCATCTTATACTGCTGTGATGTAGACTCTGATTGATTCCTGGTTTATTCTGGGATAGCAAACCGTTTGCTCGGGCGTTTCGTGTAAGCTTGTACAAAGAGTGTTGGTGATGAGGCGGTGATGGGCGAATGCGTTTGGTGTGTAGTAGCTGTCCTGGAGCTTCGCGTACTGCTTGACGCCTTGGAGCGGAAGTGCAAGCGCGGGTCTTGGCAAACGGCAACCTTAATGACGTCCCGAGATGCACGGTAAAAGAAGCAAGAGTGGAAAGTGGGGATACATCTATATACGATTGAAGCGCCTGCACCTCTTTACGCCTCTGTATAGTTATCCGAGAGTCCAAGATGCAGTCGTTTACCCGCTGTATGCCCGCCGTGAGGCAGATTCGTCTTTCCAACACAGCTTTTCAAAGAGCTGCAATCCGCCGACCTGCCGCATCTCAGATCCTAGCGCAAAGAAGATGGCAGAGCTCAGAAGCTACGACCTCTGCGACACATGAAGGAAACCATGAGCACTCGGGAGAAGGACCACCAGCGAGCAAGCCTGCCATCAAGTACACCTCCGAGACATACCCAGAACTTAAGAGGGATTCGAAGTTCGCAGAGCTCACACCAGAGCATGTGAAGTGGTTTAGAGAGACATTGGGTACCGACTCTGCTATCCTGGATGGAGTGAACCAAGATGCCGGTGATGATATGGAACCTTTCAATAGCGACTGGATGCGCAAGTACCGCGGTCACGCAAAGTTGGTGGTGAAGCCGGGAAATACAGAGGAGGTTAGCAAGATCCTGAAGTATTGCAACGACAACATGCTGGCAGTGGTGCCGCAGGGAGGAAATACTGGTCTGGTCGGTGGCAGTGTACCTGTGTTCGACGAGATCGTCATCAACCTCGCACGCATGAACCAGATCAGATCGTTCGATGATGTATCGGGTATTCTGGTCGCAGATGGTGGTGTCATCCTCGAGGTCGCAGACAACTTCTTGGCGGAGAAGAACCACATTTTCCCACTGGACTTGGGTGCAAAGGGATCTTGCCAGATTGGTGGAAACGTCGCCACTAACGCTGGAGGTCTTCGGTTGCTCAGATACGGTAGCTTGCACGGAAATGTCCTCGGACTTGAGGCTGTCCTTCCGGACGGAACTATTGTTGACGACCTCTGCAAGCTCCGTAAGAACAACACTGGCTACGATATCAAGCAGCTGTTCATCGGTGGTGAGGGCACTATCGGCATCATCACCGGTATCTCCATCCTTTGCCCACAACGCAGCAACGCCTTGAATGTCGCCTACTTCGGCCTTGAGTCGTTTGAGAAGGTCCAGGAAGCTTTCCGCGAAGCCAAGAACCAATTAGGCGAGATTCTCTCCGCTTTCGAACTTATGGACGGTCGCAGTCAGAAGCTTTACAACACCGCCAGCGGTAACAGACTGCCACTGGAGGGTGAGCACCCGTTCTACTGCTTGATCGAGACTAGCGGAAGCAACACCGAGCATGACCAGGAGAAATTGGAGGCCTTCCTCGAGCACGTCATGGGTGAGGAGATTGTAAGCGATGGTGTTGTAGCACAGGACCAGACTCAGATCAAGGAGCTTTGGGGCTGCAGAGAGGGTGTGCCAGAGCATCTGGGTCACTGGGGTGGTGTCTACAAGTACGATCTATCGATCCCAATCGGCGAGATGTACTCGCTCGTTGAGGAGTGCCGTGAGCGTATGATGAAGGCCGGCCTACTTGGCGATTCTGAGGACAAGCCAGTCGTTGACGTTGTTGGTTACGGCCACATGGGTGACGCAAATCTGCACTTGAACGTTCCAGTAAGGCGGTACGACAAGGCTGTTGAGAAAGAGCTTGAGCCATGGGTGTATGAGTGGGTTCAGAAGAGACACGGCAGTATTAGTGCAGAGCATGGATTGGGTATTGCGAAGAAGCCTTTCATTGGCTACAGCAGGAGTGAGACTATGGTCAGGCTTTACAAGCAGATCAAGGATCTATACGATCCAGTAAGTACCTTTCCCTTCTTTGATGTTTTGGATGTTTACTTACGGCTACGCAGAACGGCATCATGAACCCATACAAGTACATCTAAAGGAGGAGTGTGGGACTACATCTGAATTTGAGCGATACAAAAATCGGCGTAATGGGAACAATCTGTACATGTAGGTATGTCTCGAGCTAGTCGCCAGAGCATACCATAAGCAGTTGCGGTCAGATAGCGATGGAAGATTGAAGGCTAGGATTTCAGAGTCCCTAAGAATAAGTACAAATTCTGAACAACTTGCATACGAGCAGGAGAACGTGCAACTCAAAACAGCTACATTACTGCTTTTGGTCTGAGAAGTATTCGAAGTGCGTCGCGATATTCAGTGTACTTGGGCGGTTGTTCATGTGAAGTGTCTTCATCTGCCAAGGTTTAACAGGCGTTCCTTCCTCTTGTGTCGAAGGGGCACTGACGAAAACCTCCATCACGAACGATCCATATCGTATAACATGTTACGGGATAGTGCGTTACATTGGCCTCGGCGAGACGCATCTTTTGAGCTCAAAAAAATCATTTCTCACAACGAGAAAAGCAGGTCGTTTGTGTTAGACAGGAGCGAGCCCTCTTTCACAGCTCGGTTCCTACATGTAGTCACTGTCCACCGTCTTCGGAATGGTGAAACACCTCACGCTAGGCCCCATCCAAAGATGATGGTGGCTCCGTGGACTCTCTCTGGACTTGCGACAATCTGTTGCACGAATTTGCAGGGTCTCCCTGCCTCTTTGGTTTACAATTGATCCAGTCGCGCATTGCGCGGTGCTGCGCACGTCCTGGTTCTGGCAGCTGGTCTACTTATCGTAACATCACCGACGTATTTTCCGATCCTTTCGAGAGGTCTATGTCACCAAAGACGTCTTCAGCGGCCCCTTCAGTCACTGCCAGTCCAGTTTCGTTGCCTTCCACTTCGCCATCAAGGGATCGAATGTCTACCTGCTCTCTCCTCCGCGATTCTCTATCTTCCAAGCTGAAACCGTCTCCTTGGTGCCATGCTCCCCTTTGCCACGGTCATGCACACCCGGCTTTGTGAGATATTGAGGACAGGTCTCCAAAATGCGACCACAACACCAGGATCAGTGACCTTTCTTTCCGACCAATTCCCTCAGCCAGCGAGTCGGACATGAGATTCAAAGGCCAACCAGATCAGAACGCAAGCTTTCTTTCCTCTTCCAAAATCGCATAACAGTTCACCTAGCAAATGCTAGAATGGTGGAACGAAGCATACATGGTGGGTCCTATACGTCTTCCTTGGATTCCTGAAAAAGCAAAAGGACTGGACATTGATCAATACCGGCTGCCATTATACTTTACGTATCTCCAATGGCAAAATCGCTTGCGGAGCCTGGTCCGACAAACACGTGGTGAGCACACGCTGTGTCGCGTGGTTCGGGAGTGGAGTGAATGCGGAAGCTCCCGCGCGCCAAGAATACCAGAATCCATGCCACAGCAAAGGAGTGGATGTCTGTTTAAGGTCACCACACAACAACCACGACCTCCTGAGGGATTCCGAATAGTGCAAAAGATGCGCCAGAAAGCATTCTACCCCGCCAGCACAAAAGGTTTTGCCTGTGGGCAGCCAAATCGCCAAGACAACCCGCCTCCCATCCACCCTCGCCCAAATGCTTTCCCAGGCCTCCCTACGTCCTCATATACACCTACGAACGCCAAAAATATGCAAAAGAAGTGGGGCTCCTCCCGGGATCGAACCGGGGACCTCCTGCAGCCGGTATCTGCTCGTCGTCGCTGATGAGGCGATGATTGAGAACCCAAAGCAGGAATCATACCACTAGACCAAGAAGCCTTGTATGAGCGAGCTGATTGCTCTGATTGATGGAAGACAGCACGGTCAAGGGAACATATGAACCTCAGCAACATTGCTCGGCTGCGTGGGACAGAACGGCGACGGATGGGTGGGACCCTAACTTAGCGCTTCCAAAGCCTTGCGTGGGTGGGGCCGCTCAGCGCGTCTGATTATTTCGAGCGCGTCCTGCGAGGACAGCCTGCACGCAGCAGAGAAGGCACTCGGTGCTATGTGCAGAATGCTGTCGTCAACTTCAGATGAGAAAAGGATCCGGTCATTCCGCAGGTGTCTGGCTGATTGCAAGCAACGGCATGAAAGACTACGCGTGGAGCTACATTGCATTCATACTCGAGAGCACGCCGATCTACAGACAATCGCCATACGGGCACGTCTATCTACTGCATACTAATGTGTATGCTCTTGGACTCCAGATATTGCATGATACCCTCTCTGCCACCTTCTCTCCCATTCCCGGACTGTTTCTTGCCACCAAACGGAGTCACCATGACCGGCAACACTGTCTTGTTGACGGCGACCGTTCCGGCTTCGAGCTCTCCACTGACACGCAAAGCTCGCTTGATGTCATTAGTGAAGACGCATGCAGCAAGACCATAGGTGGTATCGTTGGCCAGCTCTATGGCCTCCTCTTCAGTCTTGAAAGTCTTGATCGCCAGAATGGGGCCGAATATCTCATCCTTGTATACGGAACTGTCCTTGGGCGGATCCATCAGGATTGTCGGCTGGACATAGAAGCCTTTGTCTCCATGACGGTCTCCACCAGCCAGGACTTTGACCCCATCTTTCTTACCTTGTTCGAGGAAATCCATGACGCGATCGTACTGTATCTCATCGACCAGAGGTCCGACTTGAGTGGTAGGCTCTGTTGGGTCACCATATGCAGCTGTGGCGCCTTCGAACCGAGCTTTCAACTGTTCGATGAATTTGTCGGCAAGAGTGTCTTGGACAAGGAGTCTGGTCGTGGCGCAGCAAACCTGACCGGAGTTGAGCAGGAACCACTGGCTCATGTAGGCAAGGGTAGTCTCCATGTCAGCATCTTCGAAGACAAGAGCGGGAGATTTGCCACCGAGCTCGAGGGTGCAGCGCTTCAAGTTACTGGTCGCGGCTGCGATCTGGACCTTCTTTCCAGTCGATGCTGAACCTGTGAAGCTGATCTTGGCAATCTTCATGTGAGAGGCGAGCGCGTGGCCAGTCGCGGCTCCACCACTGATGAAGTTTATGACTCCAGGTGGGAAGCTAGCTTCTTTGACCATTTCACCCAAAGCAAGCGCAGCAAGGGGTGACTTTTCCGAGGCCTTGAATATGAAGGTATTGCCGGCGGCGATTGCAGGCGCCATCTTCCATACTGTGGACGTGTGTGAGTAAGTGGACTTCACGGCCTTGTAAGTGTTTAAAATACCAGTGTATAACAGGGTTACGTTCCATTACGCGATACCAGCACAAACCCCAATCGGATCGTAGCGAATGAGCTTGTAAATGCCATCACCGTCATCAGGATACACCTCCCCAGCAATCTTGTCAGTCCACCCAGCATAGTACCTCCACCAAGCCGGCCACCCCGATGCAAGCATTTGTCCCAGTTGGATTGGCATACCCATCGAGATCGCTTCAAGCTTAGATAGCTTTTCGACATTCTTCTCAAGGATGTCGGCCAGGTTGTTCATGAGCCTAGCACGTTCTTGTGGAGGGGTATTCCGCCATGTCTTGAATGCAGTGGCTGCTGCTTCGACTGCAAGGTCCACATCTTCTACGCCCGCAACGTGAACGTCTTCAGTCACAACAGACGCATCCTTTGGATTTTTGATGGTGATCCTCTCATTGGACTTTGATGCCACATACTGATTGTGTCAATTCTGATGCAATGAATGATACAGGTGTTAGGTACTGTCTACACACCTCATTGTTGATGAAAAGACGGCCTTCGTAACTTGGTGCCATGATGGTTGAATTGAAATATTTGATTACTTTGTTCGATATGTCATACAAGACCGATAGCTCCCTCCCAGCATCTTTATACTATTCACTTGCTGCGGACCAAGTCCAACCCGACGAGACGACAGTCTGACTGTGTAATCTCTGTCAGACGAACAGGGACCGACAGTCAACATTAGTCTACCTCCTTTCCAACGTTTGAATATCAGCGAAACTCTTCCGGCACAGTCAGCGAAATCATTCGGCCAAGCCAGAAAGCTCTCGGACGACTTGGCTCTGTTCCCATTCATAGTCTCGAGGGTCATGTACAGACTGTCTTTGACGGCATTCGTGTAATATCTCACGACGTGCAGCCAAGGTCAGCGCCAAGCGCACCGCTTTCCAACTGCTAGCGCACACCATGTTTCCCAAGCTGACAGATTTGGGTTACGAGAAGGTACCTGAGATTACAAAGAATGCAACCTATTCCGCGCCCTACGCCCTACGCCTTACGATTCCCGCTCAGTATGTTACTTATCCGTAGGTTAGTGATTAACCAGACATGGTGCTGTACTGCTTGAGTCATGCATAGCAGTCGGTCCCTACAAACCACAAATTCTCTCGAGTCATGCTTCCGCCAGATTCACGCAGGCGCAACCGAAGCACACGCACGCCATCCGTTTGCGGCGGCCTTGCTAACTTGTCAGAGTTAGAGCTATGAACGGAAGGAGCGAGGCGCGTACCTTCTAATTTACATCTATACATCGCAAGAACGTGTCTGGAGTTTTGCAATCCCGGGAAAGACTTCCCCATGAGCCGGCGTACGAATTTATACGTGGGTCAAGATTTCTGTCTTTCCCTCTATCTGATGGCCTGATTCGGGTCTCGATGGTGGCACACACGTCTGGATGTCTGTTTTCATGTCTTATTGACGGGTGGTGTGGGCGAGTCGACGCGACGCGACCCGACTCTCGAGGCAGGAGCACAGGATCTCATCACAAACAGACCGTAGAGATCAACAAGACTTCAAGGTAACTAACTTAGTCGTGTTGAGTATAACATGAACGTATTTCATCATGTCTGAGTGATAGATACTCTGCAGCAACTTGTGGGCCGTTGGCCAAGACTGAGATGATACAGCAGGGGGACAAATCGTCGTGTTCCTTCAGGATAGTGCAAGCCTTGGGAAGGAACTCCCATTGGCTTTTTAGCGCTATGTCGAATGCACAGATTAATGTGCACTCTCCTAAGAGGGCAGAACGATCTGTCCCTCTATTGTATAAGTAAGGTCCTTTAAGGGTAGGCCAGACTATCGCCAGCACTGACACTTGTGAAGGCCGCCATCAAGATACCTGCCAAGCCGCGCCAATGCAGGTACCGGCGCAGGGGGGCGGATGATCTTGTATCAACTGAGGGAAGACAGGATTGGACGCCCCCCACTTATAGACGCTAGTGAAGACCAAATGGCGCTATGATCTCAGTCCCTTTCAACCCTACCTACATACATAATCAGCACCAAAGCACCGTTCTAATCACGAAGCCCAATGCTTCGAAAGTATGTCAGGACCGCCTCACTACGGTCTTACTCACTACAAGCTGCCGAAGAGGAAACGCGACGCTCCTAAGGGTACTTATACCCCTATAACCACCGCTACACGAACGGAGATCCACTTATATCGAGATCGACTTCATAAAAGCCATACGGAACTATCTAACATCTTCAACTTACCACGTACGACTGTACGGGGGATTCTTTCAAGGCCCCCATCTTTCGAAAACCGTCAAAGAGGCAGGCCTCGTAAAAATCTAAACCCCGCCCAGCAGCAGCAGCAGCAGCAGCAGCAGCAGCAGCAGCAGCAGGAGCAGCAGGCCCTGCCAGAATTTACCATGCCCGCCTCAAGAACACCCACAATCGCCGTCATCGGCTCCTTGAACGTCGACTTCATCACCCGCACACCACGCGTGCCAGAAGGCGGCGAAACACTAACCGCAAACTCCTTCGACACAGGCTTCGGCGGCAAAGGCGCCAACCAAGCCGTCGCCTGCGCGCGGCTCTCCCGCCGCAAAGACGCACCTGCAGATTCCGCAGAGGTGAAAGTATGCATGGTCGGCTCCGTGGGCGAGGACTCGTTCGGTAGCGACTTCATTGCGGCCTTGCAGGAGGATGGCTTGGATACGAGCCACGTGAAGAAGGTGGCGGGGCAGAAGACGGGGATTGCGAATATTATTGTTGAGGAGGGGAGTGGCGAGAACAGGATCTTGCTTGCGACCAACGCCAATCATGCTAGTGGGGATGAATTGAGGGATTTGGTGCCCATCGAGGCTGATGTGGTCGTGTTTCAGTTGGAGATCCCGATTCCGCTTGTTGTGCATAATATTAAGCTTGCGCATCAGATGGGGAAATATGTGAGTTCGTGCGCTGAGAAGGGGCCTTGAATAAAGCGCTGACGTGGAGATACAGGTGATACTGAATCCGGCACCGGCGGTGACGCTGCCGCAGGATGTCTACTCCTCAATTGACTGCCTGATCATGAACGAGAGCGAGACGGCGCTTTTGCATGGCGGCGGCGATGTCGAGACAGACCCGGAGGTTCTAGAAGGCATTGCCCGCGACTTCTTCAGACTTGGCGTACAAGATTCTGTGGTAGTCACGCTAGGCGGCAAGGTATGAGAGAATGGAGATGGTACTGTAATCCGAGGGCAGTATGCTAATATCACCTCACAGGGCGTTTGGTATGCTGCCAAGTCGAGTTTCGACAACACCTTCCGGGACACTGCACACGTACCTTCCCGAAAAGTCAACGTGGTGGACACCACGGCGGCGGGAGACACCTTTGTTGGAGCAGTAGCGGTTGAGCTTGCAAAGCTTGGAGGCATTTCACCCGAGTCTCTGAGCTTTACTATCGAATTTGCTAATATCGCGGCTGCAAAAACAGTAGAGAAGGCAGGCGCCATGGCCGCGATACCGTGGCTCAACGAAGTAGAGCGACCCCGTGACATGAAGGATTAGAGATTATGTAACGACACAAAGTCAGTCACAACGACTATTGGAAGGGGCTATTGAGCCTTCAGTTCTCGAGCATCAAGATCGAGCGAGTTACAACAACGTCAAACTCCACTGTCTCATCAAATCAAGTTCAAACTAGGACACCATCATCCCTTTCCCCCGGAGTTCCTTCCTATCTTCTCTCCTCTTCTCTCCTCGGCTCGGTCATCTCTTAAATTTCCTAGTTGCCTCAATCCCTCCTACTCTCACTCCTCCTGACCGACCCACCGCCAGAAACACTAACAGCGCGGCCGCCCCAAACAGCATTACAATGTCCATCTCCCACCCGGCCCCACTGCGACACACTAACTGGCGGCAACTTCCCACCAGACGATACCCTACTCGGCAAATGCGAGCTCCTCTCGATCTCAAAAGCGCAAGAATCACCTTCAATGCCCGCCGTAAAAGCTTTCTGACGCTGTGGCCTCGGATGTGCTAATGGTGGCGGCGTGTACTCGCTCTGTAGCCAGGCCATATCGCCCGTGGCGAAGTCATACGATCTCGCTGCTTGGGCGTGTCTTGTCGTTGGGTTTACGAGGGGGCTGAAAGGGGAGATAATGGATTGGCGCTCCGACGGAGGCACCAGGGTGCGTCCTTGCTCGCGCGGCTTAGCGGACGGGTGTGAACGATGCGCTGATGGATGGGTCGATATACTCGCCGTTTCTGTTGGCTTGGGGGTCTGCTGCAACGCAATGTAAGCGAGAGGGTCGAGGTGTATACCAGCCTCGCTTGCAAGTGCAGCTAGGCCATCAGGGCTAAGCCCATTTTGATGAGCCAGATCTACGAGCTGCATCATGTGGTCGCTGAGTTCTTGCTCCTGGTCCTTGTCGCTTTCGCTGTATTGTCCGTCGAAGCCGGTGCCCTGACGGTGATCGCTTGGACGAGCACTGGTTTCGCTGGGCGCTATCTGCGATTTAGCGGATTTGCGACTTCCAGCCCCGGTAACCGATACGTTTCGCAGGTTATATGGAGACACGTGGGAAGGTGTTCGGCTTGAGGCAATACTTTCAACTGTTGGTGAGCGGTAGCTTCTGAAAGGCGCCCCTCCCAGCACCGCATATTCTCCGTAGATGTTGGAGAGTACGTCCTCTGTGTTGAGCGAAGGTGGCTGTCGAGGTGGGATAGCAGGCCGGATGGAAGGAGCTGGGCTCAATGGATGAGGCGTGATCGAGCGAGCTATGTCGAGGGCTGATATAGGCGGAGCGGTCGGGGTGCCATTTACTGAACTTGGTTTCTCGGCTGGCGTCTGTGGGATAGGTGGCGGAGGGATATTGGCTGCATATATGAGCGCGGTCAAAGATGGCAGCGCAAACGCCTTTGACTTGGATGCTGCTCTTGACAATGGTGAAGCTGCGAATCCGCTTTGGTGTGGCCCGACCGATGGCGCAGCCGGCGCTGGCATTGCAGCATTGGCCTCATTTGCCTTAGACGCCACTTTCTGAGAAGTGTTCGAGCATTTGGATGAATGGTGGGAAGCGACTCTGGGTGTTGTCGCACCGTTGTTGGGATTGCCTGGCTGGGGAGGTGGCACAGGCTCAAATGCGAACGCAGAATCATGCTTCGAGCTTATCCGGGATGGGGCCACTAAGGGCGATGCAACTCGCGCAGAAGCGGCTCGCGAAGCAGCTTGGAAGACGGGAAGTGCACCAGACATGAGAGCTGCGTAGCTGATCGGGTCAGATTGCTGAATTGGCTCCTCTCCAGCATCGATTGGCTTCGCTTCGTCCCCAGGGCTGCTTTCGGCTTGCATTTCTTTCTCGAGCTCGCCTTGCACTTGCTTCTCGGTCTGAGTTTGAGTCTGGTTCTGGTTCTGGTACTGTCTCTTCGCAGACTTCCGGGTCTGCTGCTGAGATTGTTTTTCTTTCTCTTTCTTGGGTTGCACTTCCTGTTCTTTGATTTGGGGGGCTTCATTTCGCTGTGGAAGAGGTTCACTTGGCGATCTAGAGCCTTCCTTGTGTCTCGACTCTCGAGTCAGAGCCTGAGGCGGCAGACCTATGAATGCAGTCTCGCCATTCTTGCCTTCAACTTTGATGCCTTGCGTTCGCTGCTTCTTCGGCATCGCAAATGGTGGGGTCTGCTTCTTCGGACGTTCGACGACATCCTGGGATAGTGACTGCGTTGCTGCGTGCTGGTCTTGGGACGCTTCCATACCCGTCATCGGCAGACCTTCCTTAGTGTGAACTTTTTTCTCCTCGATCGACGCTCTGGCAAGCCTCCTCAGTAGGTCATCGGATAGCGGACGGACGTTGGATGTCCGAACAATGCTAGGCGTGATTTTCGCGGCCTGCAATCCGGTAACGACGTTGTGACCGTCGTCAATGTAGCTGTAGCCATCACCAATATCATCGAAGTACGTAGGCTCAACGGGGAAGCCTTTTCTGTTCGTCTGTCTGCGTGCGGTAGGTAAATCGCAGCGGTCTGTACTAAGACCTGCGTCGATATAAGAGTCGTGATCGAGATCCATATCCGCGGATCGAAATTTCTTTCATCCAATAGTTTAGTCAAGAAAGTGGCATACGCAGAGTCAGGTAACGCGTCGAAGGTCAGCTATTGATACGAACACCGGCGTTGTATTATCGGTAGGTGAAGTGACGGGAACAACCAAAGGTTCACCTGACACGCTGTCGGATAGCGCAACACTTCGACAGGTCCGAAGGATATGGGATCATTGAGGAATGGTATGGCAACTGGAGGGTATCGAGCATAGAAAAACGACAAAACACGAACCGATCATGCGCTTAGCGTCGTCCCCGCGGGCCTAGAGTCGCGCCTTCTCTCTCTGCTTTTCCTGCTCCCACGTACGCTTTATCCACCAGCTTCTGACGAAGCTCCATGACCCTGCCAGGACTGCTAGAGGAGGACATAGCAACAGCATATAAGCCCACCACTGCGGACTTCCCCTCTTAACCACAGCCATAACCCTGTCCACCTCTCTCTTAAGGTCATCCTTATCACCATCATTCCACACGACCACACCAGCCTTCTCTCCCCTCCGCAAACACCTCTCAGCCTTATCCCTAACATCCCACTGACTATCGACCCTATTCTTCGCATCTTCAGCGCTCAAATGCGGATCTCTGTCCCTTAATCTCTGCATCTGCACCGCAGCATCCCTGACCGCAACCACCATTATAGTCCCACACAGCGGCTCCCATCCACTCTCAAACAGCAACGGTACATCGAGCACACAAGCCCAATTCCCCCTCAAATACGCCCACAGCATCTGCTTGTACATCTCCCTCCTCACCGCCGGATGCACGATCCCATTCAGCACCTTGCGATCCGACTCCTTGCCCTCCCCAAAAACACGTCTGCCGAGCGCGGGACGATTGAGCGCCCTACCCTTCCCGTTCTGCCCATTTTCACCACCATTTTCTGGAGTTGCCGGGACGAGAAGATCGGGAGTGGAGGGGCCGAAGTGTGAGACTATTTTTTGGTAGCCGGGTGTGCCTGGTTCGACGACGAGACGCGCGATCTTGTCTGCGTCGATGACGGGGAGGGAGTAGGGTGGTTGGCTGAGGAGGCTTGAGACGCTGGATTTGCCGGTCGCGATACTGCCGGTAAGACCGAGGAGGAGCATGGTGGGCGAGGGGGAGAGGATATATCAAATCAAATCAATTGCAGTTTACAGTGACGGAGGTGGAGATGGTACCTATGTATTCAAGCTGGAGAGCCGCGGTTGCGTGGGGAAGGTCTTGGCGGGGTCTTGCTCTCACTCAAGCATAAGGTCAAATATGTACGCGAGAAACATCACATCTACTCTCCTTTGCACGGCAGTCCGACCAATTTGCGCCGAATCTGTGATCGATGTACATGGGAGTCATGGATCCTCGAGCGAGGTCTTGCAGCTCATCTCACTGAACCTCATCAGGCCATCAATCCTATCAATCCCCAGCTTCGCTCCGGCTCTTGCTGTAGATGTATTCTCCCGCTCTTTGTACACCTGACGCTCCTTCCAATTATCATCGCTCAATTTGGAACGGACTGCATACTTGTTAGGCAGCATGCGCAGTAGCAATCTCTAGACAGAAGCATGCTATCTAAGGGCGGGAACTTATGATAGGTAGGATGTTCAACCCCGCAGTCGCCTAACCGGTGCAGGAAGGTGATACACGATGTGAGCCTACAAGTATCTACAAGAAAGTGTAGTAAGTCTGGATTGATTCACGATCAAACAACACTTCATCTGCATAGCAACTCAAATGGGAGGTGGCAAACAAAACATTAAGGTCTACGTGACAGGCTTCGGTGTACGCCAACAATGTAATCCCAGGTACAATGAAACGATCGCTGATAAGCCATCTACAGCCATTCCCCAGTGGCGATGGTAGTGGCAAATACGCCGTGAACGCATCCCACGAGGTCACCAAGCTCCTCAGAGACTCCATCACTCTCGAGGACAATACCAAAATCACGCTCGTCAACCCCACCGCAGCAGAAGGCGCATACGTCAAGACAGAGTATGCTTATATTCGACAATATGCCAAGGATTTGCACGAAAAGCATGCTGATGACATCGATCTCTACCTTCATATCGGTCAAGCGGATGGCTGGGACCATGTAACCGTTGAGCGCAGAGCGTATAAGCAAGGCTTCAGCTCGACCTGGTGGGGTCCCTCGGGCGAAAAAGGGTACTACATGATCAAGGATAACGCTGGCAAAACGATCGAGCACGAGCCTAACCCTTGGGGCGACAATGTGCCAATCGGCCTAGGCACCGCTCTATTCGTCGACCGGATTGTGGTCGGAGCGAATAAGACGCAGCAAGCGGCTGCCAAACCTCACCCAAACCCCAAACCGCTGGAAGTGAAACCGCACCATGAGGCTGGTAATTACGGCTGCGGCTTCATATACTACGAGAGCTTGGCAAATCGGTACGTAAAGGGTCGGAGTGCCAATGTGTTGTTCTGCCATGTACCAGGCGAGACGGATAAAGAGAGTGTTAGTAGAGCGCGGGATGCGATAGAGGCCATTGTTGTTGCGGCCGTCGAGGTTATTATGGGCGGGAGATGAAAAAGCTGCCCCGAGAAGCAGTGCTTTTGCTGTTAGGCTTGGTGTTGGGTCTTAGGTGGGCAAGAGTGGTGCAGTGCGCTCCTTTAAATTTGTAGCCTTGCGCTTCTCGATACCTACACGAACCTCCTCAGGTGAGCGACCTTCGACGGTACAATCTAGGCCGTTAAGGTGAATTGGACGCTGTATTTACAATCACTACTTGGATAGCGATACGTTCTCTCTTGTGCGTACAAGACGAGATTGAAGCCTCATATAGGCGTCTCCTTCAGATGTGGCTGGATACGGTTTAGGGTGGATTACGTAACGATCTAGACGTCCTATTCGATCTCAAATGTGCGATGGCAGGCCCTGCGACAGCACCATACTTGTCTCTTCCAGTCTATATCTCTCTGTTGTTTGCAAGAGGAAAGTCTCCGCTTCTCAATGATCAGATTTGTCGCTCCTTCATTGCGCTAGTCCTCACTGTCACTCTCGGAAGATTCTTCTCTCCTCATCATGTTCCCGCCTTCAGCGGGGTACAACCTCGATATCGAGGCTATAAGTGGTATTTGCGGTTCCATATCTATTGGTAAGATAAAGAGCTCAGATACAACCCACTTGACCTAACATCCCTTATAGCCTGCTGGGTTGTCGTCTTCAGCCCCCAAATTATCGAGAATTTCCGCCGCAGTAGCGCTGAAGGCCTGAGTATTGAGTTCATCATAATATGGCTCGCCGGTGACTTCGCAAACATCATCGGTGCCGTGATGCAAAAAGTCTTGCCAACAATGGTTCGTCTCATGCCCGTCCACTTGACCTTCAATGACACCTCTCTGACCCAGCGACAGATTATCCTGGCCATCTACTACACCCTAGCCGACATAGTCCTGTTAGGCCAATGCTTCTACTACCGCGGTTTCACGTTTCGGGACCCGCGTCCAGACAAAGAGCCCACTGTCGAAGACGGCGCCGCCACCGAGCGCTCCGCCCTGCTCCCACCAAACGGCCATGCCCGGCCCTCGGACGCCGAACCAGGCCGCAGCCACTCCGTCTCCTCGTTCCGCGACCGCTTCGCCAGTGCCGGCGAGCTGCTCTCGCCCGCAAACCCCATGCACCCAGTGCCCAAGACCTCGCGGCCCGCAACCACCACCACCCGCTCCGGGACCCGCCAACTGGTGCAGAAGATCCTGTTCAACTTGACGGCCGTCCTCGTCGTCGTCGCCGCCGGCATCGCAGGATACTACCTCTCGGCCTCGTCGACCAACTCCGGCGGCGCCTCGGAGCCGGAGCAGGAGGACGTGCTGCACTTCTCGCCCGGCGGCCAGGCCTTCGGATACCTGTGCGCGCTGCTCTACCTGGGCTCGCGGCTGCCGCAGCTGCTGCTCAACTACCGGCGCAAGAGCACGGAGGGGCTGAACGCGCTGTTCTTCCTCTTCGCCTGCATTGGAAACCTGACGTATGTTCTTTCCATCTTCGCGTTTGACCCTATTTGCCACGGTGGGAGGAGAGGGAAGGATTGTCACACTGGCGAGGCCGGCCGCATCTATGGTCGCTATATCTTGGTCAATTTGAGCTGGATTTTGGGGAGCTTGGGGACGCTGTTTTTGGACATGGGCGTGTTTGCTCAGTTCTTCATGTACAGGAAGGTTGAGGAGGATGAGTGGGAGCAGGCTGTTGTGGATGATGTGCCAAGACTCGAGGGCGCAGAAGAGAGGGGCAGATCTGAGTAGGAGTGACCGCATGTGTATGAGAATGTATGAATATGTGATCAATGTCATGATTAGATTCGCGGATTGCCCATGGGATGGGTAATTGATGTACTGTATATCGCCAGGGTGACCGACACCAGCAATGGGTATTACAGCCGGCCATCCTAGGAATGCCCTTTTCAGCCAGTGATCCCCGAAACTCCTTGCACCTTGCAGTGAACGCTATTAAAATTTAGATATTCCCGCTTTGCACATTCTCGCGCCAACCGGTTTTCCGATTTGGAGCTTAAGTCCACTTTTTGGCCTCCATCCCATCCGGCGGCGTCGTCTCCACCTTTCCTTTACTGACTTCCTCCCAATTCGTACTCAGCGCGGTGCCATTACTTTCTGTGAAGCTCTTCATCATCGCCCTCTGTACCTCCGGACTAGCACCCGCATACAGTTTCTTGAAGAAGCCATTGACCGCGTCGCCACCTTCGTCGTCGTAATCAAAGTCATCCTCGTCCTTTTGTTGGACCTTGCCTTTCTCACCGTCGTCCTTCTTCGGCTTCTTCGCGGTCAAGTCTTCGGCAAGCTTGTCCCAGTTCTTGGGGCCTGAGCGGGAGGAAGTTGGGTAGGAAGGCGCTGCTGGCTGGGTCGCGCTGGGCCTGAGTACGTGTTCTGCGATCTTCGCGGCTGAATCTACTTCCTTGGCTGAGTCGGTGGGTAACGCAGGGCGTTCGGTTCCTTCGAGAGCTGACCATTTCTGCCCTGGCTGGGCTTTCTTGAGTACGACCTCGATCTTGGTGGACATGACCGAGAAGGTCGACTTTGAAGTGTCGACAGCGGCAAAGAGCGGGTCGAGGGAGAAATCGTAGATTGAACCTGTTACCAGGGGAAAAGAGATGGAGAGAGAGGATGGTTCTATGTGCACGGAAGCCTTGTCTTTCGGCACGCCCTTGACCATTAGAGTGAAATAGACGTTCTCTGAGTTCTGGTACCAATCGTGGCGAATCTTACTCGCTGGAGTCTGCGAAGTGGGTGTGGGAACTGGTGGTGCGTTCTCCGTCTTCGTCGTGGGCGCTTGTTCCGTCTTCGATGCCTCCAGCTCTGGAATCTCCTTGACTGTAACTGCCGACTCTAACTTTCCCTCCTCACGAAGTTTGCTCAGTCTGTCATTGATCTTCCTCTCCCATATCGGGAGTGTCTTCTCTTTCGGATCCATTCTCTTGACGATGTCAAACACGAACGCTGCATCCTCAAATCTCTCCAATCCAAACAATGCGATAGCTCTTCTCTTTTGTGCCTCCAAGATGAGCTCTCTCTTGGCGCGCTTCTGAGCAGAGATCACAGCTTGATCGGCATCGGACGAGGCGGCTTGCATATTTGGCGGAGAGGAACGCTGGTATGCTGTCGAGCGCTTTATGAGATAGTCTGGTGAGGTTGGAGAAACTGCTAGGGCAGCAGTGTACTCTCTGATAGCTTCAGCATAGTTGCCAGCTTCCAGAGCAGCTGCGCCGCGTTTGGCTTGGTCCATGGTGTCGGTATGCTCGGAGGGGATGTAACAACTTATATTCCGGCGGGGTCACCGCGGTTGATGGATGTCGTTCTTCCACAGGTAGGGTACTTAATCACGCCGGCTGCTGATATGAGACAACTAGAGGATTTGTGCTAGATTGTCAACGCGTGAAGTAATAGCGGAAAGGTGAAGGTGGTGGATGTGTCGGCGGAAGTGTCTAGAACGCATGTGAAGCTCGGTCGATCTTGCCTAATGCGCTTATCGATAAGGATAGCATATAGAGCAGATAGATGATGGTTGATCCGCAAAGAGACTCATCACGCCCAATTATCCTCATCCCTTAAAATCGAATCGCTTGATGCTACGAGCAAGCGAAGGTCTTTTCAATGCCTTGATCAGGACACACCATATCACCTCTCGAAAGAAGGTCGCCAAGCTCAAGCAAGCCGCAGACGCCCATGACGTGTTCGCCTTACTGAGGTATGGCGGTGCTCCTGGCATCATGTATGTGGAAGGAGAGGAGAAGGGAGTGAGGCAGTGGGTTGATGCTGTGCATGTAAGAGCTCTTGGTACTCTTCTAATTGCAGAAGAGTCACTAATCAGATCTCAGAACCTCCGCTACAAGGACTACCAGCTCGTGTCACGTCCTGCGCTCTTAGAGCGAGAGGGTGGAGTGTCATCTCCTCTGATAGATAAGCGAGGGCTCTATGAGATGGATACTGTGAAGGCATTTGGCCACGAAATGCAGTGCCGCGCAGTCTATGGCTGGTGGCGGAGAGGGATGGGTTACGCATCATGACCGGGCTGTGGGATAGTGATGGATACACCCCACCCCGTCTTACACCTTGGAATGCCTTCGGAATGTATATTGCCGAGACAATGAGACATAGCTCGCAAGCACGATTGAATTCCAAAAAGAACATTGTTCCCTCCTCTATTCCAATTGCATGGGGTGGTGGTATCGTGTCCCTAGGAATATGCAATTAGGAGCCAACAGCCGAGCAACGGTTAGCGAACCAGCGATGTCGGTGTTCCCACACATCTTTGATGCCTTAGAAATTATGCTCTTCCTTCTCTTTGTCCCGGATGCACAATACTTGTTGCAGTCTTTCGAGTGCGTTTTCCTATGAATGGTGCATCGCAACGATCCGCGCTGCATTGCGACCACAGGTGTCATGCGACGAAGCCCTTTCTTACTGGGAGATCCTGCAAAGGCCCAGCGCATGGTATTTCTGCTATGCGCTTGATGCTGGCAGCTACTATAAGCCTTTCTGCGCGCGAAACTCAAGCTCGAAACGAGTTTCGTACAGTATCGAGCGCATGCATTCCATGGCTACGAGGAGCGAACCACAATGGTCTGAAACTATTGTACCATCAAGAATGTTGCGAGCGCAAGGTAAGGCGAATCCCAGCGCATGTGCGAGGTGCGCAATTTGTGCGTGGTGGTGGGCTTGTGAATTGTAGCTATATATTTATCTTAAATCGCAAATCTGTCGCCTTCGGGCATTTGGTCAATTTGAAACTATACAGAGAAGATTAGCATGGCCCCTGCACTAAGGATGACACATGCAAACAAAGAGTGCTACCAATTTTTTTGCGGTTTGTTCCTGGTTCGACTCCCGTTCGCTCCAGCCACCAACCGTGACGCTCTTTTTGCCCACCACATCTTTGAGTGACATGACCGCCAATACAACGCTTTTTGCTTTGCTTTCATCAGAAATCATCATGATGGTCGCACAGCCTGCGTTACACGGCCAAACCTGTTCTTCAAACCAAAAGCGGCCCACAGTCGCACGCGGAGCCCCCCACTTCCCCGCGATCTACGTTGCAGCAAGGAACGATGCCAGGGTACAAGTATTCCCTTTTCCGTCGCGCATCTTGTGTTGTTCTAGGCACGTATTAGCCACCGTATATCATACTTCCAGTCATGACTACCACACACTTTCACGCTCCATTTCCTCTTGATCTAGACCTCAAAGGCACCCATGTCCTCGTCACAGGCGGCGCCGGCATTATAGGCAAACACGTCGTCTCCGCCTTCCTATCTGCGGGCTGCAAGGTGACCAGTCTCGACATATCGTATCCAATCTCGCGATCCAACTATGACCAAACCCGTCAACTTTACGAAATGCACGTCGACATTTCCGACCACAAGTCTATGGAGCGTGCCTGGACCAATGCCGTGACCATGTTCGGGGTCGTCGAATGCTGCGTCGCGCTCGCCTCCCTCGACTTCTCCGTCTGTCCTCAGACAGAGAGTATATGTGACTTCGATATGGAAGAGGTCAAGCGCATCATGGATGTTAATGTGGGAGGGACCTTCACCACCGCCCAATTCTGGCTGTATGGGATCAGAGATCATGTTCAGAACACTCCGGATAAGCCGCTCAAGAACCCCAATCTGATCATCATTGGAAGCGAAGCCGGGCATTGGGGTATCCGGACCTGTGCGGCGTATGCAGCGAGTAAGAGCGCCGTGCAGTATGGCCTGCTGCAGAGTCTACGGCAGGATGCCCCGAGGGTGTACGCAAAGGCCAGATGCAATGTCGTGGCCCCAGGCCCGGTAGACACGGATAGGTTCAGGAACGAGACGGGAGGGCAGGGGGCGGAGGGTTACTGGATGGAGTGTCAGGCTACGACGGCCCTTGCTACACCTGTCCCGTGCGAGGCGGTGGCAAGGAGTGTGCTCTTTTTGGCGAGCGAAAGGTGGTCTGGTCATGTTCATGGGAAGATCTTGGATGTAGATTCTGGCAAGCAGGGTGCCCTTGTCTGGACGCGGGAAGAGTGTCGATAACCATTTGACCCGATAATGAAATACGCGGGATGACCAGAGGCGCATTGGGTAGAAGAGACGTCAAGGACCATGGATGTATTGCATTACTTCAGACTTATGAACATCCTCACAATCACTTTGCTTTGCATGCGGGAGTCACGGATACAGAAGTCAGGCTGGGGTCCTATGCAACGTCGGTAGCGTCAAATAGTCAAAAACAAGCGCCGCCAAACTTTGGCTGTCTCAGGAAAACGACGTCATTGCCTGCCTGCTTTGTGCTGGGCAACAATTTGCGATCTGCTCTTCATTGTTGACAAAGCCAGCTGGCCCACTAACTTACAGACTTCAGTCATTTAGATCGCAGCCAGGAAGAGGCGAAGAAAGAGAAAGAGGTTGTTGCGGGCCCGAAAGACGGCTCATCCACCTCGCCAATCATGTCGACCAGCCTGCCGCGTAACGTGCCAAGCCCGGCCAAACAGGAGCGACTGCGTCCCGTCTTTGGTTTCATATTCGCCCACCATGCCCTGATCACCCTAACAGTCGCACTTCTCGCGGTGGGCTGTAGATGGCCTCTTCGGTGGATATTCTCGGGTGCACCATTCCTCTGCTTTGTGCTATTACAAGGAGGATATGAGGGCAATCGTGTCTTGCCATTTCTGGACATCTGGTCTTTGATCGTAGCGATCAATTTCGCCTACTCGATTGCGGCGACATCATGGCTTCTGTTTTGGGTGTTCATGGCGACATGCTACCCTGCGATTGCCCTTACCTGTCTCTTCCAATTTCGATGGGCAAGCATGTTCGCCAGAAGAAGGCTGAGATGTATCTTAAGGCAGCTTCATTATGTCGATGACCAAATCGCCTTCTTCGACCTTCCAGCATTGGAGATCGACAAAGAAGTGGATGGTTTAATGGTCATCAGGGGTATTACCATCTCACTGTCGACATTGACAGCGGTTGCGCATGGGATTGAAGTCGCGGTGAAGTTCTCTGACGACTTGGAACTGGCTTTGATCGTAGACGAAGTCAAGGTCTCTTTATTCCGAAGAGTGGATGTGGGACATGTCTACGGCAATGTCAAGGGCGGTGAATTTGAGATGACATTTGGCAAGCTGGCTCCATCCACCAGTGCGGATGGCGACCCGTATATCAGCACAGATACACCGTTACTTGCAGCTGCAGCCAAGAATGGAGACACTACTACCCGACCTGGATCTTTGAAGTCGGTGAAGAGAACGGAAGACTTGACCCATGGACGACCTCCGAAAGCGACGTCGGTGGACGAAGGTCTTGGGGCCATCGAGCAGTTATCTGTAGATGACCATTCAGCAAGCAAGAAGTACCACGAAATCATCCAGGAGATTAAGGAGACCAGCATGATATACACCAGCCGAAAGGAGGTAGAAGCAGCTCTCGCGAAGAAAGACGAGGAGGACAACATCGAAGACGCGAAGGACAAGCGTGCCGCAATTTGCACGCAATTGCACGCTAAACCATCGATACCTCATCCGCCTGAGAGATCCATCAAATTGACCACGATTAAGAATCGGTCAAATCCACGGATCAAGCGTTTTCTCCACCGACTTCCGATGCTGTATCGGGCTATGCTGATGCCAATAAGCTACTTCCATCCGGTCTTCATTCAATCGATTACAGTAGGAGGCTCAGGGAAGTGGCTTCAGCAAATGCTGCAGGAGCAAGTGTTCAAAGACTACGCAGAGCAGGACTCCGCAATCAGGAACCTCAAGCAGCGCGTCTCCTCATGGCTCTCGGACGCGAATTTCGTGCTGCAACTGGCCGATATAACCGGTCTGGCAAACGTGCCCATGAACACCTCCTACGACATCGTCAACCACCTCGCGTTTGACGACGTTCTGGCCTACCGCACTCTTCCCAAGGAAGTCTCGCTGAAGCAAGTCGTCCGACTAGCTGGCGCAGACGCTCGCGTTACAGTCCCATCCTTCCTCATCCCACATCACGAACATTTGTTACCGCCGAAACCAAATCAAGATGATGAGCGCGACCAGCAAAAGAAAATTGACGAAGCGGATGGCTTGCCGCAAACCGTGCAAGCAGAGCACGAACTCGAGCAGATGCAAAAAGACGAGACCAACGTCAACATCTCCGCGCACGTGCGTCTACCCGCCTGTTTCGACCAGGAGCTCCTCGACTTTGTGGCCGCGCTTGTCAAGGCTACCAAGGTCATCGAGATGGAAAAGGAGCACGGGAACCTCGACAAAGATGTGCGCGGCAGTGGCATCAAGGAATTCACAAAGGCGTTGAAGAGCGAAGTGAAGGACGGGATGAGGAAGGTGGCGGTGGATGCGGCGGCGAACGATCGCTGGATTGCGAAGCTGGTCGGCAAGGTTACGAAGAAGTTGGAGACGATACAGGGGGATGTCGGGTACAGCGGCGACTTGCCGGTGCCGTTGAAGGTGTATAGGGATAAGGCGGAGTCGGATACCAAGCTTATGCCTTGATCTGGGAGACATTAATAGAATGATAATATCATCGCTGTGAACACTCTTTGATTGTTCGCTCGTACATGGCAGTGTATGTTTGTGCGGAGATGTCTCGGGGGACTGTGTGGGGTGGCTCACTCCACTGCTGACAATGCATGTGGCTGTAAGCAGACCATACAGCTTGCCGATCTGTGATATGCGCATATTGCTATGGTCGCAATAGGATGCAAGGACAGTGTTGGTCATCCAAAGTGTAGTATTCCAGCTCATGGCATCAGTGAAGAAAGGCAATTGCTAAGCAAGGCTGCAATTGAACGAATATAAAGACCAGCGTCTCGTCGACAATTTGACAGTGTGCTGTCCAAGAAATCCTACACCGGAGCTGATTTCCGATCTCCAACACATCCATTCATCTCTACTATCAACCCCACCGCGACACTACCTGCGACTCCATCCACGCCTCAAGCCCCCTTCGCCACAATGAAGAACGTAATAACCTACTACAACGCCTCCAACCAGCTCACCACCTCACTCCAAGACATCCCCACCCTAACCGCCTCCTCCCTCGCCCCCAACGAACTCCTCCTCCGCGTCCGCGTCGCCGCCTCCAACCCCAAAGACTGGAAGCACCCCATGCCCAACTACTTCAACAACGCGCTAAACCAAGGCGACGACTGCGTCGGCACCATCGCCGCCCTCGGCTCCGCCGTCCACGACTTCCAGCTCGGCGAGCGCGTCGCGGGCTTCCACCAGATGGACACGTTGCGCGGCACCTATGCCGAGTTGGCGGTGTGCCCGGCGCATACGGTGTTCAGGCTTCCGGAGCATGTGGGTGATGAGGAGGGTGCGACGGTCCCGCTTGCGGCGTTCACGGCTGCGGTCGGGCTGTTTAGGAATCTGGAGCTGCCGATGCCGTTTGCGCGGGGCGATGAGAGGGCGCCGAGGGCAGGGAGGAAAGTGCCGTTGATTGTGAATGGGGCGGGGAGTGCGGTCGGTGCGTTTGCGGTTAAGTTGGCCAAGATGAGTCCGGGGATTGGGCCGGTCGTGGCGACGGCAGGCGGGTCAAGGGCGTTTGTGGAACAGCTGGGTGCGGATAGCATTGTGGATTACCGCTCGGAAACGGTCGTTGAGGACTTGAGGGCTGCGCTGGGCGGCCGGAAAGTCTATCATGTCTTCGACGCTTCGAACAGTGTTGCGTCGGTGAAGTATCTGACGGCGGTGCTGGAGAAGGGCGGCAGCTATACAGCTACCACCGGGCTTGTTGGGGCGCAGAAAGAGATCCTGGAGGAGGCGGGGGTGTGGCATGAGCAGATTTGGGTTGGCAGCGTGCATGACGAGAAGCCGGCTGGCGGTATCTTGTTCGGCGCTGTCATGAGCAAGATCTTCGAGATGGCCTTGTCGGAGGGTAAACTCAGCGGACATCCATATGAACTTATCCCGAATGGGCTGGCTGGTGTTGGTGAGGCCTTGGTCCGGCTGAGGGATCGAAAGGGTGGAAATGCGAAGTTCGTGTATCGCATCTCTGAAACGCCTGGCCTGTAGAGGCGCTGGTTTGATTTGTCGCGATCATACCTTGCCCCTTCTACTGCAGAATTTGCGGTCTCAAGCCGTAGAGAGGCGAACTCATTTCTTTCCTTTCTTCTTGCCGACCTCGGACTTTGCGTTGCTTGTCTCTTTCACATAGCCACCTTTAACGAAAGCATCCCTTGCAGCGCTGTTGATGAGTCTGAATCGATCTGGGCCCAAATGAACACCGCCATACCAACGGCTGACTACCACCATAACATCCCAAATGTCCATGAGCTGCATCAGGTGCAAGAGGCGACCACCTGCAGCGGTCTCGCCATCGTCGTCGCAGTCCTGAAACGTGACATCATTAGACCCATGAATCCGCCAGGCAGTCATGTTATGCGTCGCCTTCGCCACTTTCTTATCCGTTGCCAACAAATGATGCAAATAGGACTTTGCCTCAGCAGGTGAGCTCACGGGCGCAGCTCTGGCGAGGAAAACAGACTTCTTCTCCGTAAAGACATCGGACATGGTCCATGGCGGTTCCCTGTCCAGAATCACAGATGGCTGCGTATCGTCAGGTCCTTGTCCGTCATGGTGATCGTAGTCTTGCTGACCGAGCCTTTCAGCAACTTGTTCTTCTTCACTCCTCGCAGCTGCTGTCTCCTGGAGCGACTGAAGCCTCTGACCCAGCTCCTCGACCAGATCGAATATGCATGGGGAGCCGGGTTGGTATATTTCTGCAAGTACGAGGCGTGCAGCTTCAACGGCTTGCTGGCCTGCGCCCTTGCCAACATGGTCTCCTACGGATTGGGTTCCTAGGATGAATGGTGGGGCGTCTGGATAATCTGGCGGAAATTCCAGACGCAGTGATATTTCTGCCTCGCCAGGAAGCCGAAGAGAACAGATGGTAGGATCTTCTGACAGTATTTGCAGCGTAGATTCTTCGTAGATGGCGTTTATCGAGAGGATCTCGTCTTCCAATGCATTTTCCATTTGACGATATGTGAAAATACTGTTCAACCGACCAAGATGCACCGCTTTCCTCAGAATCGTCTCACGGCACTCCGCCAATAAACATCCGTGATAAATAATGCACCTCTTAGCTGATATGATAAAATCTGGACGTTACTTATCAAGTGGAAGTGGTTGACTGACTTGCAATGGAGTTCACGCTCACGTGACGCGTTACGATCGCGGCGTCGAACCGCAAAAGTTACCTCGAACGGCACCCTCCAGGCACAACTTCACGCACTTACATACAACACGCGGCTATTCCCACCATGGCTCTCACAGGATCGGGAAGGTCATTATCAGGGCTTCTCCCCAAGCCCAAATATACCGGAGACGATGAGGAACTGCCGTCACACACCCAGCAGAAAGGACCCAGGATTGTAGGAGCGCATGAGGTGGAGTCACAGCAGCTAGTCGTAAAGGTGAGGAATGTGTCAAGTCTGTTGTAAGGACCGCCGCTAATGTCCGACAGCGAACTGGACCTCCTCCGTACGGACAACGCAGCGCATGGCGCCCCAGAGCACCAGAGGACTTCGGAGATGGAGGCGCATTCCCAGAGATTGCAGTGGCACAGTACCCGCTCGACATGGGACGGAAACAGCAGTCTAGTTCGAACGCGCTCGCGCTACAAGTGGATGGAGAGGGCAAGGTCAAATACGACGCCATAGCCCGGCGCGGACACAACGAGAAGAGGATTATCCACGCCTCATTCAAGGATCTGATTCCGCTGCGGCAACGGGCAGATGCTGGCGAGATCAACCTGGAGAGGCCGTCGGAAGAGGAGGTTCAGGCAACGAAGGAGAGGACACAGCAGGCGTTGGCGACGTTGGTGAGCGGAACGCTTGCGGCGCAGAAACCGAAGAATGTGAAGGGGACGAGCAGGAAGGAGCCGACGTTTGTGCGGTATACGCCGGCGAACCAGATGGGAGACAACAGCAAGAAGCAGGATAGGATCATGAAGATTGTGGAGAGGCAGCAGGATCCTATGGAGCCGCCAAAGTGTGCGTATAAGCACTTCTACGTCCTGTATACTGAATACTAACTTTTGATTTCAGTCAAACACAAGAAGATCCCACGTGGTCCACCATCGCCTCCACCACCAGTCATGCACTCACCACCCAGAAAACTCACAGCCGAAGACCAAGAAGCCTGGAGAATACCACCACCCGTGTCCAACTGGAAGAATCCTAAGGGTTACACCGTGCCACTAGACAAGCGTCTTGCAGCAGACGGAAGAGGATTGCAGGACGTCACAATCAACGACAAATTCGCCCAGTTCGCGGAAGCACTTTTCACAGCAGACAGACACGCACGCGAGGAAGTCAAGCAGCGCGCGCTGATGCAGCAGCGACTAGCGGAGAAGGAGAAGCAACAGAAGGAAGAGAACTTGCGGCAGTTGGCCCAGAAGGCGCGGGAAGATCGCGCAGCCGCGCAGGGTGGTCGCAGAACATCCCGCGACGATAGAAGCCCTGTTTCCGACCGGAGCCGCAGTCGCAGCGCAAGTTACTCTTCCCGTTCAGCGTCACCAGATTCAGAAGAGGAGGATCGCATAGAACGCGAGCGTATCCGCGCCGAACGCCGACAAGCAAACCAGCGTGAACTACGACAGAAGAACATGGGCCACGAGCGCAAACTGCAAATGATGGCACGCGAGCAGAACCGTGATATTAGCGAGAAGGTAGCGCTGGGCCTGGCCAAGCCGACACAAAGCAAGGAGACGATGTACGACAGCAGGTTGTTCAACCAGAGCAGTGGGTTCGCAGCCGGGTTCAACGAGGATCAGGCGTATGATAAGCCGCTTTTTGCGGACCGTGATGCATTGAATAGTATCTACCGACCTAGTATGAACGATGATGAAGAAGATGCTGGGGAGACGCTGGAGCAGATTCAGGGGACTAAGCGGTTCGAGACTTTGGGGAGGGCGCCGAAGGAGGGGTTCAAGGGCGCTGGAACTGCTGAGGTGAGTTTTTGGCGTGATTGTGTGATCATTCGTATCAAAGCTAATTGGGTCCTGTTAGGCTCGTGAGGGACCGGTAATGTTCGAACGTGATAGGGGTGATGATCCGTTCGGTGTTGATCAGATGATTGCGGATGCGCAGAAGGCGGCTGGGTCTGGCTCCGGTGGCCAGAGCTCGGGTACGAAGAGGTATGGTTTGGTGGAGAAGGAGGATGAGCCCAGGGAGAGTAAGAGAGCTAGGGTGGATGATAGTGATTGAGGGTATTGGATATGACTGGCGAATGGAAGGCTTGAAGAACAGCATATAAGCTACGACAGGCTACCTTACTATAGCGAGTGCTGTGAATAACGATACCTTACCTTACCTATCAGAACTTTCTGGTATGCATCATATGTTCTATGTTGGTCTTCGTCAAACGGTTGTTTCGGTCCAATGCATGTGGGGAAGGTCGCGATTTCGGTTTGCGATGATGTCACCTCCGCTCGAACTCCGACTGATGCACCTCACAACTCCGAAATCGCTGAAAGCAATCAACAATCCGCGCTCTCAAGCACTACACACAGCTACTACATTCTTACGATTCCCCTATCTACCAATTGAGAACTACACCACTCTGAAAGATACTACCTTCGTCCACCATAATGGGTCTCCCACAGCAGACCGATGAGTCAGCCCCGACCACCGCCCCCTCCAAACCCACCTCCATCTCCGAGCTGCCACCCGCCGCCCTCGACCTCGCCTCCAAACTCTTCGACTACGCCCGCACCGGCGCAACCGCCGAACTCTCACAGTACCTCTCCGCCGGCATCCCACCCAACCTTACGAACCACAAAGGCGACACGCTGCTCATGCTCGCCGCGTACCACGGCCACCCAGAGACGGTTAAGATGTTGTTGGACAAGGGCGCGGATGCGAATGCGCTGAATGATCGGGGTCAGAGTCCGATTGCGGGGGCGGTGTTTAAGGGGTATGAGGACGTGGTTAAGGTGTTGTTTGATGCTGGAGTGGATGTTAGGGCTGGGCATCCGAATGCGGTGGATAGTGCGAGGATGTTTAAGAGGGAGGGGATGTTGAGGTTGTTTGGGGTTGGGGAGGAGGGGGAGGCGTGAGAGGCGGTTCGTGGTGGTTGGATTAGGTTCTATAATGAGTTATGACTAGACTGAGGGGTTGAGATGTAGGTATGGAGTGGTGGGTGGAGATCTGTATTTGTACGATATTGGAATTCATAATCGGCAAACGCTGTAGACGCAGCCCGGAGAGCCCTCAGGAAACAGCAAGACTTCTCGATTTTTCCCAATCTTCGCAATCCTACATGTAGGGACCTACTCTGTCATCGGTGTGACAGGCGCGGCAGCGGACAGACGGATATGCATGTGCAGACTCGGGCTTCGCATCGTGCTCGCGTGAGATTGACCCGGCGCTGACCCTTCCAGAAAGCTTAGCCGCGACCCTAGAACGTTCTTCTCCAGACTAAGCTGGTCTAATCAGGCTAGCATGTTCGGAGTCGGCGTTCCGCGTGGGCTTTCGCGGATGCGCGCCCCCCATCTCCGGACTTTTGGCGCTGGGCTGGCTGGCAACGGTCAGCAACGCTGTACCCTTGCAGATTGATCTGCTTTTGCTCCTTCCTTTCCTATTCCCGGGACCCCAATATACCTTCCTTCTTCTCAACCTCCTCGCCGCCAAAACGACGACGCAACTCTCCGATAATACTTTACCTACCCTTCATACCTACATTCGTTCACACGTTCACGATTCCATATTGGGTTTCAGGTGGTCAGCAAACAAGACCCAGCAAACTTCCATGCTCTGACAGGGCGGCTATAATTATCTCACGTCGTGCCCTTTCCCGCTTGCCTGCTTGCATTTGCGCAACGAACCCTGCCGATATCAACACACCGACTTTACCGCCACAACAAGCAAAATACATATACCCAACATATTCTGCCATCCTAATCACATCGGCCTCGCCTTCTTCACCTCCACCGAAACCTACATCTCCCTCCTTCACTTGTCCTCGGACAAGTCACCGCAATGTTCCCCGTCGACACCCTCAGCGCGCCATACCTAGAACAACGCTTCGCCGCCGAAGCGCTCGCCCGCAAAGAACAAGAAGCCGCATCCGCCACCATGGCCGCCGCCAAAGCGCAAGAACAATCCACATACCCACACCAACGTAACACGCACTGGGCCACCAAGCCCTCGCCACACTCGGTGCACCTAGCCACCCAACGCCCGCAGATGCCACCACGCATACACTCTGCGCCCGCAGGCATGTTCGGTTTTCTCTCTGGGTTCAAGACTCCCACGCCGGCACAGTCGGCGCTGAATACGCCCCTGCAGAGTCCGACGATTACGGCGAAGGGCAATGTGCAGGGCAAGGAGAGGGAGGGGCTGACTAAGGAGGATGTTGAAAGAGTGGGTTTCTGACTTCTCATACTTTACTATGGACAGTTTTCTAACACGCAAGTTCGCAGTATCCGCTTGTTCCTTGGTACTAGATGACATTGCCCGCAGCGATGCACGATAGGGCGCAGCAAGCACGATGTACACAACCGTCTTGCTCAACGACGAAGACCACACGGGCAGTCCTGAAGGGCAACTTTATGCACACATTTTCACGAGCGGGTAACCCATTAGTATTTGTTCTTTCCTCACAACTTAGGTGGTTCTATTAGCGCTGGAGTTCTGGTCTCGATCACGGCAGCGGAGGGAGAAGGGAAGGGGAAACGGCACGGGATAGGGAAAAGTAGGTCTGGCTGGACCAGGAGTTTCATGAGATAGTGGATATGCGGGTTGAGGATTAGGTGTTTTCTCCCATCGGCTATGGTTTCCTTTTCACATCGTGGTTCTGGTTTTCGGGGTCGCGGATTCAGCTTTCATGGGCCATGGGCGCTTCTGGTTCTTCGGAGGGCGTCGAGCACAGCGAGATATCCTGCGTATGCCAAAGTTTTCTTTCTTCGGCTTGCTAAACACCTCAGCTTTTCCTGGTTTACCGTTTGCGTAGGAGTCAAGTGATGTCCTGGTAATAGATTAGGAAGGCACGTGCATGTGTCGGGTGAGGGGCCCTGAGTACCCGGGCAGGTGAAGGTACTGTACCTACCTTAGGTATGGCATGTGCGACGCTGGCAAACGCGGCCCTGCACCACTCTTCACCTTCATTCACCCTTCTCTCACCAATTCCCCCTTATCCCTCTCTTCTACACGTACAACAGAGCCTGCACCACCACCTACCCTCCGCAAATCCTCGTTGCCCCAGCTGCTATGTCATCAACCACACCCATTCCCCCATCGACATGCAATCTTACAATAATCCCCCTCCTCGGGCCCCCAGGCGCAGGCAAAAGCACACTCTGCACCGCCCTGGCCGCCTCCTACCCATCCCTCCATCACATCAGCATCGGCAGCATCATGCGCGCCGAGTCCCAGAACCCGGCTTCGCCTTTCGCGGCCCAGATACGTGAGACGCAGCGGCTGGGACGGCTGGGGGATATGCAGGTCACGGTGGGAGTGTTGAGGAGGCATCTCGAAGACGCTGTAGAGAGAGGTTGCAGGGCCGTGGTATTGGATGGTGGGTAGCCTGTTGAGGGATGGTGTGTGCTCTTTGGCAAATCGCTGATCGTTACCAGGCTTCCCGCGTGATCTAGATCGCAAATCCTACTTCGCCGACGCGATCCACGAACCGCCATTCGTGCTCTACCTGTCCTGTCGGGACGAAGTGGTTCGAGAGCGGTTGATGGGCAGAGGCAGGTTCGATGATACGGCCGAGAGCGTGGGGAAGAGGAGCAAGACTTTTGATGAGTTGACTAGACCGGTTGTGGAGGCTTATCGGGAGGAGGGGAGGTTGGTTGAGGTGGATGGGGGAAGGACCGGGGAGGAAGTTTTGGGGGATGTGAAGAGGGCTTTTGAGGAGAGGGTGGGAGAGTTGCTGAGGAGCTGAGGGGTGGGCGCAGGGTATAAGGGTCCTGAGGTGTGAAGGCACGAAGGGGAATCGGAGCATGTCAAATCTGCGGATTGCAACAAAGCTATGTAAAAGTTGAGTACAAGGTTTTATGATACCGCTGGGTTGATTCCTCGAGATATCCTTTTGTTTCCCCCTGCCAATAGCAGCGCCGAAATGGAGTACGAGACAACGAAGCAACAGAGCTATTGCTGGGTGTCGCCATCAGTGGAGCGATCAGTATTCTTGTACTCTCTGCATTGTCTGTCGCTTGGCCCCAGCAATCCAACCACGGATTGCAAGGCTTCTACCAGTCCTTCGTCTGTTCCGTCACATTGATATGATTCACCTCATGGGTCGCTCATATCGGTGTCCTTCAACTCATCTGCGTCGTATGTGGGCTTTGAAGGCCAATTTCAATCGCTTGCCTTGAGCAAGTCTTTCGAGCGGAGACCGAACTTGCCCTTATCAGTTGCGCAACCCACCTCAGCGCTGTGGCGACTGTGACGTCCTACTGGAATAACCTGCCGCTTGCGATGATGCGGGTGGCATCAATCTACGCGCTTTATATCCTGACGGGGATTATATACTCAAAGCAAGACGGCGCCGGGGCGGATGGGTTCTTCCCAACATCGGTACCAACAGCAAACGACGACACCCTGGCATACTTGATGCTCTATCCGGCGGCGTGCTTTGAAGGCAATGTCACTGATTTTAGCGCACTAGGGTCCACACTGAATGACACTTTCACTCAGTACAACACCTTCAGTGCCCCGCAGCTGTTGAAGACACTACAGCATTCTGGCCCACATAACCGCATCCATGGTTACACTGCTTGGGTGATCATGATGGCCTTATTCGCCTCGGCTTTCTGCTGCTCCGGGATCAGGTCGATTTTTCGCCCCCTCGCCGGCCGATCGCAGTGGTGGGGAAGATGTTCTATCTTTCTCTGGCGCATGTTCCTGGTCCTACAATCTGCATCGTGTATTGCGTCGCTCGGCTTTGTTGTGAACTCCTATCAGTACGTCACGGGCATGAGGATTTGGATGAACAATTCCGGCTGGATGCACCTTGACGAGGACGGACGCAACCCAGAAATGGATCCCTCGAGCTTCGGCCAGCTTCTGCCAGTCGTACTGATTCTCCTCACTATATTTCAAGCGGCACAGGCACTTAGCGGTGAGTAGCATTCGGTAGAGAGAAGTGTCACTGATTGCTGATGAACGCTACAGTTGAATCGAAAAACCTTTGGCTTCGCCACGCGGCGAAGAGGAATCCTGAGGCACAGTATGCGGTCCTGCAGACGTGAGCAACCTAAGCCGCTCGACCATTCTTAATCTACGATCGCTCTTTCAGACTCCAAATGAGTTCCATTGCTGCGTATCGCCCGTGCTGCGTCTCGGGGGCCCAGGCGGTCGGGAGGCTATCAATTCAAGGACACGTAGATAGTATAAACGGCCAAACATTTCGTTCCTACGGCGTGTCTATTAGCGCCAAATTTCGTCCAATGCAATTCTCTGTACCACATTAAACAAGCTGGTGAGCCAATTCGAAGTCTTTGATGTCAGTTTCGCTTTTCTCGAACGTCATCCGCCGCCTCTCGCCCCGATTCTGCTTGGTGAAGCCCTGGACAGGGGACATCAAGGTACGAGATACACACATGCAACCGTGCCTTCCCGTAGCTCGCAACCCAGATAAGGAATGGAGACGGCCGAACCCAAGAGCAATAAGATCGATGCAACTCCGGAGAAGAATACATGTAGCCACGCGAGGCAGCCAGGACAAACGTGACACAGCAAACTCAGATGAGACGAGCAATGCAGCATACCATTCTCAAGCAAACAAAAGCTACATAAAAATAACAGACAAGCAAAACCACTAACAGAACAAGAAAAAATCCCACACAACCCACCAAAACAAGCCCTTCCAATATCCACCTGATACCATGAAACCACCGAAATAGAAGCGCCGCCACCAGGTTCATGTCCACCGAACCTCCGCTAACGCTATGCTTTGATACCATGGTTCCCAGATAAAAGTTTCAGCACCCGTCCCCTTCCCACCCCCAACCACCCAAAACTTTCATTCCCTTCCCCCTTCCCTTCCCGCGCAACAGTTTTGAAAAGTAAAACAACAACAACAACAACAAGTCTTTTTTCGGATATGTGATGACGAATGCAAAAAGAGCAGCTGCAAAAAAGGAAGTAACAGATTGTGCAGACATGATGGGGAGAGCGAGAAAGACGATGAAGAATGCTGACAAGAAGAAGGGGGAAAAAGAGCGATAAAGATAACGCAGAAAACAGAAAAAGGAGATTGACAAATTGCTCCATCCACCTCTAGTCGACCGTGTCCATAATTTTCCTTTCCCTCTTTACCCCCCGGTCTTGCAAACAGCCCCCAAACGTCCCCCAATAACCACACCGTCCGGCGCCGACGCTTTGCCCAAGGATAAGCCACAAAGAGGAGGTCTTTCGTACAGATAGATTGTTTTGTGCCAGAATGATACAAGAGTTTAGCAGGCAATACGGTTGCAAGTTGCATGCAACGCCGGCGTTATGTCGCAAGCATGTTCACTTCTAAGGAACAGGCGACTTGCTGGCGTTGACGCTACCGTTGCGGCGGTTCTCGTCGCCGCCCATGGAAAGGCCGCCCATAGACGAGGACAGGAAGTTGAATGGGTCCGGGTTGCCGTCGTTGCCGCTGTACATGTTGCTGCCATTGGAGAAGCCGGAGGCGGCCTGGTTCTGACCGGCGTTGGAGAAGGCAGCCTCGGTGCGGCTGTCGAAGCCGGCGGACTGCATGCCGCCGCTGTGGCCGTAGCTGGACTGCACTGGTGGGTAGGGAGAGGCGGCGGCACCGCCGAGGCCGGATGGGAGGGCGTAGGTGGATGGTGGACCACCGAAGCCCTGGCCGGGGAAGCCTCCAGCGGAGCCAAAGCCGCCGGCACCGGCGCCGTATGGGCCTGGACCTGGGGTACCGGCCATCGAAGGAGGTCCCATGCCAAAGCCTGGAGCACCGTCCATGGCGCCCATACCGGCCGGGTACTCGCCCAGGACGGAGGCATTGGCGCGGCTGGCACCGCAGCGCAAGCAGCTAACGTTCTTGGCGAAGTTGTGGTAGTTGCAGGTCTCGACACCACACCTCCAGTCACCAGCACGGAAGGGAACAGTGGAGTTGCCACCACCGCGAGGGCCGCCCATGCCGTGGCCGTGACCCATGTGGTGACCTGGGCCCATCATATTAGGATGGCCTCCATACCCATAACCACCGTACATTGGGTCTGGCTGAACAGTAGCTGGGTAAGAGCAGCGGAAGCAGGCAGTGCGGCGCTGGAAGTTGGAGAAGCCGCAGGATGGGCAAGTCCAGTCACCTGGTCTTGGCCTGTTCTTGCTTGGTGGGAATGCGGTAAGAATGTCGGCAGCGCGGTCCAGGACGCGGGAAGAGGATGGAGAGACCTCAATGGCCTTCTCGTTCAAGGCACGGCCGTTCATGCATAGAGACTCAGCGGCCTATATGAGGTCAGTGATTGAAATATATAACAATTTGATGCAGCACATTGAACATCGACTGGGACACGATCCCCGTATCGGACGGTACAACGATAGAAACGCGAGGAACTTACCTCCTCATGGGAAGAGAAGATGGCAAAGCCGGAGCCGGTTGGCTTGTGCTGATCCGGAGTGCGGAGGGTCCAGAATGCAATTGGCCTGCCGCCAAACTGTGTGAACCACGACTCCAACTCAGATTGGGTGGTGTCGTGTGGAAGACCGCTCATGTGCAAAACCTTGCTGCGCTCGGACAAGAATGCCCTCACGTCAGCACGGGCGTCCATTGGGCGGGTAAGCACATCCGGGTGCTCGTGTGGTGGCTGAGACTTGCGAATGAGTCCACGAAGAACCCTGGCAAGGGTAACAGCCTCCTCCATCGCACGGCGTGGGGATGCTGGTGCCAAGGCCTGCAAGTGGAATGGCAGGTTGTGCTTGATTGGTGCAGAAGACTGAACTGGCTCGACCTCAAGGGCAGCGCAGATGTTGGCCAAGGCACTGGAACCAAATGGAAGAGACTCCGGATGGTGCGCTTGCCATCTCTGGTACTCCGTGCGGAGGTCAAAGGTACGGGAGTGTTGGAGGTATGGTGGAAGTACAACAGCCTTGTCTCTTGCCTCCCGTGGGAGCTGTACGCGGAGATCCCAGGAATCGAGGGTAACAAAGGCGAACTCGTAGTTCTGGGGGATAAGATGCTCATTGGCGAATTGGTCGAAACGGTTGATGGCATCACGGAATGAGCCTGCATTCCGGACGTGCTCCCAGGTCAGGGTGGTAAGAGAAGCTTTAAGGAAGTGTCAGGGTGTGTTTCGGATGGTTTTCCGGAGTGAACGGAAGACATACTGCATAGGGGAGTGATTGGAGTGTTAACTGGCTTAACCAGAACGCTCTCACGGTGGAGCTAGACGGAGCTTGTCAGTCTCTGCGGTACGATTGTATGATGTTTCAGATTTTCCTCCTCACCTCATCACAGTTCTTCGAGTCCAGCAATATCCACCCAAGCTCAATCACCTCGGCGGAGTCCTTTGTGACATAGACTCCATGCTCATCGCAGGTGGTAGCTACGTGGATCACCACGTAGCGGTCAAGGTTGCCGCCTTGGGGCTGGGAGGTGGCCATCTTCTGCGTCGAGACTGCGGGCTTTCCGGGCTTGGATGCAAAAGGACTCGACGACGGTGGGTGACGTGTAAAGATAAGTGATAGGGATTGCGAGGCGTGCTCGGAGACGGTGAGAGTGGAGGGTGAGGTGAAGCCCAAATTATCGAAGAGACAACGACCCCGGCCCAGGCGCTAGGACGGTAATGCTGGCTAGTGCGGGAGGTGCTGAAGAGCTCCGGACGACTGCCGGTCCCACAGTTGGCTTATGCTTGCTGCGGGCGATGCGGCCTGAAGTAACGACAAGTCAATATAGACCGTCCAATAGCGGTATATAAGTATACATACAATTGCTGTTTGTGACCGAGTCCGAGTACAGGTGTGCATGTTCCTGTGCCGGTGGTGTCCTCGGCACGGGCAGGGCAGCTTGAAGCACGGCGCAGCTTCAGCGACACGCTTTCCAAACGACAGGCCCCCGCCCGCAGCTCGGTTTCACGGGCTGAAGCTGAAACAACCCATTCACTTCCGGCCCGCCAATCCCACCTGCACCTATCTAGGTACATACCTCCTCCCGCCCCTTCCCTGCGCCCGCCGGCGTCATGTGAGTGATGGCATAAAGGCCACAGGGTCTGCATTGTTTGCATTTCAACAGGCTGTGCACTCTTTTCAAACCGCATCGACCCGGCCCTCTGGCATTGGGATACTCTACGATAAAGATCCCGCGCTCGTGGTAGGGCATGTGTCACATCGCCACCTACAACACCCCAGCACGCGAGGAGCGCGTGGTCAATATGTATAATTCCGACAGGCTGTCATACGTCAAGCCAATGTCGTACACAGATGCCGGCAATGCAACGTTAAATCAAAACGTCTCTGCGTACGTCCCTATCCTAGTTGCGGCTCTTCTCTGCAATGATTCAGGTCGGCTACGGACGGGATCTCCGCATGCAGAGCCACAGGCATAGGCGTGTACAATTTAAATTAATCGAGGACATGACAAACACCAACGTTTCGAATCTCGTGTGTATATGTCATACATGAAAGCGATGGCCATTTCAATAATGACATATCATTAATGGCTCTTAGAAGACGAGAGCTGGCAAGTGGTACACTGAGAACGTGGTGCACCCCAGACATGCCCGTTCAGATTTGAAACAGGAAGTCGAACATGTAATCAAAATACAGCAACATTGAAGACGAAGATGAACAATGTCAAACATGAAGCTACCCAGTGCTGGGAAGAAACCGGGTGTGAAGGTTGAGGAGGTGGTCGATAAAGTGCTACACGTGACCGCGCGCGCTAGATCGCGTCTACTTCCCCGCGTCACCACTCCCGATTAAGATGAATGTACGCCTGGCTAGAGGTAAATTATCCAACAACGACCTTCGATAGGACGTGCTCTGGCAAAGACTCACCTATTCTCGATGGAGTCAGCTGGCGAGAACAGCCTCGAAAGCTACAGAGTTACTGCTTTACAAGATCAATTACTGCAGGTTCGTGTCCCTTCCGTACCTTATCTGTCCATTTGCCTTCGGGATCGCCTGCAGGGATTCAGCGCGCCCACATCCTTGTCCGATTTCACGTCCTACGCCGTGCACCACTAATACCATATCTTCACACAGCAGAACACGCATGCCGACGCGACTGTTCCGTACAAGATCCAACAGGCCGTCAGCGACACGGTACGCAATGCTTCGCTGAGCCAACGGTCCCCAGATGCTCACCGCAGACGACGTCCTTCACCGAGCATGAAAGCGCCGCGCCTGAAGCCTGGCGATTCCGCACCAAACATGGGTGCACTAATACAAGATGAGACACCTTCAATGCAGACGGTACAACAGAAATCGCAATCCTTCAATGGGTTTCCTGCGGATTTCGACGGTGACACCCAGGTCATGCCGTCTCAGATATACAAAGATCATGTGAGCATGAGGATATCAATGACAGGAGATGGTTACGATACATACACCAATGGCACAGTTGTAACAGCTGATGGGGCGCAAATGACCCTACAAGACGGAGACACTGGACACATAGACCTCATGCAACACTGGAGCGATAACAATGAGCCTGAAGGACACACAGTATGGGACGACGAGGATAGCTTGCTGGAGTCGCAAGATCATACTCAATTTCTACTCAGCTCAATCAACAGACCATCTTTCCCGAAGACGCCAGGAACGGCTGGCCACAAGCGCAACTACCGCGGACAGACGATTCCTTCTACCACGAGCACGAAAACGCCTGGTTCCGAGGGATACTCTGCATTCCGGAACATCGCACCAGAGAGACCAGGTCTGTCGCTCACGCAAATGTTTGAAGGGACACAGGAACGGTCTTCCCCTCAACAGGACGCCCCAATGTCCGATCCTGTGTTCATGCGGCCATCGCCCAACTTCCGGCACTCGTCGCCAGTCCTCACTACCTCCTCTCCTACGAAGAAGGGCCAGGCCGCGTCGCGTGGTTTTACGGAGCCAAGGGACACGTACACGTCCATGAAGGAATCACAGGAACGGCGCAAGCAACAGAAGCTTGAAGAGGAGCTCGGGCGTGAGCGCCTTCGGACACGTGTTGCTGAGAGTGACGGAGACGAGGAAGAGGAAGACTCGGAACAGCTCAAGTTAATGCGCAGGCTGCATCACAATACAATGAAGAATCAAGCTTTGCAAGACTGGGGAAACGTCAGGGCTCCGTCGCGACCGGGGTCCCGCTCCAAGACGGGCGTGGTCAATGACTCACGTGCGGAAGCCAAGAGAATGCTGAGGACCGAAGATGACGTTGTGGATATATCAGATGATGGCTCTGGTAGCACCGATGATGGTTCAGTGGATGTGTATGACGAATTTGCTCAAGACGTCATTCCAAGCCAGCGTCAATCATCAGCATACAGGGATGCTACACCTGATGAAGAATACGAACATGATGATGATCATGAGCCCGAGCATGAACACTTTTCGCCAGAGGCAAGCCCATCACCAACGCGTTCTGTTCCGGCGGTGTTGGCAGAACCACCTCTCCGTACAGAGGTACAAGGTTCAGCGCCCCGATCTGGAGAATTTGCTCCAAGGGGTGCAGGGTCAGGCTTCGCTGTGGCAGATTCTCAGCCCGAAAATAGAGATGTCCATCCACCTCGACGGGTCGAGCCCTCTTCAATGTCGTCCATGGTCCCCGGCTCTCAGTACCCTGGCGTCCCTAGTCAGAAGGTTGCAGGGTCAGGCTCAGGAAATGGCATTGATAAAGAGCGTTCATCACAAGCGCAGAATATCAGCCAAGGAGCTGTCGGCGCTGTTCCGCATAAGGTGCCGAGCAGCCCTCCCGTCCTTGCTCCTGTAGACGGGAAAGATGGCCATGACGAAGATGCGGTTGAGAAAGACGTTCAGGCTGAGGAGGACGAAGCTGAGTCCGAGTCTGATAACGAGGAATCTGTTAGCAAGCATGGAAATTCATCACCATTGCCTCTTGAAGCTGTGGAGTCAGCCATCAGCAACGCCACGTCCCCGGCTGCCTACAAGATGGCTAAGCCAGCTTCGCAACCGCACAGAGCTAGCATTCCTGAAACGGACCCAAGTGATGATCATCAGTCGTCCAACAATCGTAGGGCTTCTGCAACCGATGCCTCTACTATGGCGCCGCCTCGAAACAGTGGATTAGAAGCCGGTGCGCAACCCACGAACAGCAGCACAGCGTTGTATGAGACTGCAGCCACGCATCTCTCCAATCCCTTGTCTGCAAGGTTGCAGCAGCTAAGCCAGACGAACAGCTCCAACCAAGCTTCCGAGAGTCCGCGAAAAGCGGCAGGTATTCGAACATTCGGCGATATAGCTACTGATCCAACGCCACCCGATGCCATCAAAGACATTGACATTGACTTCGATATCATGACTGCAGATGACCATGATTTTATGGATGCGATCAGTTCTCCTGCGAAGACTAACAACAAGCGCCAGAGAGTATATGGCAAGGCGAGCAAGAGCTCATTAAGAAAGAAGCAGCCCGAGCCAGGTGGCGTCCAACATCACCCACCAATCGAGCCGAGTGAACAAGCCAACAGTGCCGTGGTGGTGGAAAGAGCAGACGAACAAGCTCCTGGAAGCTCGCCACCGAGTCGGCCAACTCAGAAGCGCCGGAAGGTTCAATTGGCCGATCCGGTACCCGTCGTTGCACCAAACACAGCAGAAAAGGAGACCAACAGTGAAGAAAGCGCGGCCTTTGGAGCTGACCAGCAGCAACATGAGCCGCTGACGGAGAATGGCAACGTGGCTAACAAGCAAACTCGGGGCACTCCATCTCCTATCAAGATTCCACATTCAACGCCACCATCAGTGCGGAAGCGGGAAGAAGCAGGAGCCCGCAAGATCGCGTTGCTACTGGCAAAGAGGAAAGCCAAGGAGTCGGAAAGCAATCACACCAGAAGTGGAAGGCTTGCTCGGCCTTCGCTCAAAGCTAGAGATAGCAAGTCTGAGAATCAGCGCCGCACTTCTCGCACAACCAAACGAGCGCACACTCCTCGCGAAATTGCTGAGACGCCTCAGTCCAAACCATACCCAGATCGATCTAGTCCTGACGAGCTCCAGGCTCTCGCGACCAATCTCCCAGGTCGCCAGACTGATGCTGCTCCCCAGGCGGACCCCACTGACGATGTTGAGATGGCTGAGGCCCAAATTAGCGAAGCGCTTTCCACGGAGGTCATCTCACCGATGCGCGTTTTAGCTCTGTTCAAGGGTGCCCTAAATGCATACTATCCAGCGACTTGCCTTGGCACTTCGACGGTTGAGGGTTTCAAACTACGTGTACGCTTCGATGACGGCACAGTAACTCTCCTAGAACCTCATCATGTCTGCCGACTGCAGCTTCAACCTGGAGACCAGACTAAGGTTGATCTCAACAAGATGCGCAGCAAGGCTTACACTGTCACGGGCTTTGCGAACCCGTTCAATCACGAGAAGGCTGAGCAATATCCGAAAACCGATATCTATGGTAACCTTACGGCCATACTTACGCCGAAGCAGAGGGACAGCCTCCCTGGCATACCACCCCCAAATTCAGGAGAAGCGGTCCATGTCCCGATCACGTCTGTCTATGTGACACAATCCATGTGGATCAACTTCGCCAACCGACGCTACACCCATACAGACACCAGTGCCCATGCAACTCACCTACGCATCTCAACTCCAAGCACCAATCCCTCCATTCCAACCACACCCGCCTCGCGCTCTCGCCGCAAGAACTCTTTACTCGATCAAGTTATGACGACACGCACGATCCGCGCCGACTCATCTACCCCATCCATCCCCGCGAACCCCACCGGCGTCTTCGCCGGCATGGCATTCGCGGTATCCTACATATCCCACACAGCCGAAAAAGACTCAATCATGGACCTGATCCAGCGGCACGGCGGTCAGGTCCTAGAAACGGGCTTCGAACAACTCTTCTCCGTGCCCGACCTCCCCGATCCCGCGACGCCAGCGCCACAGCGGACCTCCGTCACGCCCGCCAACATCAACGAAGACGCAGACGCAGACGCCCACACAGCCGACCTATCTCTAACCCCGGCGGCCCGATCTCTCGGCTTCGTAGCCCTGATAGCAGACCGGCACTCGCGCCGCGCCAAGTACATCCAGGCGCTCGCGCTCTCCCTGCCCTGTCTCTCGGGCCGATGGATCCTCGACTCCGTCGCTCGTGGTGCGCCGCTGCCGTGGCCGAAGTACCTGCTCCCGGCGGGCGAGAGCGCGTATCTGGGCGGCGCGACAAGGAGTCGGACGCTTGAGGGGTATGAGGTTGGTGGGGCGAGGTTGGTGGAGACGATGAGGGGAAGGGCTAGGCTCTTGGCTGATGGTGAGGGTGCTGGTGTGGACGGGCATGGGGATGCGGAGGGGACTGGAGGAGGAGGCGTGCTGTTGGTCGTGTCGGGCGGCCAGAAGAAGTGGGTCCAGAGGAAGACGTATGCGTTCCTGACGTTTGCGCTCGGTGCGGCGCGCGTAAGGAGAGTGGGGTCGCTGGCGGCGGCTAAGGAGGCGTTGGTGCTTGAGGAGGGCAGGTGGAAGTGGGTGTTTGTTGATGGGAGGGTGGAGGAGGCGGAGAAGGTGTTGTTTGGCGGGGTGAAGAGGAAGAGGGAGGATGAGATTAGTGGGAGTGGGAGTGGGAGGGGGAAGGAGACGAAGATGGTGGCGATGAAGGATGGCGTCAGGGTTGTTGCGGACGAGTTCGTCGTGCAGAGTTTGATTTTGGGGGCGTTGGTTGAGGAGTAAGGGGGGATTGTTCTAGATACCCTCATGTAAGGATGTGTATAGGGCGCTGTGGCTGGTTTCGCGTTATCTTTATATAATTGCAAAACGCTCTCTAATACCGAAATGCGCTCTCTACGACTCAAGCATTATCCTCCGCATCCCATGCCTTGTCATACGGCACATCCACCACCACAGGCTTGCCGTTCGTGTCGACGACCAAACACTGGTTCTTCCCGATCAACTCCCAGTCCTGCTGGCGATAAGTACTCGGCTCACTCGCCACGATAACATGATCGCCATGCTCCTCCTCACTCTTCCTCCCATCTTTGTCTGCAATCTCAATCCCATCCGGATGGTCCGGATACTTTCTATTCAGCGTCACACCCGCCTTAGTGGTATAGTACAGACTGGGTGGCTGCTCAACGGCATGGTTACGGAAGCGATACGCGACCATCTTCGTCCCGTCCGTGACGGCGAGGTTCAGACTATTCGGCCGCGCTTTCGTGCCCAGAACCTTGATCTGCAGCTCTATGACCGTCTGCACGGTCTTGTGCAGCGCGGCCGCGATGTCGTTGACGGTGTACTCGGCATCCCAGCTCTCGCGCCCGTTCCCGGAGGTCAGGTAGTGCACGAACAGGGCGGCGACGTGCTCGCTGTCCGTCGAGCCCTGGATATTTCCGTACGTGTCTGTGTCCAGCAGAGCGCACAGCTCGCGCTTGATGCTGAGGAAGTCGGTCACGACGCCGTTGTGCATGAATGCCAGGCGCCCGAACAGGAAGGGGTGGTTGTTCGTCTGCACGATGGGCGTAGCGGATGCGGCGCGGATGTGCGCGAAACAGCAGCGCGTCTCTGTGTTCGCGGCTAGACTTTTGAAGTTGAGATCGCCGGACGGCGGCTGCACGGTCTTGTAGGAGGCGGGGAAGAGGCCGGATTCTTGTCGCCCGTCGCCGCTTTCGCCTGTGCCGCCGCGCTCGAAGTCCGAGAAGGAGGTCGTGTACCAGGCTACGCCGAGACCGTCGACGTTGAAGAGCCGGTTGCGCGCTGAGACTTCATGCTCAGTCGTGATGTTGTGGGGCGAGTGGGCGAAGAGTTTGGGCAGGTAGTGGTCGTGGACTTGTTTTGTCAGGGCGTGGGCCGGGGTGATGAGGACGTCGGAGAGGAGACAGGGCTCGCTGGGGGAGAGGTAGGCGAACCAGCTGTGGCGAGTTAGCGAAGTTCTGTGCGAGGTTCAAAGGGCCTTACCGGCACATTCTGTCGGATTTGAGGTCGGAAACTCTTTATACGGTGTATACTCGCAGTCTAATAAAGAAAAGAAACAGGAACGGAACAGGGAGGGTCGAGAACTGGGGTGCTTGAAGATTGACAGGGGTAGTGAATATGTCGTTCCCACTGCTAGGCGGCAGATACTTGACCTCGTGAGGAATGGAATTGCACTTTGTTTCCGGTGTCAGTTGTAACAAAGAGCAGGAGGAATATTGGAACTACACGTAGGCACAACAGAAAGCGGAGTGGTACGTGGATGACGTCTGAATGGTTTATAGATGTTGGAATCTTGGCAAATCTGGGGATGCAGGGGCGAACGGGCGCTAGCAACATCCCTGTGAAGCTTGTTCCTGGAGCTTGGGTTCGGCGAACAGACCGGACACGGAGAGCTGGCTTAGTCTGTCCATAGCATCTTGCGCGACGTCAATATCAACACTCTAACTACAACCAACTCACCTCGGAACTCGAATCATCATGACTACCGTCGCTCCCGCTTCTCAACAGAGCTCCTACCCGTGCGTTCGCCCATCATCCTGAACTAGCCTTACAACCAGACTGACGCAACATTCGCTGCCAGACCCATCCTCCCTCTCGCGTTCAACGCCAACCAACCAAAGACTATTCGCCTCTATCCTCTCAGCAACTACACATTCGGCACCAAGGAGAACCAGCCCGAAGAGGATCCATCGGTCCTCGCCCGTCTAAAGCGCCTGGAAGAGCACTACGAACAATATGGCATGCGACGAACATGTGAGGGTATCCTCGTCTGCCACGAGCGCAACCACCCACATGTTTTGATGCTGCAAATCGCGAACGCCTTCTTCAAGCTGTATGTTTACCGCGCCATAAGGACGCTATTGCTAGGCTAATGCAAGTTACAAGGCCCGGTGACTACCTTCCACATGATGCAGAGGAGATCGAAGGCTTCAAGACGCGCCTTAACGAGCGTCTAGCGCCCGTAGGGTCGCAGTTCACCAACGACAGTGCACAGGGCGAGTGGGAAATTGGCGACACTCTTGCACAATGGTGGCGACCGAACTTCGAGACCTTCATGTACCCATTCATCCCAGGGCATGTGACCAGACCGAAGGAGTGCAAGAAGCTGTACTTCATTCAACTTCCTAAGAGCAGTATGTCAACAACAGTGGTGTCATGTTGGAACCGCCGTAAGCTGATATAACCGATTGCAGAGGTCCTGAGCGTACCAAAGAACATGAAACTCCTCGCCGTACCACTCTTCGAACTTTACGACAACACCCAGCGCTACGGTCCACAGCTCTCCGCTATCCCTCACCTCCTGTCACGCTACAACTTCGAATTCGTGGACGAAGCTGGCAATGTCGTCGCGCAGACTCCAGGTGCCGGTCCTTTGGATGGTCAGATGCCGCAGACAAAGGTTTTAGCAGGAGGAGACGAAGTCAACGGTAATGGCTCGCATAGCGATGTGAAGATGGAGGGCACAAAAGAGGAAGAGGAGGATGAAATCACGGGTTGAAGCATCGTCAGAACAATTTGCTAACGTGGCACGAGTAGTCAATAGGATTGGATCAAGCGTTCAAGCGGGCGTTCAGGGTCTGCCCTTCAGAGGCCGGGCGATTGAGAGTACGGAAGGTGGTAGAACATCATCGCATGCGACGGGACTCGGCCTACCAGCACGACCGCAGGTTGGTTGGCGCATGATATGATGTGGAATATAGAGGATGGTGAAGAGGCGGACCGCTCAGGAAGCGCGTAGGTTACCAGAGAACTAGTGGTGCGGCCTAAGACGCTTCAATATAATTCCAGAAAGAAGACTAGCCCAAAGGCATTCTCAACAAGCAACAGAAACCCTTTTCCATGTCCTTCTACTTCAGTATATTTGAAAGGCGGTCGAACTGGGCGGCTGTCGTATGCTTATCAGCGGTGTGGTGTAATAAAGGCAGGCCAAGAAAGACCGCTTTATGCAAGTATATTCCATCAAACGCCGACAAACTCCTCGCGTGATTAGGGAGGACCGCAAAATGTCGGTCTGTTTGCCCTTATCAGCGACTGTTGGAGCCCCGCCAAAGCAAAGCTACGGGCGTTTGTGGGATCTAGGTCCAAGATGGCGTATGATGGAGCATCACGAGCCTTGTCACATATAAATAGTACAGGCTTCCCGTCTGCGTGTAGCCGTACATGTACACAATTTCCAAACCTGATGCAATCTCTGAGACTCATAGTCACAAGATTGGGGCACACGGGTAGATTCTCTCTGTAACAACATTGAAGTATGAACACGGCTGAAGTCGGCGGCGTCATCCTGCATCCTTGATCTGCCAAGAAGTTGTACCATCATCGTCCTAACCACGAAGCTCCATCCACGCGCCTGCCTGGCCGACTGTTCCATACCTCTACAACTGTTTCAGTACACCTCAAACCTACTGAATATACTGTTCCACGAACCAAACAATATCCGCTAGTAAAGGAGTACCGACCCTTCCGTTCCATCGCGTCAGACCGTCCCGGAGACATCTCCCCGCTTCGATTCTCCCTCCCTCTCTCCCAACTGGCGTACTTCTGCAACATCTACCAGACTTTCGACGGAGAGGAAGCGCTCGTAGAGATTCAAAGACCTTTCTGGCCGTGAATCTGCTTCTTGGGACAGTCACTGCCTCAGCAGATCACTTCTGGAAGCCTGAGGCATCCGAAAGAGGGTTGCTGAAGGCTGACGTCTCCGGCCTTTTAGGCCTGGTGGACTCACCAGAATAAACTCTATCCAGCCTTCGTCCTGGCAGACAACAACTCTAATTTGAATCCCACCCAATCCACCTCCGACGTCCAATCCACTTCCCCTGCCACTTCGTCTCGGCTTTCCCAGATCTCAGCACCCTCTCCCAACATACCCCAAGCAACTACGAACGAAACTACCAACACATCAACACAAGCCAGGGCACACAATAAGCGCCGCAGAGAATCATCACCTCTTTCAGAGTCCGTCGCAAGAGAAGGCCGGCCTTCCACCAAACCCTCCAAGCGGCACCGCAGAGGCGCAGCGTCCTCGCCTGGTGACGACAGCACTACTATGCGTCTGGAGCACAACACTGACCCATCACAACGGTCAGCACGACACTCACCTAGGCCGTTCTCTAACGGCTCCCACGACGGACCCTCCACTCCGCCTGTCAAAGCGCCCTCGTCGAGTCTCACAAATGGATCTTCAGGAAAGGCGGAAAGCAACGGATTCGCAAATGGAGACAGCCCGAGTAGCAGACCCACAGGTCCGTTCTTCGGGCATGATCGGGAAGAGGTGACAAGGATATTGATCCAGAGCTTGAGCGATCTCGGATACAGGAATGCAGCGCTATCACTGAGCAGGGAAAGCGGATACGAGCTGGAAGTGCCGTCAGTAGCTGCGTTCAGGAATGCCGTGTTGAAAGGCGAATGGGATGAAGCGGAGGCGCTGTTGTTCGGCGGTCCGCTAGATGAGGATGGTGGAGGCGTCCATCTGAGAGGAAATGGCCATGCACAAGATACGGCGGCGTGGCTACGAACAGAAGCGAGCCCGAACGGAGCAACAGCTGGATTACCGCTTGCGGAGACAGCAAATAAGCATGAGATGTTGTTCGCTATGCGGCAGCAGAAATACTTAGAGCTGCTTGAAGCACGGGATCTGGGTAGTGCCTTGATGGTCCTCAGACAGGAGCTTACGCCTTTACATTCGGATACTGCGAGGTTACATGCCTTGTCCAGGTAAGGCCGGAGAGCATGTCACTAACAAAGATGTAAGCTGACCGTCGCCAGTCTAATGATGTGCCCATCCGGAGAAGACTTGAAGCTCCAAGCGCAATGGGATGGAGCGCAAGGCGAGTCGAGACATCAACTTCTCTCGGAGCTTTCAAGTATGTATCCAGAACCTCATCACATAGCGACTACTAATATCTTGTAGCATCAATATCACCATCAGTGATGATCCCGGAGCACCGATTAGCTAGACTGCTCGACGAACTACAGGGCACTCAGACCACACAGTGTCTGTACCATAACACGACTAACCCACCGTCACTTTACCATGATCATTACTGCGAGCGAGATGACTTCCCGTTGCAAACACTCCTTGAACTCCACGATCACACTGATGAAGTATGGTACATCGAATTTTCTCATGACGGCAGCATGCTCGCCACCGCTGGCAAAGACAATACAGTCATCATTTACGACACAGCGACTTGGAAGATGAAGTATCGATTAGACAATCAGCATGGTACCGATAATGTGCATGGAGTATGCTACGTATCCTGGAGTCCAGATGACAGATACATCCTCAGCTGCTCGCAAGGCAAAGAATTTATGATCTACGACGTCAAGGTACCCATTTTCACTAAAGAACAGATTCGCGCCACGATCCTCCAGACTGACCCAGGCCGTCAGACATTCGCCCGCAAAGCCCACGTAACCGATTTCAGCCACCCCGTAACGACCGCCGCCTGGACACCAGACGGCCAGTCCTTCATCATAGGCTCTCAAGACTCTCTCCGTCCGCTCTCCCTCTACTCTTTCACCTGCGACACCCAAGGACATGATTTCGGCGTCGGCGAAGAGCACAACTTCCACGTCGACGAACCCAACGCCTTCCGCGTCAACGACATCAGCATCAGTGCCGACGGCCAGCTCCTCGCGGCCATCACGAGCGACAACCGGATTCTGATGTACGATCTCCCGAATCGGAAGAGGACGGCGGAGTGGCAGATGGAGGACAAACTGACGTGCGTGAACCTGAGTAAGGACGGTGAGACTGTGTTGGTTTCCATGAACGAGGGACGATTACTTCTCCTAGATACCGTGACGGGGCGTGTGATACAGCGCTTCCAGGGCCTGAGGCAGAGCGAGTTTGTTATCAGAAGCGGCTTTGGTGGTGCGGGTGAGGGGTTCGTTGTTAGTGGAAGTGAAGGTGAGTCCTGATATTTGTGCTTGTGGCATGTGGTATGTGGCACCGGACGCTGATGGGGCATAGATTCTCACGTCTACATCTGGCGCAAGCATACGGGCACCCTGGTCGCGGCACTCGAGGCTCATTCGCCGGGGACGGTCAACAGCGTTGCTTGGCATCCTACCAACCCGGCTATCTTTGCATCTGCGGGCGATGATCGGAGGGTTAGAATGTAAGTTACATCTACCTTGTCTCCTACTATCACTTCCACGTTACAGTGGTGAGCTGGACGGTGCTGATGTTCGATACAGATGGTCGAATTCCCACGCGGTTAGAAATCATGAGGCTAGGAGGGGTTTCGGACGGGGTTTCGGCAATAGCGAGTACTTGAGGTAGACGCATGGGGTGTTTTCGGTAGTGTTCGGCATGAAAACTACCTTCCGTCACTATAGATGATAATCGGATTTGTTACTGGAATTCCTCCCGCAAGCGTTGAAGTCGGTTCTTGTAGCAGGCGTAGAATTTCGGACTCTTTCCTAATGCGGCAGGCGCATTAGCGCGTCGTGTCGCGTCAGGTACGCGTGAACTTCCGCTTTACTTCTACTTCACCGTCTCTTTCTCCTTCAACTCCTCTTTCTACTTCACATCCTCTCTCTACTTCACATCCTCTTTCTCATTCGCCTTCCCTTTCTCCCTTGGGTATCTAGATTGCTCGAATCCCATCGCCTCAGGAGTATCACGGCAAGCATGGCACCGCGGAGGAGCGCCAGAACCAAAGCACAGAAGGTCTGCAAGTGGCAACACATGCCATCTGTGAGCATCGCACTGACAAATGCCAGAAGACTTCGACACGTGAACAACCAGTCAATGACAAAGCAGTGAAGGTTCGGAAGCAGAATAAGAGAGTGCTCAGAAAGGGCAGTGACAAGAGGTATGAATGAGAATTTGTGCCATTCCAGGAAGAAAAGACAGGTGCTACGCGTTTGCCTGCCTTGCTGACACTGTATGAGCAGCGTATCCACCGGCGACGTCCCGAAGAGTGGCACATCCTTCCTTGACCTTCCTGCTGAGTTGCGCAATCATATCTACTCATTTGTGCTACCTCGCTGGAGCCGCCTCCAGAGTGACTGGACGACCGATTTTCGCATCTATATCGGCGATGAATCCCGCATCAACGACTACGAGCCCGCACTCCTTCGCTGCTCGAAGCAGATCCGAGAAGAGACAATCGCCATGTACTACAACAAAAATGGTTTTGAATTCTACATTCGCAAGATGGACTTCCGTTCCGTCGCTTATTAGCTCAAATCGCTGGAACTGGGGGCTGCCACCGCGCTGGCGACTGTCAGGATCACCATCTCAAGGTTCAGCTGGAAACATGCGCACCACCTCCTCACCGTAATACAGGCAATACGTGAGTCCTCGATACCTGATAGTTGCCTGTTCTTCCATCTGGATGGTGGATGGTATTGGGGTGCCGCCGAGGAAAGCCTCACAAGACTGTTTGAGCTTGCGTTTGCTGCTCGCGAAGAGGGTCTCTCTGCTGCGCAGATGGAGGTTGCGTTTGATCAATGTTTGGAAGACCGGTTGGTGCGTCGCCCTAATTGGGCCATTTGGGGCAAAGGGCCTTCTAATGCCAGAGAAAACGCATAGACTTGAGACGATGTTGTAGTGATACGCTGCGACGTCACAATCCATGACGAACAAGAGAGCGAGAGCATACGCTAAGCCGGTAATGACTTGCTGGTCGCTGCAGCTCAAAATGATGTCGTCGAACCCTCGGGATGCATTCCTGTCGGTCCTTGTCTGGTACTTCCTACGTGTCAAGAATCAGTTTAGCCAATAATGGAGATTGCTAAGGACTTCCGATGTATAAGTAACTTGCTGAAGTTGATGACCTCGTATACTCATTGTCCACGAGAGCAAAGAGGACTGCAACACACACTCTCATCGAGTCTGAGTTGGCCTCCTAACGACTGCTCAATGGACGATTCACATCCCAAGGAGCAAGTGCGAGGCACTGCATCCAGCGACAGCGATGTGCAGTCGTATTTTGCCAGAACATTGGAGATAAATTATCAACACTCACATCGTTCTGTTATCCTGAAAAGATCGTAGACCGGGAATAGGGCAGCCACAGAACTCGATGCACTGGCGCACCACTTGTATGAAGCAGACTGAACTGGCAGATATCGACACCCAGAAAAAGGCCGTAAGAACTGTATCATTTTAGTCCATCAAAGCTCGTGTAGGGTACATCATCGTCACTCACCACCCCAGCCAGCGACGTCAGGGTTGCCTTCGAAACCCCCAGGAGGAGGCGGAACACAATTGACAGTGTGGTTTCTGGCCGCGCAAGCCGGAACGGAGCTAACCGTGCCCATGATAGGGGCCGTGGTACTGCTTGAATTCGGAGAAAGAGATCTGAAGGACTTGAAATTAGATTGCACGACGTGGAAATAGAGTGTGTTTCGACACTGCTTGGGTAGAGGAAAAACAAAGTGCAAGGCTTGTGTGAATTTATATACTGCTCGAGCACGCCCATCTCGTACACTGACCCTGTCAGTGAGTGTGTCCACAGGCGCCTTTTCAGGCCCTGTTGGTGTCCGAGGCGCGTTGACTGCGGTCAGGAGATGTATGCCTTTTGGTCCAAACTACCAATCACCGCGGCTTTCTGTACCCGAACGACTGGGAATATACAGCATGCCAACTTGGTGCAGCTTGAGTGTTCTTGGAGAGGCTGCAGATGCTGCATTTGATTCAGTCCTCAATCATGCGAGAGGGCTGAGCATGCAAAGCCCGCTGTTCCCTTTGGACACAACAACAGCTCGCTGGGCGCGCACGCGTGCGGCGAAGCGTATCGACAGCCATGGGAATGCAAGGCGGTGTTTCACTGATTCAATTCGACACCATGCCTTCACCGGTTCGTTCTGAGAACTTCGGGGCATACGTCTGTTGGGTTTATAGACACTCGTTCAATACCATGCACCAGAAATTGGGCTTACAAACCCGTCTGCAAGGAGATGCGTCGATAAATCGCCGATTCCTGACCGGATCATCCTGAGGATAGCATTTTAATATGTGCAAAGGCACACATAGTGTAGTGCCGGAAAGCTCTTTCGACGACCGAGCTAGACACATCCTTTCGTTACCACACTGCTATCGTTATGCTTCTGGATCTTGTACAGAGCCGGCCGCATGGATTGAAAACACCCCGAAGGCATGTGCAAGGCTGAACAAAAGTCTTATTGTAGACGTGCTGGGCGCGTACCAACCCAATCATGGAAGCAGGTCGGAGCCAGTGGGCGAGTCCAAGAACCACACATACGTGCAGCCGTAAGCTGGAATACAAAGTTAACCTCGTCTCAACCGACTCGTGTGCATCCATGAAGGGGTGTGGTGGCGAAAATCGGAAGAGGTGCTATGTACTCAAGATACGCGCCGCAGCAGGTGTTCTGCAAGCGACCAGACATCATGTCAGCCGCCACCAACCCACTGTGTCGACCTCAGCCTTGCGGACGTTACACCATCCCACAGCATCTTGTCCAATTGGTAGGAGAACAGTAATTGTCTTACTCGCCGCAGATTTCAAATGTAGATAAGGTCCGGATGAAAGTCTGTATAGGATCACAGAGGACGTGACAGATAATAAGTCGGGGCCAACGTTACGCGGTCACATACTGTACAAGTGAGGTGCGCAAAGCCCACCTGAATGAACTGTTACAGATTGTTGTGTCGAAAGAAAACGCACCGGCCGAGTTGACATTAGCAAGCTAGCTGTGACCCTATCCTAGCTGCTCACTATCACAACGATTTTGACTCCCATGCTCCCAGACTTGAGATGCTGTCATCCATTCAGTACATGCCCCGTCCTGTATATCTCTGTAACGACTGGCGTAAACATTCCTTTGCTGCATCAACTGGACTTGAGTTGCGAATAAACGATGGAGGCTCGGGGGCCACTTGATTCGGAGACACACCCAGGACACATGGTCCCTCGCCATCGAAAGATACGTAGCCTGCCAAAGACCATCCTTTGCCTCAATCGAATATTCCGTATACCAGGCACTACAGGTCGATGTGACAACCTCTTAGTTAAGTTGATATACAGGACCATAGGCCGGAGTGAAGTAGCTTGAAGTGGCATTGTTCCAGGTTTGTTGTAAGATGTTGCCATTCCTGTGCTAGATGTTGCCATTCCTGTGGTTGCGTCGCTGGTTGTGCCGTTGCTCCTGGTGTCCAGACTGGGTTGACATATGTCGGATTTGGATTGAAGGGCGTTGCCGTAGGTTGGTTTGCCGTTGCTGAAATTTGCGCAGGAGGGTAAGTCATCTGAGCCAGTGGTTGGATGCGAGCCTCCAAAGCAGCAACACGCGACTCAACACTGCTCGATTGGATGCCAGCCTCCAAGGCAGCAACGCGCAACTCAACTTTGTTCGATCCTGCCTTCGCCGCTTTGGCTGTCTCGTCCAGACGGGCCTTGACACAGTCTGTGGCGGCGATAGCTTTGGCGTGGTTGGTCTGGATTGCGCTGTCGAGAGTGGTATGGTTTTCTTCAACTTCTCTCACTTCGGTTGCCAGTCGAAGCAAACGCGCGTCAATAGAAGGCGCAGGGGTCATCATATATTCTTGATGTTGAGCGAGATGCAAGTCGTGAATAACGAGCCTCTGGTCTAGGCGGTCGCAAAGGCCTTCCAACGCCGCCACTCTCTCCTTCAGATCAGCATTCTCGCCGCGAACACTTTCCACCTCATTCGCCAGCCACCTGTTCTCCGCTTCCAACCTGATCGCCTTCTGATCCAAGCACAGCACCTTCTCTCTCAACCAGACCTTGACGGAACGATGCTCAACATCCTTCGCGTGATTTCCTATCGCCACGTCGTGATCAAAAACTCGATCACACTGCTCACAATACAAATGCCCGCTGCTTCTCTTATGGTCCACTTTCTCCTTGAAGGTCGCGAACGGGACCGCGCAAAGTTCGCAGCTCGTGTGGATAGCAAGAGAGTGCACAGCCGCAACGTGACCCGGTAATCTAGTGCTAAGGCTCCAAGTGGCGAAACAGACACCGCACTTCCCACATTGAGGGGTTGTAGTTTCCTGGAGATGGTGTTTGTAGGATTTGACGTCCCCGAACAGCCTACCGCAGGAGCATTTGAGCCGGTGGTCGGCTGCGGCTTGGTGGATGAGAAGGTCGGCGACGGTGTTAAATGCGTGTTTACAGTGGCAGCGGGTTTCCGGGTAGCTGGTTGTTGTGTCTGCCATTATGTGCGTCTGATAAGGGACACTAGATCGAGAGATTGCTGATTGATCCGGAGCGTTGCACCAGAGGTAAGGCAATAGCAGACGAGTGGAACGAGACGGCAAGATAAATGCGGATTAGGTAAGAGTGTGAAGTGAGGTGAAGTGGGCACCGAGTTACTAGCGTGCCCTAAGTAGACATCGAATGGTCACTTCATCGTCTTGCGCTCGATCCACAACGTCTTCGAAGGGACACCTCCTTCTATATCGGGGTATCATAGCTCGACCCAGCCTCGCCACAACCGTCGCACAAGTCTCACTTCCACTTTCCTGCTCCTTCTCCATCCAGTATTACGAGAACAGCCCCCTCCCATTAGGACTCCCACGCCCCCTCTCATACAACCACTTACTATTCAACCCCACACTCGCCTTCCCGGCCCCCGTCGGCGTAGCCGGCTTCTCTATCCCATCCCAACTCTGACCCAGCGGACTAGCACCGCCACCAAAACTCAACCTCTTCCCACTCCCACCCAACACCTTCTGCGCCAACGGACTGCCCGCCCCATACGGACTTCCACTGCCCATCCGCTGCCCGCCCGCCATAGTGCTCCGGTCGAGACTGCCCGGGCTTCCGCGTCCGGATAGCGGCGACGCGCTTGCGCGCTGCTGGCTAGCGTGTGACCGTGGCGTGGACGAGCGCTCGTAGCGGGGAGGCGTAATGTACTGGTCGCCTGGCGTGAGGGGTGTGGCGGAGGGTTTGAGGCCCAGGAGCGCGCGTTGGGAGGGGGTCAGGGGGATGTCGGTTAGGTCGTCTGCGGGGCGGAAAAGAGGGAGGCAGGCCATTGTGATGTTCAGGAGGAAGAAGGCTTGCAGGGCTAGGAGGGCGTAGGTGTCGTATGGGCGCAGGGGTGAGACGAGTTGGAGGAGGGCGGTTGGGGTGCTGCGGCTTTGTGTTAGCAAAGAGTCTAGGAAATTAGGGGGGATTGTTTTGCGTACTAGTTGTAGGCCAGGCTTGGTGCTACTAGGGTGGTGACTAGAAGGCCGGCGTTGTAGAGGATGCGCTTGATATTGTCGTTGTTGAAGACTGTCGCGTTTTGCCGGCGCGCGATCTCGTCAAAGCGTGGATGTCTCCATGTTCCTGGCTTTTGTGATTGTGACAGGGGAGTTGATGGTGCTGGTTGCGCTGGTGTTGAAGATCCTGGAAGGCGTGGGAGAGATACAGGACTTGAGGGTGTCACTGCTTGTTTCACTGCTCTGGCGGCAGGACTGGATGTGACGTTGACTAGAGCGGAAGCCATGGCTGCTGTCGTTCTTCAGATCAGATGCAGAGCTGGGCTACGCTTCTCAATCACCACTGCTACGCTGTAGGGTTAGTATGTTAGTATATGGCCTCGGTCGAGCCGGTCGATATGGTTGTGTGAAGTGAAGCTTGGTGGTTGCTGCGGAAGTGTTTATGGGCGCCCGCAAAAGATGTCGGAGCTTGCAGCACGGAACGCCGACACTGACCTGACTTCCCCACACCGGCCCTGATTACATGTGTCGGCTTACCACGACCACCTGAACTCCCCACTCTTTACAGGTACCCTTCTTCTTTCATCCATACCATACTAATGTCAAAATGGCGAACATACTGGAGCAGCTTGACAATGAGGTAGCGAAACTGTTCGCGTCTTGGAATCTCTACACTACCCTGATCGCTTTAGTCTTGGTCGCATTCGTAGCTTACCCGATCATCTTCTGGGAAGAGCCGGACACGCATCCGCTACTACTCGCACGACAAGCACAACCGTCACCTGTACGGCAGCCCAAGGAATCAGCGACATACCGGTCACTTGAAGTTCCGCATGGCTATCCGCTCAAGACTGGTCTGAACGTGAAGGACGCAGGAGCGCCAAGATGGGCTGGTGGGAAAGATGGCGATATCCGGGATGTCTGGCGCGAGGTTATGAAGGGAGGTGGATCTGGAGAAAATGCACCACCTGCTGGATTGATCATAACTGTCATGGGGAGCGATGCGGCGTATGAGCATGACTTGAAGGATATATCGAAGGAGATCAACATCATCGGCAAGCACTTGCAGCAGATTGGAGCTAAGAAAGTCGCGATCTACCTGGCAAACTCGATTGAATATCTCTCTACAATATTCGGTAAGTTGTGACCTAGTTACAAGCTTGCGACAATCGCTGATTCTGATGAAGCCTGCTCCTTCTATGGGGCGTCTCCTATCTTACTTCCATATAACCTGCCTCCCAATGTGGCTTTCGACCTGCTGAAGGAAACCGAGGCCGATACTCTTATCGCTACAGCTGGCTCTCTACCACTCTCAGATCTTTCCAATGCAACCGGACTGCGCCAGGTTACCTGGGTTGTCGAGAAGACCAGCAGGCATATGGACTGGAGCGGCAACGATGATGCAAACGGCAGAATCATCGTCTCGGTCTGGCACGAGTTGGTCGATGATCAGAAAGCAAATGCCAGTGTCGATCTTCCTTCCAACGACCAGAGTCCACAACCTGGAAGTATCACGACAGTCTGGCAGGAGAAGCATGGCGGCAAGTCTCAGATCGTTGAATTCACGCAAAGAAACTTGGTCAGCGCAATTGGCGCGCTGTCTTCAGCACTCCCACTGCGACAGCGCTTGAACTCTGCAGACCTCGTTCTCCCTGCCGACTCTTTCAGCCACACATACGTCCTCTGCCACACACTCGCAGCGCTCTTCTCCCACGCATCTCTCGCCATCAACTCCGTCGCTGGACCTGGGGTCGACCTCAGTCTCGCCCAACGCAGCGTATCGCCGACCGTCATTATTGCCTCAGCGGAGACCCTGGCGGCTCTCCACCAGAAGGAGATGGGTGGAATCAGCAACTCGCTGCAGAAATTTGCCCATGTCAATCAATCTCAAGCGATGAGCGCTGGCCGCATGCCTACGGACAACTTGCTCTTCAAGCTGCTAGCGCCACGGCAGAATGCAGCTGGCGCAACGCCTGGAAAGCTGCGGTTGATTTTCACCAGCGAAAGACTAGGCACCGATGCGCCAGCCCTTAGCAATACCATGCTCTCTGATCTACGCATCTTCACCAGATCAAGAATATGTTATGCACTTACGGTGCCAAAGGTGGCTGGCGCTGTGGCGCAGAGCAACATGTTCGACTATAGGATGACGAATGGTGACACAAAGTACAGCCATTTCGGCGTGCCATTGAGTAGCGTGGAGATCAAGTTGGTGGACAAGGAAGATGCTAGGGTTGATGGGAACACTCCTGAGGGTGAGATTGTGGTCAGAGGGCCGGCTGTGGCTGGCGGTGAGGTGAAGCTGGGCGTGCAGGGAAAGTTCAAGCAGGATTGTACGCTTGCTTACGCTTAGCGATGTCGCGGTTCAGCGGGATGAGATATCTAGAGGAAATGTCAAAAGCCATATTCTTGTCTGTCGAGCATTGAGTAGCAGTATGGGTAAACCATAGGTATATGCATGTACCATACATGTAATGTGGGAAGGTCGTCCGTGATACCTAATCGGGAATGGGTGTCCGGGGAAGGCGGTCTCGGGTGGCGGAACCGAGTGACGCTGGGCCGTGAGCCTCCACTTGCACGCGAAATGGGAAAACGCCCAGAAAATGTCGGAGCGGTTTCCCACGCAAACGCATCCAGAATTTGCAATTCACATGTGTACCACCACCGCATAGGACATTGTCCTACGATATTCTGGTACTCTGGCAGTGGAACTCACGTCGCCAAAGAAAACATAACAGAGGGCTTCCTCCGGCTCCAAAGTGCGCACATAGCGACCCCGGTCTGAACTCGCGCGCTTTCCCGCAGCACGAGATCAGCAATCAGCAAATCACATCTTCACGCTTCCATTCGGTCTCAGTCAGGACCGCGCATAGCGGCTCACATCTACCACCGGTATTAGTTCTGGCTCAGCTCCGCCCTTGAAGTCCCAGTAGCCTGCAGTTTCCCGTACAACTTCTCGTTCCTTCTATGCGTCAAGAGGATCTGGTGCGAATTCTGTCCAAGCCAGCAAAGTACGTTTACACACTCCGCCACAGAACTTTGAACCCGGTTGCCCAGGCTTTCTCCTTTTTACCATACTGACATACTCTTCAGGCCCAGATAACACCCCTTCTCTCATATCTATATCCATCACAGCAGATCATCCTCGTCTGCTAGACCCGATATCTGCCAAGGGTATCGGTATCTGACAGCGCGAGGACCTACACCGATAGGCACCATTCCGCGCAGAAAGTCTTCTTTTATTCCACTCCGAGCGAGACCTCCATAACGTCCTTTACGGGCCTTTCCACCTCACACCCGATTGTTGCTGGCGAAAGCCAGCCTCCACAGAACCAACACATTCCCAGTGGGCCACCTTCTCCCAAGCGGATAGCAGATCCCTTGAGGGCGGCGTGCTACACTTCCTAAATTCTCCAAGAGAAGGACATATCTTACCGACTGCGGTACAAGGAAGAGTCAGCTGAATTGGAGATGGTCAACATTGATATTCCACCACACTACACGGGTTCTCCGTCGTCCCATGTTGGAACGCCTCACCTCACGATCAATCGCGAGGCTACCGTGGATCTAGACTCTACCAATGCATTTGAGGGACCGGAAAAGCTACTCGAAGTATGGTTCAGCGCATCTGCTACGGCGCTTCCAGCGTCGGCATCTCCTCTTGGCCTGAAGACGGTGTCTGCGGACCTTTGGAAAGAGATGCTTGATTTGGTCAACTGCAAGGTACTGTCAGTTGTCGAGTCCGACGACGTGGATGCCTACCTCCTTTCCGAGTCAAGCATGTTTGTCTTCCCCCACAAGCTCGTCCTCAAGACCTGCGGCACGACCACCCTTCTCTATGGTCTCCCACGCATGCTCGAGCTCGCCGCTACTGAAGCCGGCTTCCCTCACGTTCAGGCGAACGTCAAGCTCGGCACTCCAGCTGCAGCAACTCCCTACCGCGTCTTCTACAGCCGCAAGAACTTCCTGCACCCCGAACAGCAACGCGGGCCGCACCGCAGCTGGCGCGACGAAGTCCGCTTCCTGGACAAGATGTTCGCAGGCGGCAGCGCCTACATGATTGGTAAAATGAACGGCGAGCACTGGTACCTCTACATCACGGCCCCCAACAACGAACTCACTCCACCCGCCACCCCGGAAAACGAACGGTTGGACATTGTAGAGACGCAGACACAGATCCTCGACTTGCCGGACAAGATGGCTCAGATGGCTATGAACCCGTCCCAGCAGCCACAAGACGAGACGCTCGAGATCCTGATGACAGACCTAGACGAGGCGAACGCTCGGCAGTTCTACCTCGACGAAGCGGCTCGGATTGCCGAAGGCAACTACCGTCGCCGCGCCCTCGAAGCCCGCAAATCAGCCATCGACCACCTCGGCGTGATCCCCGAAGCCAACCACTCGAACCCATCCATCTCCGGCAAAACGCTCGTCGAAGGCCTTTCCGGCACCGAACCCATCGACCTCTCCGCCTCCGCCGTCTCCGGCTTCTCCTCTGAAGACGAAAACGAGCCCCTCACCTTCCCCGAGGAACTGACGACCGAGGGCCACACGCTCGGATCCGTGGTCAGCGACGCCTGCGGCCTGAGCGACGTCTATCCCACGGCCAAATACCCGGATGCCAGGATCGATGCGTATCTCTTCACCCCGTGCGGCTTCAGCGCCAACGGCGTCGTGCCGGCTCCCGCGCCCGCCGCCGACGGGGGCAGCACGCATTACTTCACCGTGCACGTAACCCCCGAGCCGCACTGCTCTTACGCCTCGTTCGAGACCAACGTGCCTGCCGCGCAGACCGGTCGCGAGACAGCGGACGTGGTGCGCCAGGTTGTGAATATTTTCAAACCCGGCAGGTTCAGCGTTACCCTGTTTGAGGCGAAGGATGAGGACGATGGTGGGAAGGGGAAGAGGGATAAGCGCATGGAGGCCCTGCAGGGGTATCGCAGGGTCGATCGCATTGTGCATGATTTGGAGGGGTATGAGTTGGTGTTTCGGTACTATGAGAGGGAGGATTGGAAGGGGGGTGCGCCGAGGTTGGGGGAGTCGTATTAGAAGAGGTGGTGGAATATCGTGCAGGGAGGCGTTTTGTGTGTGTGATTTTGATCTTGAGGGGTTAGCGAGCGATGTGGTTTAATACGTGAGCACACGGCCCGGTATATATTGCAGTCATATGCCATCGGTTCTCCTTCCCGGTCGTTTTCGCGAGTGATGCGCAGCTTTTTGTCGGCGACAGATCTATCAGAGTTGGTTATGTGCGTAAGGCCGGACTTTGATGTTCAAGGCAATCGCTCAACGTACATGTATGTTGTGTCGTGCCCAAAGGCAATTCGTCCATGCACATTCCACGAGGTCGGGTCCTGAAGTGAATGAAAGTGAACGATCTGCCAGCGTCAAGCCTGTAAATTGTATTCTGCCCGATTAGGCAAGTCTGTCTATACACATTTTGCCAGGTCCTGAAGTGAATAGAAGTAAACGATCTATAGTGCCAAGCCTTGATAACCGTGTGTGCCTAATTAGGCAATTCCGTCTATATGTATTCCGCGAGGTCCTCGAGTGAATAGAAGTGAACGATCTCCGACGCCAAGCCTCGACCTCGGTCGTGTGTCGCAAGCCTTCCCCGCAGTTTGGGCTGCCCCTCACCTCCCGTCATGCATCTCCGCATCACTCCAAGTCGTTATATCCGGTCGCATGTCCGATGAGTTCTGGGCGGATACTACGGTAATGCAGGGTGCAGAGCCTCAGTCCATGCGGTATTGGTGTGGTGATGACGAAGTTGTGGAGATTTGAGAGGTGGAAGTGTGCGTGCCACGGCAATGCGACAGCTTTCCACTTGAGAGGATGTAGGGAGGAGTCCTGATGGTACATGTTTTGGTGCAGCGAGCAGCAACAGCTAGCCATTGGCCGTCACGCACGCCTCTGGGCCGAGGATGAGGAGATCTACGGCGCATATACTTTCTTTCCAGCCGATCCAATTCTTTTCTCTCTTCCTACCTTAACACCTAGTTACCTGTTCTTCTCCTCGCTGATACTACTACTCCTCTGTACTAGCCATCCCAGTCGCTGTCACTCCTCTGGCTGCCGCACGATGCCCCACGCTTCCCCCTTCACCCTCTCCCTCCCCTCCACAGACATCCTCTCTTACATCTACCCCCCTTCCACCCCTCCCTCTGACCACCCCGTCTGGATCGACGCCGCAAACCCCTCCCTCTCGCTATCTCCAAAATCAGCTCTACAGTGGATTAGACGGTTAGGAGTCGGGCTGGATAAGTTGGGACTGAGACAGAATGAGGTCGTTATGATGTATTCGGCGAATCATGTGTTCGTGCCGGTGGTTTATCTGGCGGTTGCGGGTAGTGGGAGGGTGTTTAGTGGGTGTAATCCGGCGTATGGGGTTGATGGTGAGTTTGACTTGTTTTTCTAAGGGTGGAGGTGGGAGGGTAGACAAAGTGATAGGATGGGCCGATATGGCAGGGAGAGCCAGAGGAAGGGTGTCGAGGGCGGGCATGGGATGATAAGATCGGGAAACACTGACAGTGTGCTGTTGCAGAGACGGTCTTCCAGATCCAAAACACTGGCGCCAAGATGATCCTGGTTGGCCCGGAATTCCTAGACGTGGTGCTGAAGGCCGCAGGTAAAGCTGGGTTTCCGAAAGAGAGGATATTCCTGTTCGATGACTGTGAGTGTGAGTCGAAACAGGGTGTTCGTGACTGGCGCGCAATGATGGGGTCGGAAGAGGAGGCGGAGAAGTGGCAGTGGCATCGCATGACGGCTGAGGAGTCCAAGACCAGGGTCGCAGTGCTGAACTATTCATCTGGGTATGTTGCTCATATACAACGAGGAAAGGTAGCCGGGACGAGTGCTGATTTGACCGAGAACGACCGGTCTCCCAAAAGGCGTAATGATATCGCACCAAAACATCATCGCCAACGTCTGCCAATCCCTCTACATGCGCCAGCTCCCTCTCGGCACCACCCCCTCCCCCTCCCGCACCACCACCCCATCCACGTCCTCATCCGACTACGATCCCCAGACCTCGCCAACCCCCGACCCATCCACCTACGCCTCCCCCTCCCCCCACCCCTCCGCCGAACGCTGGCTCGGCTTCCTCCCCCTCTACCATGCCTACGGCCAACTCTGGTCCATCACCGCCGCCGCCATAACACTCACCCGCACTTATTATATGCGGTCCTTCACCTACCCAACTTTCCTCTCCCACATCGCAACCCACCGCATCACGCACATCCAGACCGCGCCGCCCGTGCTGGTGATGCTGGCCAAGCGGCCCGAGACGCGCGACTTCGACCTCGGCAGTCTGCGGAATATCCTCTGTGGCGCGGCGCCGTTGAGCAAGGAGCTGCAGAACGAGGTCGTTGCGACGATCGGGAGTGGGTTGAGGGTGGTCCAGACCTGGGGCATGACGGAGGTGACGTGTTCGTCCCTCCACGTCCCCGGCCTGCTGGACGACCGGAGCGGCAGCGTGGGGTTCCCGGATCCGGGCTGCAGCATTAAACTCGTCGACGAAGGGGGTGCGGAAGTCGGCCTGGGTACCGCTGGCGAGATCTTCGTTAAGGGCCCGAACGTGTGTCTCGGCTACTGGCGTAATGAGGAGGCGACGAAAGAGGCGTTTGATAAGGAGGGCTATTTGAGGACGGGCGATGTGGCGGTTAGGGATGAGAGGGGTTGGTATTGGATTGTGGATAGGAAGAAGGAACTCATTAAAGTCCGCGGGTTCCAGGTCGCGCCGGCGGAGCTGGAGGCGGTGTTGCTTGGGCACGAGGGGATTGCTGATGCGGCGGTTGTCGGGGTTAGGAGGGGGGAGGAGGAGGCGCCGAGGGCGTATGTGGTGCTCAAGGAGGGCGGGGAGGGACGGGGGGTTAAGGAGGAGGATGTGGTGGAGTGGATGAGGGGGAGGGTGGCGAGGCACAAGTGGTTGGAGGGAGGTGTGAGGTTTGTGGATGAGGTGCCGAAGAGTCCGAGTGGGAAGATCTTGAGGAAGGTTGTTAGGGAGTGGGCTAAGGAGGCGGAGGTGAAGGCGAAGTTGTGAGCGGACGTGGGGGAGAGGGTAGAGAAAGCTCATCTACGTCTCATCAGCCCTTTATCTTCCTCACAACCCTTCTTTGCTCTGCAGCTCTCAAACGCGGACCCTCATAGACATTCTCAAGCAAATCCTGCATGACTTGGATTTCCTCGAGGGTACGACCGGCACTGATGAAGTTGGACACCACCTTGCCTCCTTCCTAACAGAGCAGCTTGTGATGGTCGGTAGTGGTGTCCCGGTGTATGTATATGTCGAACTCCATGCGTTCGATTATTATGTCGATCTTTTCCTGGCGCGTGGGCGAGTCGCAGTGGAGCTTGTTTAAATCGTTCCGTGAGGTCATTGTTGGTGGGTTTGATGGCGCTTTTTGCTGGGTCTCTAAGCAGGTTGTGCATGGTGGGCTCTCTTATATCCCCAATGAAAGCTGATTCTGGTGTATAGGCTCGAGGCAGCGATCAAGATCTCTACTGCTGAGGAATGCTTATTCAATTGACGACCAAGATCTGTATCTACGCTACCCTCTTGCTAACAGATACTCTAGTTGTCTTAAGGCGGCGCGCTCGGGCTATCCCAACTACAATATGCCCAATCAATCACGTTCGCCTCCCTCAGGTCCGCTCTCCCTTTTTCCATCTCCTCCTCTATCTCCTCTCTCACCATATCCCCCCCCCCCCCCCCCCCCCCCCCCCCCCCCCCCCCCCCCCCCCCCCCCCCC